>CM069141.1:8155129-8499906 GCA_035221665.1 Okamejei kenojei
CTCGTATGCCAATCGTCCAGTAGGAATCTGGTCACCAGGGACGGCATGGGAAAAAGAATTTGGCAGGATTTGCTACTGACTTTGATGTGGGAGGCGTGAGTTAGAAACGTCAATTGATGTACGCTGTAACACATCAGAGCGTTTTTTTTAATGGACCGGGCGGTTGAATCTTGCAGCGAGAGAGCAATGTTGCCAAGGACGCTCAGGAAAATATTTCCCCAGTTTAAATCGGACCATGTGCAATTAATTTTGCCTGGCGTCCTCAGAGCTGGTAAATATCCGCTTGCTCAATAATCCACGTTAACTTTTCCCGGCGCTGTTAAAAGCAGGAAAGACATTTACATGTCTATCTTTCCGTTACTTTTTTCTTCTTGGAATATTCGGTAAAAGACGATGGAAGATCTACTTTGTTGAAGGTGAGATGATTTATTAGAGATTCATTAGTAACCTGAGGGGCAACCTTTTCACTCGGGGGGGGGGGTTGTGAGTATGTGGAACTAGCTGCCCTAAGTAGCTAAGGAGGTAGTTAAGGCAGATACTCAGTCTAACCTATTTAAAATACATGTGTAGGAAGCAACTGCAGATGCCAGTTTACACCTAGACCCTTCTTCAGACTGAGTCAGGGGAGATGGAAACTAGATATATTGAAGGGTACAAAGAGAATGTAAGGTGAAAACGACAGATCAAAGCATACAGGGCAAGTACATGGATAGGGTCAAGTTTAGAGGGGATGCGGAACACACGCGCCATATGGGACTAGCTTAGATGGGGTTTATTGGGCTGCATGGACCAGTTTAGTTTAGTTTAGTTCATTGTCATGTGTACCGAGATACAGTTTAGTTTAGAGATACAGCGTGGAAACAGACCCTTCGGCCCACTGAGTCCGCGCCGACCAGCGACCCCATACGCTAGCACTATCCTACACACTAGGGACAATTTGCTTTTTTTTTTACCGAATCCAAATCAACCTACAAACATGTACGCCTTTGGAGTGTGGGAGGAAACTGGACCACCCAGAGAAAACCGACGTAGTCACGGGACGAGCATACAAAACCTCCGTACAGACAGCACCCATAGTCAGGACCGAACCCGGGTGTCTAGAGATGTAAGGCAGCAACTCCAGTGCTGAGTCACCGTGTCACAGTGAAAAGCTTTTTTTTGTTGCATGCTATCCAGTCAGCGGAAAGACTACACGTGATTACAATCACAGTACCCACAGCGTACAGATAAGATACAGGAGAAAGTGGATAACGTTTAATACGCTGTTAGGGTAGAGGTTTCATCACTTTACAAGTTATTGGAGGAGAATTAGGCCATTCGACCCATCATGTCCACATTCAATCGTAGCTGATCTATCTTTCCCTCTCAACCCCACTCCCCGGCCTTCTCCCCATAACCCCGTCATAGTGGAGCGATTGGAATGAATGATTTCAGATCCACTTCTGGGACCAGCACGCAGAGAGTCGCCTGGCCTCGGTGCCATCCCGGCCGAAGGGCCTGTTCCCGTGCTACCAGGAGGGCCTGTTCCCTTTTATTCCAGGACTCGTTCATCGCTGAAAGACTAGAGCTTGTCACTGATACTCTGCTCACCTTTAGTAAACTGTCGGAGCCACCTTCTTAGGCTTTGTAATTATGTATAGTCTTTCCGCTGACTGGATAACACACAACAAAAAGGGGTTCACTGTATCTCGGTATAAGTGACAATAATAAACTGAATTAAAACTAAACATTCTGATTCTGCTTATTTGCATTCTGACTTTCTAAATGTTCTGCTATTATCCACTCAATAACTGAATTTACCATTATCGATGTACAGTTACCCACTTTGTGCCTCCCACATTTTTAGAATGAAACTATCATGTTGGCACTATTCCAATCCTTCAGTATATCTGCACAATCTGAGGCCTTTTAAAAGATTACAATGAATACAGCCACTGTTTCTGTGGTCTCTTTTTTTAGGATCTCAGAATGCAAACATCACATGCACATCACAGTAGCCCTTCCCTCTATGAGGTACCTAATACGGGTCCACCACTGATTTTCTGCCAACTGGCAGTCCTGCACCTCCTGTAATCCGGATATAATTTCGAGAGCACACTTGACATTTCCCCCTCCCTGGAAATCCCCCCCGAAAATGTGGCGGCCAATCTTGCTCTCTTTGGGACTTCTGCACCGATCGGTAGGTCGAATTTGCTCCCTGTAGCCGGGGCTCTGGAACTCCAGCCTGGCTGGAGCTGGCAGATACTTTCCCATAGCCGACTACCATGGCCGATCGATGGGTCAAATTTGCCCCCTGCGGCTGGGGATCTGGATCCTTGGAGGAGGCCCAGGACCGAAGGGTCAGAATGGGAAGGGGAGTTAAAATGTTTGGCAACCAGGAGATCGCGTAGGCCATGGTGGACTGAGTGTAAATGTACGACAAAATGATCACCAAATCTACGCTTGGTCAAGCCGACATATATACTCCACCATAACTTTATTTAAGTTTAACACTGTTGTTTCAGACTCCAGTTTCTTACTCTCAAGCTAAACACTAAATTCGTCTTGCTGTAATCACTACTTGTTAAAGGATCGTTTATTCTGAGAACATTCATTAAATCTGTCTCATTACACATTACTGGGGTGGGAGATTGCAACCTTCACGTGGTCCGCCCAGTTTCAACGAATGCAATCAACCTGGCGTGCACAATCAAATATGATCAAATAGAACAAGTTGACAACCACGACCAACACCACAGCACTGGTCAAGAGAGCCCAGCAGCGACTACACCCTCTCCGAAGACTACGGAATGCAGGTCTCCCCACTGCACACCTACGAACTTTTTATAGGGGGACAGTCGAGAGCACATTAACCTACGGCATCACCTCCTGGTTCGGGAGCTGCAAGGCGTACGAACGGCACCAACTGGACAGGATTATGAAGACTGCCAGCAGGATTATTGGTGCTCCACTCCCTTTATTGCTGGACATATACAGGAAGAGATGTATTAGCAGAGCTATCTCCATCAGCAAAGACCCATACCACCCATCGCATCACATATTCTCCATCCTGCCATCTGGGAAGAGGTACAGGAGCATCAGCTGCAAAACCAGCAGGATGCTCCTCAGCTTCTTCCCGCAGGCAATTAGACTGATAAACGGACTTTGCCCCCTGCCAAAGTATCGCGCACCAACCACCAACCTGGACACACTGAAGCAGAGCCATTGTCGTGCCACTGCCGATCGGAACTCGTGACATATGTACTTTATTCTCTATTTCTATTTATTTTTTTACCACACACTGAATGGACACTGGTTGAGAAACGCTTTTTCGTTTTCCTCTGGGTATGCAAATACTCAGAAAAATGATAATAAAGATTTACAATACAACTTTAGGCTGTGCACGCCACACGCAAGAAGATTACACATTACTAGTTCTAAAAAGCCCAAGCCTGGTTTAATCCAGAACATATTACTTGAGGAAACAATCCCAAATACACTCTATGAACTCTTATTGCTGCCATTTCCAATTTAATTAATCCAAATTACATGAAGATTAAAGTCACCTTGAATTAACGCCCCAGTCTCTTTTTACTGCTTAGTTACCACTTGAGTTGTGCTCATTTCTACAATGTTGCTATTGTTTGGTGGCCCACTCTGAAAAAGGGCCCGACCCAAAAGAACACCTATCCTTGCTCTCCAGAGATGTCGCCTGACCTGCTGAGTTACTCCAGCACTCAGTGTCTATTTAAGTAAACGAGCATCTGCAGTACCTGTACCTACACCACTAATATAATAGTTTTCTTTTTCTTTTTTTACTTCCATCTGAATCAATTTTATGTCTTTTAAGTGTAGTAAGGAACTGCAGTTTACAACCAAGATAGACACAAAATGCTGGAGTAATTCAGCGGGTCTGGAGAATAGGAATGGGTGATGTTTCGGGTCAAGACCCCTGTGGACAAGATGGACCGAAGGGCCTGTACCCATGCTGAATGACTGTGTGACCATTAACCCTATCACTTGGATTTATTGTGTATCTGTAAGCTTCTCTTCCTTCTGTCTCCTGCCTTCCTCTTCTGCTTTCTGGTTTGATGCATTCCATTTCTTCGTTTTTCTCCCCTTTAACCTCATTCTCAGGTACCCATCACAATGTTTTAGAAGGTTAAACCCTGCCCAGAGACACCAACAACCCGAGGAGTTTATCAGTTCTGATCTACCTTGGGTGCAACCCATCCATCTTTTACAGGTCCCACCTTCTACAGAACTGATCTGAAAGCTTCGAGGTTTTACATCCCATCCTCCTACCATATGACAGAGGAGTAATCCTGAGATTGCTATCTTGGAGATCCTGTTTCTTAATTTATCTTCTAATTCTAGACATTAAAGGACCACATTATTTGTTTTAATCTATATAATTAATCTCAGTTAACATCAAATGTGTGGCTCAGGAGTTGGTTCAGTGTGCAGGGATTCTTCTTATTTCTTTTTAATTCTGATTTTTACACCATTGGGATCTCTTCTAGGGCAGAGGTGATATAAATATTTGTCAAAATGTTGGATAAAATAGCGAGCAAAAAAACATTTCCCGAACAGAGTTCCCATCTTATATTTTCTCTCACCCGCAATGAAAAACAAGGAAAACCAAAGTTATGCCTTTTTGGCAAAATGTAAAAAGAAATAAGCTGTGTAGTTCCCACTGAGCAATACTTGGTCAAAAATTCAGAGTTGCTGATTAGCAAGAAAAATGGTTTTAAAACACTAATTGAAAAGAGTCAGGACAGTGGCAGCACAGTGACGCAGCGGTAGAGTTGTTGCCTTACAGTGCCAGAGACCCGGTTTCGATCCTGACTACGGATGCTGTCTGTATGGAGTTTGTACTTTCTCCCAGTGACCACATGTGTTTTCTTTGCGTGCTCCAGTTTCCTCCTATACTCCGAAGACATGCAGGTTTGTAGGTTAATTGGCTTCTGTAAAATTGTAAATTGCCCCGTGTCTAGGATATGATGTTCGCTAGATGGTGTGGACTCAGTGAGTTGAAGGGCCTTTTTCCACACTATCTCTAAAGTCCAATGTCTAAAGAGTCACAAACATGCCTCTCCTGTACCATAGAAAGAGTAAAGTAATTCTTAATTTACTCCAATCTGACACATTCACAACTTTTATTTGCATTCTGCATCTATATCATGTAATCCAAAAGAACAGAACAAAATTGTTTAAGCGGAAAAATATTATTTTACAAGTTTCCCCAGATGACTGGCCAGACATAGAATGTTGTAAAACTGGAGTCACATTTTACAGTAAAACATTTTGGCAGCTTTCTGATACTTTGCCTATCGAGCGCATAAGCTTCTTATAATCACATAAATCTATTCCTCATGAATTAATTCCTTGGCTTTTCAAAAGTGCATCTAAATCTTCTGCCATTGCTTCACTGGACCTTCGGTGGAGAGAAACCGGAGATGAATGGCGTAGACTTGATGGGCCGAATGGCCTAATTTTGCTCCTGTAACATGAACTTAAGCTTGTTACATCCAGTTACTGCCTTTCTCTAAGTCTCTATCAGTGGTGCTACGATGAAACTGGGGTTGGTTAAATCGAGACACATGATGCACAGAGGCGCAGTGGTAGCATTACTGCCTCACAGCGCCGGAGACCTGGGTTCGATCCTGAGTAATGGGTGCTGTCTGCAGAATTTGTACGGTCTCCCTGTGACTGTGTGGGTTTTCTCCGGGTGCAATAACAATACCAAGTGACTTGGTCACCACATCTGTTTAGATTTATTGTCATACAGTGTGGGAACTTTGGCCCAACTTGCCCACATCGACCAACATGTCCTTCTGCATTAGTCTCACCTGCCTGTGCTTGGCCCTTGTCTCTCTAAACCTGTCCTATCCATGTACCAGTCCAATTGTCTCATAAATGGTGTGATAGTACCTGCTTCAACTGCCTGCTTCTGATAGCTCGTTCAATATACATACCACCCTTTGTGTAAATTCCATATTCACACCACCCTTTGTTTATTCTTAATGTTTTAAAGTTTAATGTTTTATTCTTAATGATTTACTGTATGTCATGATGCTACTTGTGAGTGGAGCACCAAGGCAAATTCTTTGTTTGTGTACATACTTGGCAAATAAACTTATTCATTCTTTCATTCATTCAAAAGGTTACCCCTCAGGCTCCTATTAAATCTTATGTGGAATGAATTTCACAGATTCATCACCCTCTGGTGAAAAACGTTCCACCTCATCTCCACTTAAAAGGTATGTCCTTTTATTTTACTTCGGAGTCACGTAAGTGACTATGTGAATAGAAGCCCGTACAGCCGTTGGTGCGTCATGACGTCAGACGCTGGTGCAGTCGGCCGGTTGGAGCAGCAGCGCTCTTCCAAGCGGTAAGTTTAAACCGCGGGTTACACGAAGAGCTGGAGAATTTAGCGGGTGCAGCAGCATCTAAGGAGCGAAGGAGATGGGCGACGTTGCGGGTCGAGACCCTTCTTCAGACTTCACCCTCGATTCTCCAGCATCTGCAGTTCTTCGTTAACAACTTTAAACGGAGGTAAGGTTTTAAAATTTTTTTTACCACATGTCATTTTCTGCGACGGTTTGGAGTTCTTAGAGAATGTTGCAGAAAGTGAAGAAGGTGTCGGCGAGGCGCTCCGGGGGTAGAAAGGAAAAGTGGCAGGAGAGTGTTGAGGATGGAGGCCCGTCTGGTACACCTGGTCCGGTGCTGGCTACACAGCCAGTGGTTGCGGACCCACTGCCGGGGGGCAGTGGAGGCTTGCACAGTAGGGCGGAAGGCCACTGGCAAGTCTCTGTGGCCCGTAAATGAGTCGGGCCTGGAGGTTATACCCTCCATAGGAGAGTCCGTTTGCTCACGGCTCTCCCACATCGAGATTCTATTACAAAAGAATGCTCAACAGGGACCAGCTCCGTGAGGAGGAGTGGTGCCCAAGCCAGGCTGATGGAGAGCTTGTGCTAGCAGCACCTGTTTCAGGGCTGCAGAACTATCCTGCCTGTGAGGAGGATGTTCTATCAGTGCAGTTTGCTGACACTGATTCTATGCTGGGGGAGAGCAGTAAAGGTGTTCGGTTGGAGGTAATTCCGAACATTGCTGGGAAGTTTGCTGAGTGTAGAGAGGCAGGAAAGGCGATTGATGTAGAATTGGCCGAAGCCATTCAGTATATGCTCTCCCACCAGTTACAGGAGCTAGCTATGGATGAAGTAGCAAAAAACTATAAAGCTCCTGTTAATTGTGATCTCCTGAAGGTACCGGTGGTTAATCACCAAATTTGGTCATAGATGGGTTTGCCTGCTAGGGCCCAGGAGATGAAGTTTTAAAAAGTGCTTAAACTGTTTGTCAGCAGGTATTACAGTTGTGGTGAAAGTTATTGATACAAGCGATATGGTTGAAGCACACCAGGATGAACTGGGATTCCTTGTAATGCATTTTGAAATTAATAATATCGGGAGGGCCGCTATTAGGCCAGTGCTAACCCGAATTTGGCGAGTTGTGCAAACCAACCAGTGTACCACCACGAAATCTGTTGTTTGGTGGTAACCTTGCAAAAAGGGTCAAAGACTGTCATGAGGTTGTTAAAACCATGGCCCTCATTAAGCCAGCTGGCAAGCAAGGCAAAAAAGGTTCTCTACAAGAAGTCGAGGACAACAAGGTCCGCAAGGAAAGATGCAGGTAAGGAATATAACATTGACAGACGATGAATTAACTGATGTTCCTGTTCAAACTGGGGAAGGTTAAAATTGTTTCTCAAACAATGGCAGCAGTTGACATCAGATTTGTTCATACTTAGTGTATTGAAGGGGTGAAAAATTGGATTTTTACTCTAAGGACAGTCTACCTAATCAACATTTTCCTAGTCGTAAACGTATTTTTCAGATGAGGAAAATGTGCTTATTCAAGCAGAGATTCAGTCGTTACATAAGAAAGGGGTAATTGAGCCTTCTGTTTATCAAAGTCAACAATTTCTGTCAAGTATATTTCCCAGATCTAAAAAGACTGGGGGATGTAGAATTATTCTGGATTTATCTAATTTGAACAAATTTGTTTGTTATATGCATTTCAAAATGGAGACATTTACCACGGGCAAACATCTAGTGTCCAAAGGGTATTATATGGCAACCATTGATTTAAAGAATGCGTATTACGCAGTGTCTATTCATGGTGATGATAGAAGATATTTGAAATTTATTTGGATGACTGAGCTGTGGCAATTCAGGACATTGCCGAATGGATTAACTTCAGCTCTTAGATTATTTACTAAATTGGTAAAACCTGTGTTAGCATTACTTAGAGCTCAGGGGCATGTGGTAATGGCCTATGTAGATGATATTCTGATTGTTGGAAAGACTCATGCTGAAACTCAATCATCAGTTTCAGTTGTTAAAATCACTTTTTGAACAAATGGATTTGTTATTCACCCAGATAAATCTAAATTATCACCAGTCCAAATTATTGATTATCTGGGATTTACCATTAATTCCAATCACATGTTGGTAACTTTGCCCAGGGATAAATTGAATCAGTTAATTGAGGACTGTGTTAATCTCGTTGGAGAACAACGGCCTTCGATTAGACAAGTAGCCAGTTTAATTGGGAAGTTGTTGCAGCCTTTCCAGCTGTGCAGTATGGTCCTCTGCATTATCAACAATTACAACGATCAAAGGAACAGGCACTGAGAATACAAAGGGGCCATTTTTTGATAGGCCTATGCAGTTGTCAGCTGGGCGATTGCTGACATACAATGGTGGATAGTACATGTTTCAAAAAGTTTAAGGAAGGTTTTGGTGGAATCACCGTCACTGATATTACAGACTGATGTAAGCGCACTGGGTTGGGGAGCAACAGATATGTCTTCTAGTTGTGGAGGCAGATGGAATGTGGATGAGACATCGCTTTCCTCAATTAAGAGGGATTAATTATTTAGAGTTGTTGGGCACCTGGTATGGGCTCAAAGCTTATTGTTCTACAAGGAGGGATCTGCATGTGCAGGTCAGATTGACAACACCACAGCAGTGGCATATGTAAACCACATGGGTGGAGTTAAGTCACAGTCTTGTGATAGACTGGCTAACCAGATTTGGAGCTGGTGTATTGACCAAAATATCTGGCTTTCAGCACTTTATTTGCCAGGAAGAGGTCACGTCAGTTTAATGACAACATTGAATGGATGTTAAATCAGGATGTATTTAACCAAATGATTGATCAGTATGCATTGCCAGATATTGACTTGTTTGCATCTCGATTAAATCATCAGTTACCTAGATATGTTTCATGGTAACCAGATCCTGGGGCAGTAGCAGTGGATGCATTTTCGCTGCATTGGGGAGGAATGTTTGTGTATGTATTTCCTCCATTCTGTCTCATCAGCAGATGTTTGCAAAAGATCAAGGAGGACTCCGCTTCAGGGGTATTGGTAGTGCCAGATTGGCCTACACGAGCATGGTTTCCCGTTGTATTACAAATGGCTAGGGAGCCTTACATGCTTATGCCCAAGAATAAAAATCTACTGATAAATCCAGTCACTGGGGATCAACATCCTTTATATGATCGTATTGATCTGTTAATTTGCAGATTTTAAGGAGGCCATACCTGGGGAGAGGACTGTCTCATCGGACTGTGGATGTCCTCACGTCGGCCTGCAGGGATAGTACACAGCAGCAATATATCACCTATATAAGGAAGTGGAGCAATTCTGCCTACAGCAGAATATTGTATATCACACTGCAGGGATCACGGACGTATTGGAGTTTGTCAACTCTTTATTTTGACCAAAAAATTAAGTTACAGTGCGATTAATTCAGCCAGAAGTGCTCTGTCTTTTTATTTACCTATGAATGCAGAATTGCATACAGTAGGGACACATCCGTTAGTTTCACGATTCATGAAGGGAGTTTTTCAATTCTAAATCCTCCTAAACCCAGGTATGCCGGTATTTGGAATGTGAGTGAGGTTTTTTATGGTTCTTCGCCAGTGGGCTCCGGTTACAAGCCTATCAGTAGCCAAATTATCTATGAAGGTGGTCATGCTTATGGCGTTGGTTTCAGCTCAACGTGTACAAATGTTGCAAAAGCTACGGCTAGATAGAATGCATGTGTCGGCTGATGCCATTATATTTTATGTCTATGATTTGCTTAAACATAATAGAAGAGGCATGACAGGATGTAAGATTGTGTTTTCAGCATACCCCGCAGATGATCGCTTGTGTGTAGTCTCACATTTATCTCGTTACATTGAGATTACTAAACCTCTGAGTAGAACAGAGTTGGCTTTGTTTATTAGTCACAAAAAACCACACAGTAAGGTGTCGGTGCAAACGATTTCAAGGTGGCTAAAGCAGGTCCTGGCAAGTGCTGGAATTGATACTGATAAATTCAAATCTCATTCCACCAGGGCGGCATCAACTTCCGCGGCAAGGGCGATGGACTTGCCAATAGACCATATCCTCGTGGCCGCAGGATGGTCCAGTGAGCTAACTTTTCAGAGGTTTTATCACAAGCCGATTTCAAGGCTCGGGGTGTTTGCTGATTCTGGTTTCAGTACTGTTACACTTTTCCCCTGAGTTAGAGGGGTGTCTTATGATTTGTTTGTAAATAAACTGTTATTTCAGTTAACAAATGTATTACTGATGCATGATTGATTGCTAACGACTTTTGAGTCAATCCAGGCAGTGTGAACGTCGGATTTGGGTCTGCGGCGTGAATTCACAGTGCTTTGAAGTCTTCACGTAGTCACTCACGTGACTCCGAAGTAAAATAGTAAGATTAAACGAGAACTTACCCGTTTGAAGTTTGATCTTTATTTTATGAGGAGTCGAGTTGAGGGACTACGTGCCCTCCGCTCCCACCCTCATAGATCTCATCTGGTAGTTCTAGTTTTATCATCTTACCGTTATACTTCGGTCGTTGTTAGCTGTGAATTCATTCCGCTGCTTTGAAGATTGACGCACCAACGGCTGTACGGGCTTCTATTCACGTAGTCCCTCAACTCGACTCCTCATAAAATAAAGATCAAACTTCAAACTGGTAAGTTCTCGTTTAATCTTACTATTCCGAGATTATGCCCTCTGGTCCTTGATTCTCCCACTACTGGAAACATCCTCTCCACATCCAATCTGTTCAGTTAATTGCACCACAGTGTGTGTCAAACTGAGTCCCACTTGGCTCAGTTACACACTGTATTACACTGAGTCTCACCCTTGGGTAGCTTACAACACAAAGGTATGATAATTGAATTCTCCATGACTAAATAATATCCCCCTGTCCCCTCTTTCCTCTGCCACTCCCACTCCCATTTCTCCCACTAATCCATCCCTATTATTTCACCTCTCCCCCTCACTTCCACCAATATCCCACACATCCATCCAGGGACCCTGTTGATCCTTCCAGCTGTGACATAACAGTGGGGAGAGAAATCTGGAAAAGAGGTGGGATTGGGACAAAGCCTAGCAAGTGATAGGTGGATACAGTGGAAGGGGGTGGGGGGGGGGGAGTTTGATTGGAAGATGGCTGGACAGAGATGGAAAGACAAAAAGCATGAGATAGGAAGATATGGATTGAAATGGAATGAAATGTGGAGCCAGAAGAAAAAAATATAAATGGAAGGGGTTGGGGATGGAGAAAGGATGAAATGGACGCTTATCCAGCTGGAGGGGAGGGGGTATTTGTAGGTTTATTCAGGTCTGAAGAAAGGTCTCAACCTCAAACGTCACCTATGCCTTCTCTCCGGGGATGCTGCCTGTCCTGCTGAATTACTCCAGTACTTTGTGTCTATCTTCGGGGAGCGACTTACCTGCACAGGTAGACCTGGGTACCTTTGGGTCAACCTAAATTGGGGCGGCACAGTGGCCCAGCGGTAGAGTTGCTGCCTTACAGCACAAGAAACCCGGGTTCGATCCTGACTATGAGTGCTGTCTATATGGAGTTTGTACGCTCTCTTCGTGGCTTGTGTGGGTTTTCTCCGCGTTCTCCGGTTTCATCCTGCACTCCAAAGATGTGCAGGTTTGTAGGCTAATTGGCTTAGTATAATTGTAACTTTTCCCTAATGTGCAGGATAGTGTTAGTGTGTAGGGATCGCTGGTCGGCGGGGACTTGGTGGGACTAAGGGCGTGTTTCCACGCTGTATCTCTGAACCAAACTAAACGTGCCAACTCCACACAGACAGCAATGGAGATCAGAGTTGAATCTGGGCCACTGGCACTGTGAAACAGCAACTCTAACCCCTGTACCATTGCACAGATCTGAATGACCTTTGAACATTAAAAGGCCTTTTAACAGTTGACTGCCAATTGTATTAAGTAAAAATGTGAAAAATCATGAAATTGATATAAAATCCCACAGCAACACAATGGTCTCTGGTCTGAGAAAGAACACACCTGTTTTACTATTGATCTTGTAATACATTTGTTGAAATGCAATGTTGTTTTTGTGTCGTTCCTGAACCTACTTAAAATCTTTTCTGTTGATTCATGATTTTTTTTTAAAGTGAAGATTTTCAATAATGTAGTGTTATTCTTAATTTTTAGTGTTGAATCAATTTTATCACTGCGATAACAAATATTTACTTAAATTTTAAACCGCAGAGAAAAATAACTGTTGCCAGTCAAAAGAACAGGCAGTTCCTTAAAGAGTAGTCTCTTGAAGGCGCTCATCAGTCTGAAGAAGGGTTTCGGCCTGAAACGTTGCCTATTTCCTTTGCTCCATAGATGCTGCCGCACCCACTGAGTTTCTCCAGCATTTTTGCCTGCCTTAAAGAGTAAACAATGACTTATGTGGGATTAGTTGATAGCTGCTAGTCAGTACAGACTTGATGGGCTGAAGGGCCTATTTCCATGCCAAATCTCTCGAAACAAGACTGGAAAAATGGAAATTATTGCAACCTGCAAATGGCAACTACATGTATGTCACAGGGAGTAAGGAACGAGAGGATACAGTTTTAGAAAAGAATATGGAATAATAGTGAACTTATTTTTAATCTCCAGACCTGTGGCTCCCAAAATTCTGACAGATGCCACACTTGGTGAAATTATATCTTCCTGCATTCATCATCCTCTTTGCCACTGCCTGGATTAAAGGGTGTTAACTATAAGGACAGATTGGACAAAACACAGATTGTTTTCTCTACAGCGTTAGAGGTTGTGGGAAGACCAGATAGAAGTATACAAAATATAGCAGGTTTTTACGTTTGTTCCCAGACTTCCTGTGAGCAAGTAGATAGTTATAAGTAGATAGTAATTTAAAAAAAAAAGTTCATGTGATAGGAGCAGAATTAGGCCATTTGGCCCATCAAGTCTACTCTGCCATTCAATTATGGTTGATCCATCTTTCCCTCTCAAACCCATTCTCCTGTCTTCTCCCCATAATCCTTGTCTCCTTTACTAATCCTATCAATCTCAACCTTAAAAATATTGTCATGTTGATAAGATGTAGGAGCAGAATTAGACATTTTGCCCAGTTAAAATTAGTTAAAACCCCCAAGACCTGGTCTAGGTTTGAACTAACTGTAACTCCTTATAGAGTTAGGTACAATAGCACCATGTGGTGTCAGAACTAACACACTGCCGGTGCTGTAAAATACAGCCCTCTGGTGTACGATTTACAAAACTGCAAGAATGGATGCATACGCACAATACCCCCATCTGGTGTCAATGTGAGCAAACTACAACAGCCCAATCTTAGCTGCATCACCATCATCTGGCGTCGGGTCTCGTAAACTACGATCGCCAACGTGAAATGCAGTCAAGCCTTTGCACTTTTTGAAATAAGTCAATAGTCAATAGGCAATATGTGCGGGAGTTGGCCATTTGGCCCTTCGAGCCAGCGCCGCCATTCACTGTGATTATGGCTGATCTTCCACATTCACACCTAACACAGTAACACCTTCCTGCCTTCTCCTCATTTCCCTTGACTCCACGACCTTTAAGAGCTCTATCTCTCTTGAAAGCATCCAGAGAATCGACCTCCACTGCCATCTGAGGCAGAGAATTCCACAGATTCACAACTGGGTGAAAATGTTTTACCTCATCAGTGTATACAAGCCCAGCCGTTACATTCTATCAACATATGACAGTCCAGCTATCACAGGAATTAACCTCGTGAACCTACACTGCACTCCCTTAATAGCAAGAATGTCCTTCACAAAGTTGGAGACCAAAACTGCACACAATACTCCAGGCGTGGTCTCACCAGGGCCATGTACAACTTCAGAAGGACCTCTTTGCTCCCATACTCAATTCCTCTTGTTATGAAGGCCAAAATGCCATTAGCTATTTTCACTGCCTGCTGTGCCTGCATGCTTACTTCCAGTGACTGATATACTAGGACACCCAGATCTCATTGCACTTCCCCCCTTTTCCTAACTTGACGCCATTCAGATAATAATCTGGCTTCCTGTTCTTGCCACCAAAGTGGTCCAATTTTGCCCAGTAATCTCCATGTGGGACCTTATCATAGGCTTTCTGAAAGTCCAGGTACACTACTACTGGCTCTCCTTCATCCATTTTACTTGTCACATCCTCGAAAAATTCCAGAAGATTAGTCAAGCATGATTTCCCCTTCGTAAATTTGATGACTCAGACCGATCCTGTTACTGCTATCCAAATGTGCCGCTATTTCATCTTTTATAATTAACTCCAGCATCTTCCCCATCACCGGTCAGGCTAACTAGTCTATAATTCTCCTGTTTTCTCTCTCCCTGCTTTCTTAAAAAGTAGGATAACATTAGCTACCCTCCAATCCACAGGAACTGATCCAGAATCTATAGAACATTGGAAAATGATCACCAATGCGTCCACCTTTTCTAGAGCCACCTCCTTAAGTACCCTGGGATGCAGACCATCAGGCCCTGGGGATTTATCAGCCTTCAGTCCCATCAGTCTACCCAACACAATTTCCTGACTAATTTCCTTCAGAGTCCCCCGACCGCGGGAGAACAATGAAGGGAAGAGATTTAACTTTTTTTCGCCTTCCATCACAGTGAGGAATGTGGAGGAGTCACTGTGGTGGATGTTTATGTTAAAATGTTTTTTTTTTTTTTTTTTTTAAAGTTAAATTTTATTAGAGGCATATACATATCCTGGTTTGTTAAACGGTTACATATTAAATATCCAGGATTCCAGGGACTCCGCTACCAATGTAGCTGGGGTCTTCATTTATCGGTTACATATTAACATTGACTCTAATTATTATTATTTTTTTTAATAGACAGAAAAATTAAAGAAAAAGAAAAGAAAATTAGAAAAATAGAATAAACTATCCATAATACAACTTAGGAGATAGGTCCATAGGTAAGAAAACATAATTATTCATCTAGTCCTGGGTTCAAGCTTCTGTCAGGTATCAGCGCCGGTCCATTCTACCCCTTCAAATAATCTATGAACGGAGACCATATTCTAATAAATAATTCTGGTTTGTCAATTAAGTCAAATCTATTTTTTTTCCAGATTTAAGGTCTCCGACATCTCCATAATCCACATTTTAATTGTGGGGGATGCAGGGTTTATCCAAAATTTTTATATTAATTTTTTCCCAGTTATTATACTATGATCAAGGAAATTTCTTTGGTTTATTGTAAGTTTTAGGTATTGTTCAGATATGCCCAATATTATTAATTTAGGATCGGGCTCCAATTGAGTATTAACTACTACGGAAGTAGTTTTAAAAATATCCACCCAAAATGTTTTAATTTTTATGCAATTTACGAAGGTATGGGTTAAGTTAGCCTCGGAATATTGACATTTGTCGCAAGTAGGAGAGATATTAGGAAAAATTCTATTTAATTTTGTTTTAGAATAATGCAATCTGTAATATTTTAAATTGTATTAAAGAATGTCTGGCGTTTAACGAACATTGATGTATATGTTGTGGACTTTCATCCCAAATATCTTTCATTATGGGTTGAACAAATTCATTTTCCCATGCTTGTCTATGTAATTCCGTCGACGGATTCTCACTATCTAAAAGAATATTATAAATGTAAGATATTAATTTGACCGTGTTGGGATGTTTATTCAAACATTCATCTAGAATCTCTGGCTCTCTAATTCTATATTCTTGTGTATGTGATTTAACATAATCTTTCAGTTGTATATATCTAAAAAAAATATTTGAATGTAATCCATAATTCTGTTGAACCTCCTGAAATGAGAGGAACACACCTTTTCTATAAAGATGTCCCATCTTTTTAATTCCATAATTTTTCCCTTGTGCAAAACCTTTATCCAATACTGAAGGTTTAAATGAAGGGTTATTTGCAATAGGGAGCGAAAGTGATAAATTATCCAATTTTAATGTCTTTTTGCTATGTATTATTGGGTTTTCACTATAGATTTTTTAATTCAATTTTGTAGGAGTTAAGAAAATCGGACCAAATTCAAATGGCAGACAATGCTCCTTTTCCATCTTTAACCAGTCTGGTTGTTGATCCATATCTTCCAACCAGAAATTTAAGTTTTTGACATTGACTGCCCAGAAATAAAATAAGAAATTTGGTAAGACTAATCCTCCATTCGTCTTGGATTTACATAAGTGTTTTTTACTTATTCTGTGATTCTTATAATTCCAAATAAAACTTGTTACAATAGAGTTAACTTTTTTAAAGACATTTTTAGGGAGATATATCGGAATTGATTGGAAGAGGTATAGAAGTTGAGGAAGGAAAATCATTTTAATAGCATTGATTTTACCGAGCATTGAAATAGGAAGTGTTTTCCAATATTGAATATTCTTATGCAAATTATTAAGTAAAGGTACGAAATTTGAATTAAATAAAGAAGTATATTTCTTGGTCACATAGATTCCTAAGTATTTAAATATTTCATTCACTATTTTAAAAGGTGATTGTTGCAATATATATAAATTAGGTTCCATTATTGGCATAATCTCACTCTTATTCCAGTTGATTCTGTATCCTGAGAATAAACCAAATTGAGTTATAAGATTTAACAGGTTAGGGATGCTAATTTCTGGATTTGTAATATATAGTAATACATCGTCTGCATATAGAGAAATTTTATTGACTGTATTTTTAGTATTATACCCATATATTTCTGAATGTGCTCGAACTCTTTCCGCTAGTGGTTCTATAGCAAGGGCGAATAGTAACGGGGATAGCAGGCATCCTTGTCTACAACCTTTAGATAAGTTTATTTTTTTTGATAACATTTGATTTGTCATTATTCTGGCTGTTGGGTTGGTATATAGAAGCTTAACCCAAGTGCAAAACTTCTCACCTAAATGAAATTTTTCCATCACCGAAAATAAATAGGGCCATTCAACTTGATCGAATGCTTTCTCAGCATCTAACGAGATGACTGCTAAGTCTACCTTAGCTATTCGATTTGAATATATAATGTTGAATAATCGTCTCAGATTATAATATGAATAACGTTTTGGAATTAAGCCAGCTTGATCGGGGTGTATTAAGTTATGAATCACCAAGCTTAATCTATGTGCTAAAATTTTGGCTAATATTTTCTGATCGATGTTTAATAGAGCAATTGCTCTGTATGAACCTGGATCTTCAAGGTCCTTATCCGATTTTGGTATAAGTATTATTGTTGATTCATTTAAAGTTTCTGGGAGTTTCTGTTGCATGAATGCTTGAGTATATAATGTCTGTAAGCGTGGCGAGATCAATTCATGATTTTTTTAATAAAATTCACTATTTAAACCATCTGGGCCAGCGGCCTTTCCATTTTTTAAAGAATTAATAGATTTTTCAATATCTTTTAATGACATTTCGGCCCCTAATAATTCCCTCTCTTTCAGTAAGGTTACAATTCTGTAAGAATAATTCCATTCCTACAGAATCCCCTGCCGTTTTGGTTGAATAAAGTGTTTGATAATAGTGAGAGAATCTATCATTAATATCCTTGGGTAGTGTTAATATTTCTCCCGTGTCTGATTTAATTTTATATATTGTTTTTTCCCCTTCCTGTTTCTGGAGTTGGCGTGCTAGTAATGTTTGTGGTTTATCACCAAATTCAAAGTGTAACTGTTTAGTCTTTTGATAGAATTTTATGATTTGGTTTAAGTATATTTGGTTTAACTTATGTTTGAGTACAGCAATTTTATTATGTATTATTATAGAAGGCTCGATTGCGTTTTCCATATCTAATTGCCTTATTTCTATTTCCAATACCAGTTGTTTGGCACGGTTCTCTTTATTATGAGAGGCTTGTGTGGAGATTAACGCTCCTCGTATAAATGCTTTAAATGTTTCCCAAAGAAGAGAGGCAGAAATTTCAGGGCAGATATTTGTTTAAAAAACATATTTATCTGTTTGATAAGATATTCGTAACATGCTTTATCATTTAAAATTTGAGGGTTAAGTCTCCATTGTGTCTGCTTGTCAGTCATTCCACTTCGTTTGATCATAAATGTTAAAGGAGCATGATCCGAAATTATAATATTATGATATTTCGAATTATAAGTAAATGGGATAAGTTTAGAATCTACTAAAAAGTAGTCTATCCTTGAATTAGTTTTATGTACAGATGAGTAAAATGAGTATTCCCTTCCGGATGGTTTTTCAATTCTCCACACATCCTTGATATTGGTGGTATTAATGTATGAGTTTAATAATTCACTTGTCTTGGATTTTGCTTTTCTTTGTCTTGATGATCTATCGAGATAGGAATCTAGTGTACAATTTAAATCTCCACCGATTATCAAATTATGTTGTGTGAGCTCCGGGATAGTATTAAGTATATTCTTAAAAAACATAGGATTATCAAAATTTGGACCATAAACATTGAGAAAAATCACTTTTTTTAATATAATTCACCCACTAGTATAATATATCTACCATTGAAGTCCGCTATAGTTGATATGTGTTTAAAAGATATACCTTTACGAATTAAAATTGCGACACCTCTGGCCTTATGAGAAAATGAAGAGTGATATGTTTCAGTGATCCATTTTGCTTTCAATCTATGTTGTGCGTCGTTTTTAAGGTGGAACTCTTGAAGAAATATTATGTCTGTTTTGAGTGATTTTAAGTATGCTAATACCTTACCTCTCTTGATTGACTCATTAATTCCCTTGACATTCCAACTACAAAAGGTAATTCCTTGACCCCCATTTTTTCTATTCACGTCTTGCATCTTGCGTTTAGGGTGGTCTATAAAAGAGCAGATAGGTCAGCACCGTAGGCCCGACATTCCACCCGCATACAGGACAGATGAGTTGTAAATCTAATTCAAATATATCTTCCTCACGGACACATCTCCACAAATAATATTTGTAAATTAATTCAAGTTTAAAATAGTAATTAAGTAAAAAATATAAAAAGTTAAAAAAAAAGAAAATTAATAAAGTGTAAGAAGAAAAAAGAAACTACATCTAAATTTAGTGTAGTTAGTGCTAGCCACACTAACGTGGCTGACCATTTAGAAGGACTTCTGTAGGGGATTAAAAAAAAATTGTTCCTAGCTCCATGCTTAAAAAAAAAAATTTGAATATGAGTAATTTACGGGATTATATTAAAACTATTTTGGTCCAGTGTATTAGTAATCATATAGTGAGAGACTATTACTCTCTTAGTTAATTATTAATCAAGTGTTAATCTAATGTAGATAAAGGATGAACATAACAAATTCCAATTAATAAGATATCTAAATTATACCTTTTTTTTACATTTTATGTTTTTAACTAATTATTCCAATAATAATAACAAGTGTTTTTAATGATTAATAATTGTTAGTAAAAATTAGTACTAAATATTAGAATAATATGTCCATAACAGAAGGAACTGCATAGTTGTCGTTATCAGCTTTCATTAGTCCTTGAATAAGACGAATTAAAGTTCCATTTATTCTCAGCAAGATGACAGTATTATATGAAAGTTATTCAGTCCTCACTCGAACCCACAATCTTCTGGGCATACGCCAATGCTTTCTTGTGATCAGTGAAAAACTGTTCCTTCTGCAGATAAGTGACTCTCAATCTTGCAGGGTACAGCAATCCATATTTCAAGTTGTCTATCTTCTTTAGAATCCCTCTTGTCTCGTTGAATAACGCTCTCCTTCTGACCACCTCTGCAGGGTAATCTCGAAATATGCTTATTTTGTCTCCATCAAACATAAGATTTCTTGTGCCAGTAATTTTTTTCATGATATCCTCCAACACGTGATCAAATTGGACCTTCACTTTCAGCTGCCTTGGGGAGGGGGGGCATTCGGGTCCGAGCGACGTCCAAGAACTCTGTGTGCCCGCCCTAATAAGGGCTTTTGGTCTAAATTCAAGACATTTTAATAAGTCTGCAGCAAAGTCACGGAGATCTTTATTTCCTTCTTTACCCTCATGAACGCCCACGATTCTTAGGTTCTGTCTTCTCTGACGGCCCTCCAAGTCAATGCATTTTTCAGTTACTTTATGCAGTAAATCTGATAAACGCTTGTTCTCGGCAAGGAGTGTCTCTGTTGTTACTTCCAAGTGAGTTATGGCATCAGCCTGTTTCTCCATTTGTTGCTGCATTGTAGTGAAGGTCGACTCCAGGTTATCATTAAAGTTGGTTTCATTCGACTTAATTTTCTCGTTTACTTCATTGATTTGTAAGTCAAAATTTTCTGACATTTTCTCCTTCATGTTAGTCAGTTTCGTACGCACAAGACCTGAGGGTTTTCGTGTATTTTGTTGCAGGGTTATCTCCATTTAGGCAGGTTAGAGACTCTAGTTCAACGGTCCATTGCGAGGCTGGCTGGAGCACTGGTATTTTTGTTTGTTAGTCTATTCTTGTCCCTGACTGGGTTGTTTGAATCAGGTTTGGTTTTTTGTCTTTTGTGGACCTTGCTATTGCAGTGTGTCCTTGTGGGTAAAGCATGGGAGGTATACTCGTCTTTATCTGTTGACAGCAGTCGAGACTATGAGTGTGTGAAGTCTACGGTATTAAGGGCTTATGAATTAGTTCCAGAGGCGTACCGGCAGAAGTTCCGGCGCTTTAGGAAGTTTGATAATCAGACTTTTATGTGGAGTTTGCTTGGGAGAAGGAGGCACTTTTTGACAGGTGGTGCGCTTCTCAAGGAGTGAAGGATTTTGAGCTGCTGCGGTCCTTGATGATTATGGAAGACTTTAAGAACTGTCTCCCTGAGAGGGTTGCTACTTACCTTAATGAGCAGAAGGTGACGGAGGTGCCTAAGTCCGCAGTGTTAGCAGATGAGTATGTATTGACTCATAAAACTGAGTTTGTTGGGCGATCCTATAGTTTTGGTGCATGGCCGTTTAATCGTGGTGGTGTCGCCGGTGGCAGTGCCAAAGCTGTTTCTGTGCCTGCAAGTGTCAGCACATTGATACAGAGGGAGGTCCGAGCTGATAAGGTTGATGGAGATTTCAGGACTAAGGAAGGTCCTGTGTGCTACTATTGAAAAGGGAGCGGGCACATCTTAAAGTCATGTCCCATCCTGCACAAGAAAAATGCAAAGCCTGTGGCTTTGGTGGGTGCACAAAAAGCACCTGTGGTTCCTGGGATGCCTGCGTCTGATGAGTGTAGGAATTATTCTGCGTTCATCATGAAAGGTTTTGTTTCTCTAGAGGATGGGGGTCATAGAGTTCCAGTATCCATCTTGCATGATACTGGTGCTACTCAGTCCTTTATATTGGATAGTGTACTGCCGTTTTCTGGTGAGTCATCGGTTGGGTCCAGTGTCCCTGTGGTAGGATTCGGGTTGGAGGACATGGTAGTGCCTTTGCATACCGCGAGTCTCGAGTCCGAGTTGGTTTCAGGCCGGGTAATTGTTGGGTTATGGCCGTGTTTTCCCGTTGCGGGAGTTTCTGTGATTTTGGGGAATGACTTGGCAGGAGGTAGAGTTTTCATTACTCCTGAGGTGACGGCTGTTCCAATGGTGCAGAGTCCTGATAGATTGGCTATGCAGCATCTGACGGTCTTCACAGCTTGTGCTGTCACAAGGGCTATGGCTAAGAGCCAGGCAAAGTTTGAAGATGTAGTGGACCTGAGTGAGAGGATTTTTGGGGATCAGGATGATGGATCCTGTGTTGTGAAGGGTGTTTCTACATCTCAAGATGGGGTCTTGTCTGAAAATGTGCCGGTGTCGCTGTCACGTGACCGGCTGGTTGAGGAGCAAAAGACTGATCCAGGTTTATCGGAGCTGTTCGACTGCGCGGTGCCTGAGGGGGATATGGATTCCACAGCAAAGGGGTAGTTTCTGAGGAATGGCTTGCTGATGCGAAAGTGGTCTCCCTTGGATATGTCAGGGCATGATGATTGGAGCGTGGTTGATCAGATTGTGATACCTCGTCGGTATAGGGACGAGATACTCTGTTTGGCTCATGATGGACCTCTGGGTGGACATTTGGGGTCAATAAGACGTATGACCGTATCTTACAGAATTTTATTTGGCCAGGGTTGAAAAAGGACGTGAAACAGCACTGCAGGTGTTGTCACATTTGCCAGGTGACAGGAAAGCCGAACCAATCAATTGTTCCTGCGCCTTTATATCCAATCCCTGTGGCCGGGGAGCCATTTGAACGGATTCTAGTTGATTGTGTGGGTCCTCTACCTCGGACAAGGGTGGGCAACAAGTTTTTATTGACAATTATGTGTGTGTCTACCCACTTTCCGGAGGTGGTCCCTTTGCGTAACATTACTGCCCCTGCCATTGTGAAATCTCTCACTAAGTTTTTTTCGTTGTTCGGTTTGCCTAAGGTTGTGCAGAGCGACCAAGGTTCCAACTTCATGTCAAAGGTTTTTGGTCAGGTAATGAAGTTGTTGGATATTGAGCATTGTTACTCCAGTGCGTATCATCCTGAGAGCCAGGGCCCTCGAGTGGTTTCACCAGACTTTGAAATCTATATTGAGGACTTACTGCGTGGAGTTTGAAAAAGACTGGGATGAGGGGGTTCATCTAGTTATGTTTGCGGTGCGTGAGGTCGTGCAGGAGTCTTTAGGGTTCAGTCCTGCTGACCTGGTGTTCGCGCATACTGTTCATGGTCCGTTGAGGGTCCTGAAGGAGAAATGGTTGCAGGAGAATTCAAAACGTAGTATTTTAGACCATGTCTGTACTTTTAGGTCTAGACTGCGGAGGGCATGCGAACTGGCAATGGGTAATCTTGCTTCTGCTCAGTCTAGGATGAAGGGCTGGTTCGTCAGGAAGGCTTCTAATAGGAATTTTTCTCCAGGTGACAAAGTCCTGGTGTTGTTGCCTATTCCTGGTTCCAGTCTGCAGGCTCGGTATAGAGGTCCCTATCAGGTGGTTAAGAAGGTTGGTGCAAGGGATTACATTATTGGTACCCCTGATCGGAGGCGTAAGACTCAGCTCTGTCATATCAACATGCTGAAGCAGTACCATGAGCAGGAGCATGTACAGGTTGATGGGGAGGAGCTGTGTCCTTCGGTTTTGTCTAAGCCAGTTTTGGCTGTAGTAGTGCTGCCCCCTGCCACGGGTGGTGATGTGGGTGAGGCACGGTTGTCGGTGGCAGTGACGCAGGGAAAGCTGTGCAACTCTGAAGCTTTGGAGTCGCTTCCCTTGCGGTTGTCTCATTTGTCTGGAAGTCAGCGGGATGATCTGCTTGCTTTGGTGGGGTCAAATGGGTCACTGTTCTCGGATGTGCCTTCTCAGACGTCTGGGCTGCAGCATGACATTGACGTGGTCAGTGCTGCGCCAATTAAACAGCATCCGTATCGGGTCAACCCTGGCAAGTGTCAACGTCTAAGAGGTCAGGTTCACTATAAGCTGCAGCATGCAATTGCTGAACCTAGTTGTAGTCCATGGAGTTCTCCGTGTCTACTGGCTATGAAGGCTAATGGGGAGGACAGGCTTTGCACGGGCTTTCGGAAGGTGAATAGTCAACAAGCCTTTGATCATACTAAAGGTCTTCTGGTGCGCGCACCTGTGCTTGCGGCACCTGATTTTGAGCGTCCATTTAAGCTGGCAGTGGATGCTATTGATCGTGGGGTTGGTGGGGTTCTTATACAGGATGATTCAGATGGAGTGGGGCATCCAATTTTGTACTTCTCTAAGAAGTTTAATCCCCATCAGAGGTGGTACTCCACCATTGAGAATGAAACCCTTGCTGTGCTAATGTCTCCGAGTCATTTCGAGGTTTATGTGGGCTCCTCGAATGTCCCTGTCATCGTATTTACGGATCATAACCCTTTGGTTTTTATGCAGAACATGAAGAATAAGAACAGGCGGTTAATGAGCTGGAGTTGGCAGCTGCAAGAATACAACCTGGAGTTCAGGCACATCAGGGACAAGGATAATAGGCGCTTCCCCCCCCCCGGTGAATGCTATGTACTTACCTTTTCTGTTTCTCTCCTGAGTGCAGGCCCCGTGGCTGGTAGTCGGGAATCAAGGAGTCAAGAGCTGTACCTGATTGGCCAAGCTGACTCATTGGAAGCTTAAATACCATGAGTCTCCCAGAAGTCTGTCTCTTCGTTGAGGGTACACAAAAGGCTGGAGAAACTCAGCGGGTGCAGCAGCATCTAAGGAGCGAAGGAGATAGACGACGTTTCGGGTCGAGACCCTTCTTCAGACTGGTTAGGGATCAGGGAAACGAGAAATATAGACGGTGATGTGTAGAGATAAAGAACAATGAATGAAAGATATGCAAAAAAGTATCGATGATAAACAGGCCATTGTAAGCTGTTTGTAGTGTGAAAATGAGAAGCTAGTGCGACTTGGGTGGGGGAGAGATAGAGAGAGAGAGGGAATGCCAGGGCCCGAGGGCTGAGGGAGAGGTGGGAAGGGGAGGAGACAGCAAGGGTTAACAGAATTGAGAAAATTCAATGTTCAAGCCCAAAGGATGCAGACTCCCCAAGCGGAATATGAGGTGCTGTTCCTCCAACTTGCGGTGTTGCTCACTCTGGCCGTGGAGGAGGCCCAGGACCGAGAGGTCGGATACGGAATGGGAGAGGGAGTTGAAGTGCTGAGCCACCGTGGGGTCGGGTTGGTTAATGCGGACCGAGCGGAGGTGTTCGGCGAAATGATCGCCAAGCCTCCGCTTGGTCTCACCGATATAGATCAGCTGGCATCTGGAGCAGCGGATGCAGTAGATGAGGTTGGAGGAGGTGCAGGTGAACCTCTGTCGCACCTGGAAGGACTGCTTGGGTCCCTGAAAGGAGTGGAGGGGGGAGGTGAAGGGACAAGTGTAGCATCTCTTGGAAAAACTTTGTCATTCAGACCTTGTGGTCTGGACGAAATTTCGTTGCCTGCAGACATACATATAGTAAATAACAAAAACACACAATAAACACATATTTAACATGTGTTGCAAGGGAAAGTGCCCGGGGAAGGGGTGGAGCAGAAGGGAAGGGAAGAATTGACAAGGAAGTTGCGGAGGGAGTGGTCTTTGCGGAAGGCAGACGGGGGGAGATGGGAAGATGTGGCAAGTGGAGGGGTCACGTTGGAGTTGGCGAAACTGGCGGAGGATTATGTGTTGTATGTGCCGGCTGGTGGGGTGAAAGATGAGGACCAGGGGGACTCTGCCCTTGTTGCGAGTGGGGGAATGGGGAGAGAGGGCAGTGTTGCGGGGTATGGAGGAGACCCTGGTGCGAGCCTCATCTATAGTGGGGGAGATGAATCCCCGTTCTCTGAAGAATGAGGACATTTGGGATGACCTTGTGTGGAACACCTCATCCTGGGAGCAGATGCGGCGTAGACGGAGGAATTGGGAATAGGGGATGGAGTCCTTACAGGAAGCAGGATGGGAGGAAGAGTAGTCCAGGTAGCTGTGGGAGTCAGTTGGTTTGTAGTGGATGTCGGTCAGGAGTGTATCACCTGCAGTAGAGATGGTGAGGTCAAGGAATGGTAGGGAAATGTCGGAAATGGTCCAAGTGTATTTGAGTGCCGGATGGAAGTTGGTGGTGAAATGGATGAAGTCAGTCAGTTGTGTGTGGAGCGGGAGGTGACACCAAAGCAGTCGTCGATGTAACGGAGGTAGAGGTCGGGGATGGGGCCCTGGTACGCCGAGAACAAGGATTGTTCGACGTACCTGACAAAGAGGCAAGCGTAGCTGGGGCCCATGCGTGTGCCCATAGCTACACCTTGTCTCTTCGTCGACCCTGACTAGTGAGCTGCAGGAGGCCTGGCCACATGGCATAGAACGTTGTGTATTGTTACCTATATTTGTCAATTAATATTGAATTGGGACGGATAAGGGCTGACCTGAGGGTTTTCGTGTATTTTGTTGCAGGGTTATCTCCATTTAGGCAGGTTAGAGATTCTAGATCGACGGTCCATTGCGAGGCTGGCTGGAGCATTGTTATATTTGTTTGTTAGTCTATTCTTGTCACTGACTGGGTTGTTTGAATCAGGTTTGGGTTTTTGTCTTTCCTTAACTAAATTAAAGACTATTTTCTTGAACTTGAACCTGGTTTTTCACTATGTTACGCGGCTCTGAAGTACCTGCATTAGGGAGTCGTAACAAAAGGAGAGAGAAATTTCTCAATTTGAGGCTTTCTAATTAACTGTTTTAACTATTCCTCCACTTTTTTAATCGATCTTCCCATGACACAAAAATTCCCAGGGTAGTAAACAAAACAGCGTTATGATTGCTCTAAGTAATTAAAACATCTATACTGTTACTAAAACTCTCATCATGACCACTTCTGGTCTGTGTTTTAATTACATTTGCGCAAAAACGATCCACCATAGCACTACAATTTTTTGTCACCTTACTCGCCATTCTCCTCTGCTGCAAGACAAATAAGTTTTGTTCCGAACGGTGAAATAGTTCCGGCAACCACTGTCCGGCAGAGAGAATAAAGTCCCTTTCCGGCAACCACTGTCCGGCAGAGAGAATAAAGCTGAAGTGGACTACGAGCGAGGGGCTGCGCTGTGCGAGCGGGGGCGGCGACCACCACGACGACCCGGGTGCCGATGTGTTCAGCCGGGGACGAGAGCCGGTGAGTGAGCCTGGAGCCGGTGAGTACGGTCGGAGCCGGGGCCAAGAGCCACTGAGCCAACACAACCCCCCACACCACCCTGTGAGCCCACCAGCCATAAGTGTGTGAACTGTGAGCCCACCAGCCGTGAGTGAGTGAACTATGAGTCCAAGAATCCATTTCGCCCACAATGTCCATACTAGCCCTCTGGAAACCCGTTCCTTCGGCCCACAACACCCATACTAGCCCTCCAGAAAGCCCTCGCCCTCTCCCCCCCCCCCACCGGCCGCCGACAGCCCCACCTGAAGCCGTGCTCCTCCCCAGGCTGCAGGACGCTCACCCCTCCTCCCCTGCATGAAGCCGACCCCCCCCCCCCACCTGCAGAAGGCAACAAGAGACGCAACAAGAAAGAATGGACTGAATAAATCTCCTCTTTAACGTTTAAATTGTTGTTATATTTTAAGAGTTATTCAAATTTAAACTTTAATAAATCCCCTTTCCACTTGCTTTGCCAGTCAGCTGCACCGGCACAGTAATACCTGTGTGTTCTACGTCACAATGGGAACCCAACTGGAGGGAATGGCTGGGCCACTGGAGAGCTGCTAAGAGAGGAAGGGGGGGGGGTCGGGGGGTTTGAGTGGGGGATGGAGCGAGTGCGTGGGGGGGGGGGGAGGGCAAGGGTGGAGTGGGGAGGGTGAGGGTAGGGGGGAGATCAGGGCCATCACAATGGGAACCCATCAGCCACGCCTGCACAGTTGGGGCTATGCGTGATTGGTGGAATATTGGAATTGGTGCAGAGGTGGAATATTGCATTCGGGGACCAGGCCTCTCATGAGAATGGGACCCAACTTAGTCTAGTTTTTTCTTAAAGTTGTGTTAAAATGTATAAAATGATGAGAGGCAGAGATAGGATAGACAGTCGGAATCCTTTTTTCCCAGGATGAAAAAAATCAAAGACAAGTGGGCATGGCTTTAAGGTGAGAGGGACAAAGTTTAAAGAAGATACTTATTTTATGCAGTGGGTGGTGGGTGCCTGAAATGCACTGTTGGGGCAGTGGTTCCAGTCATCTCTGTGGAGTGAATGGACAGACGACGTTTCGGGTTGCGGCTCTTCTTCAGACTGATTTAGATTGGATCAGTCTCTCCACAAATGCTGCCTGACCCACTGAGTTCCTCCAGCACTTTGTTTTGCTCAGGACCCCAGCATTTGCAATCTCTTTGACGATCATTAATACCAAATGACTCTCAATAATGTGGTATGTGAAAAAATTTGTAAAAGCAAATAAAATTTCCCGTTGAGTAATATGCACAAAATCTGAATGTAAGTAGATAATGAGAGATACTAATTTGTGGCGAGGATTCGGGTACTGAGAGGATAACTGTCTTAAATAAAGAACATTAAAGGCATGTTGAGCATGTGATAGGTCGCAGTGTGCTGGACGCACTTGTTATATTTTGGTAAATAATAAAGAAGCTTAGGAGTTGCTGCATTAGAGCGCCAGAGACCCGTGTTCGATCCTGACTACAGGTGCTGTCTGTACGGAGTTTGTACTTTCGCCCCTCTCGAAAACCCATGGGGTAACGGGGAGAACGTACAAACTCTGTAGTCAGGATCGAACTCGGGTCCCTTGCTTGCGACAAAATTGAACAATCTTTACTTAACGACAAAGTCACTTGCATATTTCATGCAAGTATACTGGCTAAACCAGGAAGAAATATTTGAATATAAGAGACAGGAAATCATATTGCAGCTTTTGCAGTTTTATACAGTAGGACTTTGGTTAGGTTGGAGTGATTGCAGTGTTGTATGCAGTTCTAATACATCTTTATAGGAAGGATGTGCAGGGATACAGTCCCACATATACTGACCTTACTGGGGGATGAGTCATAGAGTGATACGTTGTGAAAACAGCCTACAGCCCAACCTGACGGCCAACATGACCCAGCTACACTAGTCCCACCTGCCCACCTTTGGACCATATCCTTCCAAACTTGTCCTATCCACGCATATGTCTAACTGTTTCTTAAACGTTGGGATAGTCCGAGCCTCAACTACCTCATCTGGCAGCTTGTTCCATGCACACACCACCCTCTGTGTGAAAAGGTTACCGTTCAGATTCCTATTGAATCTTCTCCCCTTCACATTAAACCTATGTCTTCTGGCCCTCGATTCTCTGGTCCAAGAGTCTCTATGCATCTACCCGATCTACTCCATTCATGATTTTGTACACCTCTATAAGATCACCCCTCATCCTCCTGTGCTCCAAAAATAGTCCCAGCCTACTCAACCTCACTCTGCAGCTCAGACCCTCTTGTCCTGGCAACATCATAGTAAAGCTTCCCTTTGCAACTTGACAACATATTTCGTGCGGTCCCACAGACACACTGACCCTCACTTGGGACATGACACACACACACACACTGACCCTCACTGGGGTACACCCCCCCCCCCCCCCCCCCCACACACACACACACTGACCCTGACAAGGGCACGGGTCCCGCACACACAGATCCTCCCTTGGGAGTTTACAGTCCTATAAACAATGGTGATAATGTGATATGCATCATATGATTTGCAAATTCTCAAGACTCCCCATTTGCAGATATTAAAATACCCGCAAATGGGGAGTCTGTGCTCCTAACCAAATACGTGATATACTACACTAAGCGTACAAATGCTGGAATATTGAGCAAAATACAAGACACTGGAGTGTCTGCTACATCTGTGGAGGGAATGATCAGGCAACGTTTCAGGTCAAGACCTTTCTTCAGACTGAAGGAATATTTCTAATTTACACAAAATGCTGGAGTAACTCAGCGAGACAGACAGCATCTCTAGATAGAAGGAATGGGTGAAGTTTCGGGTCTGAAGAAGGTTCTCAACCCAAAACATTATCTTTCCTTCTCTCCAGAGATGCTGTCTGACCCGCTATGTTACTCCAGCATTCTGTGTCTACTGTCGGTGTAAACCAGCATCAGCAGTTCCTTCCTATACATTGCTAATTTACCCTTGAAATTAATGATTGCCAGCTGAAGTGGGACGAGGCAAAGTTATTTCCTTTAGTTGTGACTTTAATTTCGTCCGGACGACAATGTTGACTCATAGATTGCGCTAATCGCTGTAACTTTAATCGACTCTCGTGAGTTAAAGTCAGAGTTTTGAGGCATTGTCGGAATGGCATGGGAGAGCTACAGCGCCAGAGACACGGTCTGATCCTGACCACAGGATCCTAACTTTTTTTCTCGTTTATTATATTGTTCACAGAGTACTATGTTCACCCATGTGCTGCTGCAAGTAAGAATGTCTTTGTTCTGCTGGGACATATGAAAATAAAACACTCTTGTGTCCAGGAAGGAACTGCAGATGCTGGTGTAAACCGAAGATAGACACAAAAAGCTGGAGTAACACAGCGGGACAGGCAGCATCTCTGGGGAGAAGAAATAGTGATATTTCGGGTCGAGACCCTTCTTCAGATTGAGAATCAGAGGAGAGGGAAACGAGAGATATAGAAACAGAAACATAGAACAATGAGTTGGGCTATTCGGCCCTTCGAACCAGCAGCGCCATTCAATATGATCATGACTGATCATCTAAAATCAGTAACCCTTTCCTGTTTTCTCCCCATATCCCTTGATTTCTTTGACCCTAAGAGCTAAATTTAACACTCTCTTGAAAACATCCAGTGAATTGGCCTTCACTGCCTTCTGTGGCAGAGTATTACACAGATTCACAACTCTCTGGGTGACAACGTTTTTCCGCACCTCATTCATAAATGGCTTACCCCTTATTCTTAAACCGTGACCCCAGGTTCTGGACTCCCCCAACATCGGGAACATTTTTCCTGCCTCTAGCAATCTTTTAAGATCCCCTCTCATCCTTCTAAATTCCAGTGAATACCAGCCCAGTCGACCCATTCTTTCGCCATATGTCAGTTCCGCCATCCTGGGAATTAATCTGGGAATTAATCTAGGTTGCGCTCCCTCAATAGCAAGAATGTCCTTCCACAAATTCCTCCACAGGTGAGAGGTGTTGCTGGTTAGCACGGGCGGTGTTTGCAGAACCTGTTGCATTATTAGTGCAAGGTGATAAATCGTCAGTATTTTGGAACAATCCTGCTCTACCACTTCAGGTTCACCCACAAGGTTGAAACGCTCCAGGCTTTCGGAAACAAGGCGCAGTCAGCGCCGCGTCTGCAACTAACATGCGGGATTACGATGAAATTACAGCTTTCCTGGGGGAATGGGGACCGGCTCAGAAACTCATCTTCCTGCTCTTGACTGTCAGCGTTATTCCCAACGGTTTCGCCGGTCTTAGCATCATCTTTGTCGGGGATACCCCAGAGCATCGCTGCTCGATTCCCGGGAATCTCAACCTCAGCCAAGCCTGGATGAACAGAACCATCCCACTGGTGCCAGGAACACAAGTCCGGTACAGTCAATGCAGTCGCTACCGCTTGGATGTGATCAGGAACCTCTCGGAGGTGTTTCCAGACCCAGATCTCCTCAACGTGTCCGGGATCGAAGAGGAGCCGTGTTTGGATGGATGGGATTACAGTCGGGACCAGTACACCTCCACCATCGTCTCCGAGGTTTGTTTGTGGGCAGCGAGCTTCTGGCAGTAGTCACCAGCGAGCGAGGAACAAAGTGCTGGAGGAAGACTCAGATCTGCAGAGATGCTGCCTGACCCCCTGAGTTACTCCAGCACTTTGTGTCTTTCCCCTTGGTAAACCAGCTTCTGCAGTTCCTTGTTTCTATTTTCTATTCTGGGGGATCTCAGCAGGTCAGGCAGCATCTGGGGAGGGGAATGGACAGGCGACGTTCGGTGTGGGGACCTTGTCGGGAGAGAGCTGGCGGAAGGAGTTGAGGGGAAGGAGTGGGACAGGAATGGGGAGCACAAAGTGCTGGAGTAACTCAGCGGGTCAGGCAATATTACAGGAGAACATGGATATGCAACGTTTTGGGTCGGGATCCTTCTTCAGACTATTTGCAGGAGTGGATGAAAAGTTGGAGGTTTTGTAATTCTGTTCTTTCTCTTGATTCCACGTCGAATTCAGTGGTGGAGCAAAGTTGTTGGAAATGTTCAGGTTTACACGAGATAAATTGCAGCAATTGATTCACGGTGGCGCAGTCGTAGAGTTGCTGCCTTCCAGCGTCAGGAACCCGAGTTCGATCCTGACTACGGGTGCTGTCTGTACTTAGTTTATACGTTCTCCCGGTGAGCCCGTGCGTTTTCTACGGATGCTACGGTTTCCTCCCACACTCCAAAGGGTTTGCAATTTAATTGGCTTCGGCAAAATTGTAAATTGTCCCTAGTGTGTAGGGGTAGTGCTAGTGTACGGGGTGATCGCTGGCCAGCGCAGACTCGGTGGGCCGAAGGGCCTGTATCGCGCTGAATCTTTAAACTAAACTAAACTAATCTTGAATACATATTTTACATCGCTGAAAAAGAAAGATAAGAATAGGTAAATTGCATGTTTTCATTATTTGTGTTCATGCTAACGGCATTAATTATTTATGAGTTAGATAGAGCTCTAGGGAGTCAGTTGGAGCTCTAGGGGCTAGTGGGATCAAGGGATATGGGGAGAAGGCAGGAACGGGGTTATTGATTGGGGACGATCAGCCACGATCACAATGAATGGCGGTGCTGGCTCGAAGGGCCGAATGGCCTAATGCACCTATTTTCTATGTTTCTAAAGCATTTAAGCCAATAATATATTGTAGTTATTAATTTTATCAATTTCCTGAAGTACGCAGGTTTAAGGTGAGGGGGGGGGGGGGGGGATTTAATAGGAACCTGAGGGGTAACTATTTCACTCAAAGGGTGGTGGGTGGATGGAAAGAGCTGCCAGATGAGGTAGTTGAGGCTGGTACTATCGTAATGTTTAAAAAACATTTAGCCAGGTACATTTAGCCAGGTACATTTCGCCAGTACCTTGTGCTAGTGTAGGAAAGAATAGGAAGATAGGGGAAAATAATGTGTGGCTGAGGAGTTGGTGCAGGGGGCAGGGATTCAGATTTCTGGATCATTTTGATCTCTTCCAGGGCAGGAGTGACCAACATCCTAGCGGGAAGGTTTGCGGGAGGATTTAAACTAGTTTGGCAAGGGGGTGGGATATCGTGAGGACAGAGGGACGTGAGAGGCTGGAAGTTGCTATGGAGGGTAGTGTGGGAAATGTTAGTGGACAGAATGGGCAGGTGAAAGGCAGAGAGCGAGGAAGGAGGGTTGGTTTAAACTGCATGTATTTTAATGCAGGGGGGCTGACGGGTAAGGCAGATGAGCTAAGGGCATAGATAGGTACGAAGAACTGGGACCTTGCCAACTTTCTCGTTCCCAAATATGGAACAAAAGGTAAAATTAAGGGACAAATTCCCGATGGCAATTTGTTGACCTACTCGGCCGTGGCAGGATGAATGATGAGTTGGCCCAGGTGCTGGACTGCGCACAAAGCCCAGCCGGCCGGCCAGGTGAGGAGTTTTGGCCTGGGCGACCTTGCGCGCAAAGTCCGGCACCCTATCCAACCCGACAGTCATCTCGACCTGAATAGTAGGAGTCAAATACGGAACAAGAGCGGTCCTGTATGGGTCAAACTAATTTAGCCCATTATAATGGATGTCCAGGCTAATTTGGGACAGTTGGCAACCCTAATTGTAGCCATGACTGAAGCCTGGTTAAGGGAGAGGCAGGACTGGCAGTTCAATGTTCCGGGGTACAGGAGCTTCAGGAGAAACAGTGGTGAGGGAAAAAGAGGAGGGGGTGTTTGCATTGTTGGTTAATGAAGATCAGCCATGATCACATTGAATAGCGGTGCTGGCTTGAAGGGCCGAATGGCCTACTCCTGCATCTATTGTCTAAGATGTCATGGCTGTGTTCAGAGGTGACATTACAGACGGTTTGTCTAGTGAGGCTATATGGGTGGAGCTGAGGAACAGGAAAGGGATGGTCACTTTGTTAAACCCTCCAATCCACATGAACTGATCCAGAATATATAGAACATTGGAAAATGATCACCAATGCGCCACGATTTCTAGAGTCACCTCCTTGAGTTCTCTGGGATGCAGACCATCATGCCCTGGGAAATTATCAGCCTTCAGTCCCATCAGTCTACCCAATATTATTTCTTGCCGAATGCAAATTGCTTTCAGTTCCTAAGTCCCCCTAGATCCTCTGTCCTCTAGTACATCTGGGAGATGGTTTGTGTGTTCCTGAGTGAAGACTGAACCAAAGTACCTGTTCAACTCTTCTGCCATTTCCTTGTTCCCCATAATAATTTCACCTGTTTCTGCCTTCAAGGGACCCACATTTGTCTTTACTAATGTTTTTCTCTTAACATACCTAAAAAAGCTTTTACTATCCATCTTTATATTCTTAGCCAGCTTATCCTCGTACTTATCTTTTCACCCCGTATTGCCCCTTTTTACCTTCTGTTGTCCTTTGAAAGTTCCCCTCCACTCTTTGCTATGTTATGCACCATTTCTTTCAGTTTTATTCCATCCCTAACATCCCTTGTCAGCCACGGTTGCCTCTTACTCCCCTTACAATCTTTCTTCCTCTTTGGAATGAAATGATCCTACATCTTCTGGATTATGCACAGAAATTCCTGCCATTGCTGTTCCACCCTCATTCCTGCTAGGATCTTTTTCCATTTGACCTTGGCCAGCTCCTCTCTCATGCCGTCATAGTCCCCTTTGTTCAACTGCAACACTGACACTTCTGATTTAACTTTCTCCCTCTCAAATTGCAGATTAAAACTTATTATTTTATGGTCAATATCTCCTAGTGGTTCTTTACCTTGAGTTCCATTATTAAATCTGGTTCATTAGATAACACTAAATCTAGAATTGCCTTCTCTCTGGTCGGCTCCCGTACAAGCTGCTTTACGAATCCATCTCGGAGGCACTCTACAACTCCCTTTCTTGGAGTCCAACCTGATTTACCCAGACTACCTGCATATTGAAATCTCCCATAACCACAGTGACATTCCCTTTGTTACATGCCAATTTTACTTCCTGCTGCAACTTGCAACTTAGTCAAGTGAAGTCATTTTATTTATATAGCACATTTAAAAAACAACTCGTTGGCCATAGTGCTTTACATTGGTATAAGAATAGTATAACAAACAACAGTGGTTCATAGATTAAAAAACAAACATCACTACATACATACATATAGCCCTCACTCAGAGGACGTCAAGAAAGGCTTGGGAGTAGAGATGAGTTTTTAGTCTCGACTTAAAGGAGTTGATGGAGGGGGCAGTTCTGATAGGAAGAGGGATGCTGTTCCACAGTCTAGGAGCTGCAACCGCAAAGGCGCGGTCGCCCCTGAGCTTATGCCTGGACCGTGGGATGTTCAGCAACCCCAAGTCGGCCGATCTGAGGGACCAGGAGGTAGTGTGGTGGGTGAGCAGACCTTTAATGCAGGTGGGGGGCAAGCCCATTGAGGGTTTTGTAGACATGAAGGAGGATCTTGAAATTTATTCGGAACCGCACAGGGAGCCAGTGGAGAGAGGCCAGGATCGGGGTGATGTGGTCCCTTTTTCGGGTGCCCGTCAGGAGTCTCGCTGCGGCGTTTTGGACCAGTTGCAGGCGGGACAGGGAAGATTGGCTGATGCCAGTGTAAAGGGAGTTGCAGTAATCTAGGCGGGAGGATATAAATGTATGGATAAACCTATATCCAGGCTACTGTTTGGGGGCCTGTGGATAACTCCCATTATACAATAGACAATAGGTGAGGAGTAGGCCATTCAGCCCTTCGATCCAGCACTGCCATTCAATGTGATCATGGCTGATCATCCACAATAAGTATTAATCAGTAGTGTCTTCTTACCTTCACAATTCCTCATTTCTATCTACAGCAACGCTATATTGTCAGTCGCTATGTCGCCCCTCGCAAGGGACTGAATTTCATCCCTCACCAACAGAGCTACCCCACCTCCTCTGCCCACCTGCCTGACCTTTCTACGGGACATGTAACCCTGAATATTCAGTTCTCAGTCGCGATCCTACTGCAGCCATTGTTGGGGATGTATCACAGACAGGGGAGTGGCGGCGCTGCCCTGGCAGCAGCGACTCGCCTGCAGCCCGTCGGTTTTTCTTTTTATTTGTTGTTTTCTTGTCTTGTTTTTAGCGTTAGTTTGAGTTATTATGTAGTGTATGTGTGTGTGTGTGTGGGGGGGGGTGGGAGAAACGTTCTTAGTCTCTTCCTTTTGGGGGGAAGCGACTTTTCTTGTCGTATCCCCCGTCTCCGTCTCCGTCTGCGCTGAGGCCTATCGCGGAGCTGGCGGCCTCCAACTTTAACTGTGACCGACCCGAGGCTCCGGAGGCAGAGCCAGCCAGGACTTACCAGCGTGGGGCTGGCCGACTTCGGGGCTGCGGCGGGTTCAGGCGTTCCGGCGGCCCGACTCGGAGCTGTGGCGGCTTTCCGGTGGCGGTGGCGGCGGCAGCGACTTCGGAGGTCCGGCCGCAGGCCCAGTGGACGACATCGTCGGGAGCTCGCAGGTCACAGGTTGGTGACCTGTTTCTCCGGAGCTCCCGCGGCAACAGCTGCGTCCGCTGGACTGGAGGGCGGCAGCTTCGGCAACTTCGTCCGCCCCGGGCCGCGGAGTTGAACCGGCCCGCTCGCGGAGCGCGGTTCACCCGCGGGACTTATTTACATCACCCGGTGCGGTCACAACATCGGAGGCCCGGGTCGCCTCAGCGCAGAGGAAGAAGGGAAGAGACAAAGACAAGATTTTTGCTTTCCACCACAGTGAGGAGGTGTCTGGTGAACTCACTGTGGTGGATGTTAAATATGTGTTTATTGTGTGTTTTTGTTATTTACTGTATGTATGACTGCAGGCAACGAAATTTCGTTCAGACCGCAAGTTTCCAATACTCTTGAATAGTCAATGGGAATAAGAAGAACAAATGTTCCGGGAGATTGCAGACAGCTGCAGGTCAAATAAGGTAGTTGTGGTAGGGGATTTTAACTTCCCAATATAGACTGGGAAAATTATAGCGTTGTGGTCCGCCGTGGCCCACCTGCTGGGGACGCAGCTCCATCAAACGACAGCATACCATCCCCAATCAAATGGGTTGGTGGAGCGGTTCCACCGCTGTCTGAAGGCCGTCCTGAAGGCTCGTTTCACAGGCCCTGGGGGGATGGATGAGTTGCCGTGGGTCCTGTTGGGGATTCGGACGGCCCCCAACGAGGATCTGTCAACGTCCTCTGCGGAGTTGGTATATGGTGCTCCGCTCACCGTCCCCGGGGAGTTTGTCCCTGCTGCTGATGGGTCCCAGGAACTCACCATCATCGGTGCTGATCCGCTTGGGTTGGCGCCATATCTCCCATCCCAACGTCGCGTCATGGACTGGCCCCTTCCCAAGTGCTACTGCCACTGATGGGCAAAAAAGGGCTAGGAGATGGCTCTGGCAGGTAGCATTAAGGACAATCCCAAAATATTTTATTAATACTCTAGAGAAAATATGCTTAAAGAGGAGATATCTAAGAGGGACCTCAGGGACAACCTTTTCACTCTGAGTAGTCTGTATCTGGATTGAGCCGCCAGAGGAAGCTATAAAAGCAGATATAATGACGACTTTTAAAAGATATTAGATCAAGTGGGACCCGTTAGGATCTGTCCCCCAACGCAATAATCCACCACTCACGCATTCCCCTAATGCAACCCGTTTTCACCACTCACCCATTCCCCCAATGTAACCCGTTCCCCCAAAGCAATAATCCGTCACTCACCCATAGCCCCCCATGGGAGGCCTGGTCCCCCAAGGCAACCCATTCCCCAATGTAAGATTCCACCACTCACCCATTCCCTCAACGCAACCCGTTCCCCCAATTCAATATTCCACCACTCACCCAAAGCGCCCAACTATGCAGGTCATTTTGAACAAAAACAAAAAAACAATTGCACTAAGATTTAATCTGATGTAGGTGCAACCTACAAGGTTGTCTTTTGTTATCCAAATCTAATCGTTAAAGTTTGCTGTGCTGGGTTAGGCTGATATATTCTTCCCCTTTGTTATCCAAATCTAATCATTAAACTTTGCTGTGCTGGGTTAGGCTGGCATATTCTTTCCCTGAAGGACATTTGCTGTGAAGGACTTGGTGTTCTGGGATAGAAACATTGTAGCCGGTAGGACATTGTGATGTCATATTGTAATGTCATTGTGACTGCCCAACTACCAGTACAGATTTGAAGAAATCCAACTTTTAAATGTCACTTTAAAACTTTTAAATCTCCCCCACTATGTCCCTCTCCTTACAACAGAGATCAGCAGCAGAGAGCAGCCGAGATCCCATTGTGATTGGATGACTGTGATAGGGCATTGTGACATCATCACTGGAAGCTGCTAGAAAAGTCTCACTCTCACAGGCAGTTATTATTTTCAAAGTTGGCTTTTTTTAAACTTTAAATATCAATAACTTGTGAAATATAACATTAAATGTGAAGAAACTTGGTACGACCATGGGAAAAAGCTGAGTAAGAATCTGCAAAAATATTTGCGTTATTGTGTACCATTTTGGCATAGTTCCTTGATCTCATAGACAGACAAATAAGATGAGACTTTTAGTATTATATAGATAGAAAGGGGAAAAGGGTAACTAGAGAGAGAGAGAGTGGGACCTCTCAGGAATCAAAGCGGTCACCTCTGTGTGGAGCCACAGGAGATGTGTAAGGTCCTAAATGAATATTTCTCTGTATTTACCAAGGAGAAATACAGTAGGATAGAGAAAATTGGAGCTGTCACTGGAAGTGTCTTGAGAGCAGTCAGGGTCATTCTTGAAAAATACTGAAGGTACTGTCATGTTTGAAGCTAGATACATCTCCTGGCCCTGATCTGATATATCCGAGGACATTGTGGAAAACTAGAGAGGAAATTGCGGGAGCCCAGGTTGAAATTTACGAGTCATCCTTAAATACAGCAGAGTTGCTGGAAGACTGGAGGGTGGCAAATGTTGCACCTGTTTTCAAGAATAGCTGGGAAAATGCTGGGAGCTATAGGCTGATGAGCTTAACATCTGTAGTTGTTAAGTTACTAGAGAGTATTCTGAGGGCTAGGATATACAGGCATTTGGATGGCAAGGGCTGATTAGGGATAGTCTGCATGATTTTGTACATGGGTGGTCGTGTTTCACAAATCTGATTGTTTTTTTTGAAGACATGACCAAAAAGGTTGATGAGCTATAGATGTTGTGTACATGGACTTCAGTAAGGCGTTTGACAAGGTTCGGCATGGTAAGCTGCTCTGGAAGGTTAGGTTGCATGGGATCCAAGATAGCTGACTGGAAAGCAAATTGGCTCCATGGAAGGAAACAGAAGATAACGGTGGAAGATTGCTTCTCAGACTGGATACCTGTGACTAGTGTGCCTCAGGGTTCGGTGCTGGGGTGGTTACTGTTTGTCATCTACATCAATGATTTGGATGAGAACATACAGGGCAAGATTAGCAGGTTTGATGATGATACAAAAGTTGGTGGTTTTGCAGATAGTGAAGGTGGTTGTGAAAGATTGCAGCAGGATCTGTTCCATTGGCCAAGTGGGCGGAGGAGTGGTTGATGGAATTTAATACAGAGAAGTGTGAGGTGTTGCATTTTGGGATGTCGAACAAGGGCAGGACCTACACAGTAAATGGTAGGCCTCTGCGTAGTGTTGTAGAGCAGAGCGATCTAGGAATACAGGTGCATGGTTCCTTGAAGGTCGAGTCGCAGGTAGATAAGGTGGTCAAAAAGGCTTTTGCCACTTTGCCCTTCATCAGTCAGAGTATTGAGTATAGAAATTGGGCGGTCATGTTGCAGTTGTATAAGGCATTGGTGAGACCGCATTTAGAATATTGTCTTCAGTTCTGGGTCTTCACTTCAGTTCCATATTATAGGAAAGATATTGTCAAGCTTGAAAGATTTACAAGAATGTTGCCAGGACTAGACGGTGTGAGCTTTTGGGCGAGGTTGAGTAGACTTACACAGACTTAGTTCCTCCCACACTGTTGAGTGCATTGGGCAGCAAGCATTTGCCATTCTGTTCGGTTATGTGCTGTGTCTTTCACCCTCGTTAGGCTTGTGTCCCGGGCTTCTGGAATGTTCACCTCGATGTGAGTTTTGATCGGCCTCCTTTCCTTCTTCCGTCAGGTTGCCATGTCATTACTATCTTAGGTGCACGTTCTGGTGACATTCTAGGTACATGTCCTGCAAATTTAATTGGTTCAGTAGGCTGGGTCTCTATTCCATGGAGCACAGGAGGATGAGGGGAGATCTTATAGAGGTATACAAAATCATGAGAGGAATAGATTAGGTAGATGCACAGAGTCTTTTGCCCAGAGTAGGGGAATCAAGGACCAGAGGACATAAGCAAAGTGAAGGGGAAAAGATTTAAAAGGAATCTGAGGGGTAACCTTTTCACACAAAGGATGGTGGGTGTATGGAACAAGCTGCCAGAGGAGGTAGTTGAGGCGGGGACTATCCCATCATTTAAGAAACAGACAGGTACATGGACAGAAAAAGTTTGGAGGGATATGGACCAATCGCACGCAAGTGGGACCAGTGTAGCTGGGACATTGTTGGCCGGTATGGGCGAGTTGGGCCAAAGGGCCTCTTTCCACACTGTATCACTCTATGACATGGATAGGACAGGTTTGGACGGATATGGGCCAAATGCAGGCAAATGGGTCTAGTTAGATGGGACATGTTGGCCGGTGTGGGCAAGTTGAGCTGGAGTGCCAGTTTCGACACTGTAAGACTCCATGACAATGACTGTATGGCTATAAAGAGAGAGAGAAGTGAAATGTAAGACAAGAGGGAGGGGTATAGTTGGGAAGAAAAATGAGGGGGTAAAGGGGAATGCGGGTAATGAGACAAATGTAGACTGGACATGTGGCCCAAGAAAGAAAGTGACTCTAAGGCAGACATCTCCGTGTCTTGGAATTGAATGCCATTTTGACAGCAGATGTGGTGGACATGGATAAACTGCAAGAAAGGGATGAATTTCTTGTCAGAGACAGGGTGGTGAAGATAGATGTGGTTGTGTAGGAAGGAAGTTCCTCTTCCCCAGCCAAGAATGGGCCATTATGTCTCCAACCTTCCTTGGTCATCTATTGCCGGCCCCAAATTTTTCTCGTAAATTCATAATTGATAGGAGCGGAATTAGGCCATTCGGCCCAGCAAGTCTATTCCGCTATTCAATTATAGCTGATCTTTCTGCTGGATAGCACGCAACAAAAGCTTTTCACTATACCTCGGTACATATGACAATAAACTAAACTGTAACTGGAGATAGGAAAAGGGCAGAACACTTCTTGATTAGTAAGGATGTCAGGGGTTATGGGGAGAAGGCAGGAGAATGGGGTTGAGAATGATAGATCAGCTGTGATTAAATATCGGAGTAGACTTGATGGGTTGAATGGCCTAATTCTACTCCTATCACTTATGAACGTGATAACTGCAGAGGAAACAGCTGGGCTGAATGTATCAGCAGATTCAATGGATGTTATTTGCTCCTGAATGTCATAACATCGCCAGATCTGCAAGTAGGTTAAAGGGTACATTGTTTGTGATCCTGATGGATTTGGAATAGAGATTTAAATGGGTTGTATAATTGTAAAGAGTCGCATCACTCTGATGCCATCTTGGCAACTGTACGTTTGTAATGAAATCCAAAAATTCAAAAACAAGCAAACGTTTTTCTCACAAATGATCTCCAACTGAACCTGACTCTGTTTGTTTCTCTTGCCCATGCTGAGCATTTCCAACAGTTTATGCTTATGATTTGGAGTTCCAGCATTGGTGCATTTGTATTAATATCACGAAAAAACAATAATCCTTTCTCTCAATCAGTATGGAACTAGGTATAATCTATCTTTGCTTTGTTTCCATAAACATCAGAAATTCGAACTTTAACACTTGGCCCTGACTTTGTTTCTGTCTGCACTCAACCGTTCTCCAATCCCTTCAAGATGAGAGGGGATTTTAACCAGTTTTAGTTTTGTTTAGTCAAATTTAGTTTAGTTTAGAGATACAGAGTGGAAACAAGCCCTTCAACCCACCAACTAGCGATCCCTGTACATTAACACTGTCCTACGCACACCAGGAACAATTTACAATTATACCAAGCCAATTAACCTACAAACCTGCACGCCTTTGGAGTATGGGAGGAAACTGAAGCACCCGCAGAACACCCACGCACATCACAGGGAGAATGTACAAACTCCGTACGGACAGCACCCGTAGTCAGGATTGGACCTGGGTCTCTGGTGCCGTAAGGCAGCTACTCTACTGCTGCGCCACTGTGCCGCCCAAAATTATGGATTATTATGTATGTGGAAAATTATGTATAAAAACTGTGGAGAGAGAATTGCTTCATATCGGTGACGGCAGCTTGTGTTTGTGAGTGACAAATACAGAAACAAAGACCAGGGCTGATTGTATCAGAGGTTTCATTGGCGATTTGAATGCGTGCGAAGAGGAGGGAAATAAAGCAAAGCGCATTCAAATTATGGTGTGGTGAGATTGCCAGAAATTAGGATGGGCTGATGCGGCTGCAATAATCTATAGTAAGACAGGAGTCTTTGGAATGTGAGAGGAAACCATTCTCGGAGAAAACCCACGTGGTCACTGGGAGAACGTACAAACTCCGTACATGTAGCACCTGTAGTCGGGATCAAACCCGCTTCTCTGGCGCTGAATGCTCTGAAAGGCAGCAAATATACCGCTGCGCCATCATGCCACCCTTGAGTTCATAAGTCAAGGGACCAGAATTAGGCAACTTGTAACCTATCTGACCTCTCCTCTGTACTCATATTCCTAACTTGTTTATGTCATCAGCCATCTTGGATATATGACATTTGAAGCCTTTGAAATCATAGATATAGAATATAGAGAGTTCATGTCCCTGAGTCTGTCAAACTGGGAACAGTTTGCTTATTCCCACTCTGTTTTTTTAATATATACTAGACCAAGTACAGACCCGTTGGGTCTGGTCCCTGAACGTGCTTCAGTCGCGAAAATCGGCCGTGGGGAAAACAAATGGCGGCGTTTTTGGAGGAGAGCGAGCTGCAGCAGGTGCAGTTATGGTGCCTGGCCAGCAGGAGGCCACCAAATGAGTGAGTGTGTGTGTGTGTGTGTGGGGGTGGGGGGGGGGGGGGGGGGGGTGAAGCATTTTATGTTAAAAAGTGTACATAAAAATGCTTAAATGTAATGAGGAGTGAATGGGTGAATGTAAAAGTGTAATGTGTGGCAAAATGGAAAATATCTCAGGGTTTGAAAGTGTGGTTTTGGCGAACCATGGTATCAAAGGGCAAATCTGGCCGGTTGGTTGGCAGACACACACACACACAGAGTTTTCATAGTATGTAGATATCCAATTTTCAATACATATCATTAATTATTTACAATTCCATTTGCTGTAAGGCACTTAGTTATAGAGTGATAGAGTGATATATTATGGAATACATTGCTCACACCGGCCAACATGTCCCATCTACACTTGTCCCACCTGCCCGCCCTAGGTCCATTCCCCCAAACCTGTCCTATCCATGTACCTGCCGAACAATACTCTACTGCATTGGCTGTTAGAAAAGAATTGGGTGGCACGATGGCACAGCGGTAGAGTTGCTGCGTTACAGTACTAGAGACCTGGGTTTATCCTGACTACGGGTGTTGTTTTTACAGAGTTTATACGTTGCCCATAATGGCCAACATGTCCCAGGTATATGTCCTGCTTGCCCACGTTTGGTCCATATCCCTCCAAACCCGTCCTATCTTTGGACTAGGTATAATCTACCTCTGCTTTGTTTCTATAAACATCACTAATTTGAACTTCAGCACTTGGCTTTAGAGATGGACAAAAGTACAGAGTGGAAACAGGCCTTTTTGCCCAGAGTCTGCCCTAACCAGCGATCATCCCATACACTAGCACCATCCTACACACAAGGGACAATTTTACCAAAGCCAATTAAGCTACAAACCTGTACGTCTTCAGGATGTGGTAGGATACCAGAGCACCCAGAGAAAACCCCCGCGGTCACGGAGAGAAAGTACAAACTCCATAGTCACGACCAAACCCGGGTCTGTGACGCTGTAAGGCAGCAACTCCACCACTGCGCCACTGTGCCGCCCCACAGGCTCTGAATTTGTTTCTCTTTACAGAAAGATGTTTCCATACCAGTGAAGTTTAGAACTGTAGTTTTAATAAAAGGGAAGGCCATTTTGGGCTGAAATGAGAAGAAATGTCTTCCCACGTGACTCATTGACGACAGGTACAAGTAATACTAATTTGTATTTCAACTATAACTTAAAATGTTCCAAAGGACTTCTTAAAGGGCCTGTCACACTGAGGCGATTTTTCAGCGGACTGTTAAGTTCGCGGCATTCGCCTGAAAAACCGGGAACTGGAACTGCGAGTGTCAGAGTGGAACACACACACACACACACACACACACACACACACACACACACACACACACACACACACACACACACACACACACCCCCCCCCCCCCCCACTCGCAAAGGCGGGGGACAGGGAAAGTGGGGGAGCGCTGTATGAAATTCACATGGTGCAAAGCCAAGGTGATACAGACACACACCGCGATGAACAGAAAGGTTAAGGCAGCCCCCCCCCTCCTTAAAAGAGGGAGGTGGGGGAGGAGGAGTGAAGACACTTTTAAGAAGCCAGACAACTTTTAATAAGCCAGTGATACACAGCTGTGAGGTTTGGCAGGCATTTAACATTACCGTTTGGTTATCCTTGGTAGTGAAAACTCCTGCTTACGTTTTTTTTCCAATGAGCCAATGAAAATGCCCAATCAGCAAAGGCGATTAACTAAAACTACCTACGACTGCCTCGACTACCCATAACTACATGGCGACCCCACTACAACTACACCTATGACTACAGGATTATCGATTTTCTCCATGGCGACCAATTTTTGGTCGCAGAAAAATGTTCAACATGTTGAAAAGATTTGCTGCGACCATACTGAGGCCACGACTAGTTCCCAGAATGTGGGAACTCCTCGCGACCATGAAGACTCACCGGAGACCACCAGCGAACATGTGGCGACAATATGGCGATCATGAGGCGAGCGCAGAGTTTCCTGCACGTGCCTAAAAAGTCGCCTGAGTGGGACAGGCCCTTATAGAAACATAGAAACATAGAAATTAGGTGCAGGAGCAGGCCATTCGGCCATTCGAGCCTACACTGCCATTCAATATGATCATGGCTGATCATCCAACTCAGTATCCTGTACCTGCCTTCTCTCCATACCCCCTGATCCCTTCAGCCACAAGGGCCACATCCAACTCCCTCTTAAATATGGCCAACGAACTGGCCTCAACTACCTTCTGTGGCAGAGAATTCCACAGATTCACCACTCTCTGTGTGAAAAACAATTTTCTCATCTCGGTCGTAAAAGACTTCCCCCTTATCCTTAAACTGTGACCCCTTGTCCTGGACTTCCCCAACATCGAGAACAATCTTCCTGCATCTAGCCTGTCCAACCCCTTAAGAATTTTGTAAGTCTCTATGAGATCACCCCTCAACCTTCTAAATTCCAGCGAGTACAAGCCGAGTCTATCCAGTCTTTCTTCATATGGAAGTCGTGCCATCCCAGGAATCAGTCTGGTGAACCTTCTCTGTACTCCCTCTATGGCAAGAATGTCTTTCCTCAGATTAGGAGACCAAAACTGTACGCAATACTCCAGGTGTGGCCTCACCAAGATCCTGTACAACTGCAGTAGAACCTCCCTGCTCTTGTACTCAAATCCTTTTGTACCATGACACCCAGGTCTCACTGCATATCCCCTTTTCCTAATCGGTCACCATACAAATAATAGTCTACCTTCCTGTTTTTGCCACCAAAGTGGATAACCTCACATTTATCCACATTATACTGCATCTGCCATGCATTTGCCCACTCACCCAGTCTATCCAAGTCATTCTGCAGCCTCCTAGCATCCTCCTCACAGCTAACACTGCCCCCCAGCTTCGTGTCATCCGCAAACTTCGAGATGTTGCATTTAATTCCCTCGTCCAAATCATTAATGTATATTGTAAATAGCTGGGGTCCCAGCACTGAGCCTTGCGGCACCCCACTAGTCACTGTCTGCCATCCTGAAAAGGACCCGTTTACTCCTACTCTTTGCTTCCTGTCTGCCAGCCAGTACTCTATCCACATCAATACTGAACCACCAATACCGTGTGCTTTAAGTTTGCATACGAATCTCTTGTGCGGGACCTTGTCGAAAGCCTTCTGAAAGTCCAGATATAACACATCCACTGCTTCTCCCTTATCCACTCTACTAGTTACATCCTCAAAAAATTCAATAAGATTCATCAGACATGATTTACCCTTCGTAAATCCATGCTGAATTTGTCCAATGATTTCACCACTTTCCAAATGCGCTGCTATCCCATCTTTAATAATTGACTCTAGCAGTTTCCCCACTACCGATGTTAGATTAACTGGTCTGTAATTCCCCGTTTTCTCTACCCTCAGTTTTTGGAACTACTCCAGAATCTAAAGAGTTTTGAAAAGTTATCACTAAGGCATCTGCTATTTCTGGGGCTACTTCCTTAAGTACCCTTGGATGCAGCCTATCTGGCCCTGGGGATTTATCAGCCTTTAATCCATTCAATTTACCTAACACCACTTTCCGGCTAACCTGGATTTCACTTATTTCCTCCATCTCATTTGACCCGCGATCCCCTGCTATTTCCGGCAAATTATTTATGTCTTCGTTAGTGAAGACAGAACCAAAGTAGTTATTCAATTGGTCTGCCATGTCCTTGTTCCCCATGATCAATTCACCCGTTTCTGACTGCAAGGGACCTACATTTGTTTTAACAAATCTTTTGCGCTTCACATATCGATAAAAACATTTGCAGTCAGTTTTTATGTTTCCTGCCAGTTTTCTTTCATACTCCATTTTCCCTTTCCTAATTAAGCCCTTTGTCCTCCTCTGTTGGTCTCTGAATTTCTCCCAGTCCTCTGGTAGGCTGCTTTTTCTGGCTAATTTGTACGCTTCATCTTTTTCTTTGATACTATCCCTGATTTCCCTCGTTATCCACGGATGCGCCACCTTCCCTGATTTATTCTTTTGCCATACTGGGATGAAAAATTGTTGTAGTTCATCCATGCAGTCTTTAAATGCCTTCCATTGCATATCCACCGTCAACCCTTCAAGAATCAAATGCCAGTCCATTTGGCCAATTCACGTCTCATACCCTCAAAGTTACCTTTCTTTAAGTTCAGGACCTGTGTTTCTGAATTAACAATGTCACGCTCCATCCTAATGAAGAACTCAACCATATTATGGTCACTCTTGCCCAAGGGGCCACGTACAACAAGGCTGCTAACTAACCCTTCCTCATTACTCAATATCCAGTCTAGAATAACCTGCTCTCTCGTTGGTTCCTCCACATGTTGGTTTAGAAAACTATCCCGCATACATTCCAAGAAATCCTCTTCCTCAGCACCCCTGCCAATTTGATTCACCCAATCTATATGTAGATTGAAGTCACCCATTATAACGGTTTTACCTTCGTTGCACGCATTTCTAATTTCCTGTTTGATGCCATCCCCAACTCCACTACTACTGTTAGGTGGCCTGTACACAACACCCACTAGCGTTTTCTGCCCCTTAGTGTTTCGCAGCTCCACCCATATCGATTCCACATCCTCCAAGCTAATGTCATTTCTTTCTATTGCGTTAATCTCCTCTCTAACCAGCAACGCTACCCCACCTCCTTTTCCTCTCTGTCTATCCTTCCTGAATATTAAATATCCCTGGATGTTCAGCTCCCAGCCTTGGTCACACTGGAGCCATGTCTCCGTGATCCCAACTATATCATAATTATTAATAGCTATCTGCACATTCAACTCATCCACCTTATTACGAATGCTCCTCGCATTGAGACACAAAGCCTTCAGGCTTGTTTTTACAACACTCTTGGCCCTTTTACAATTATGTTGAAAAGTGGCCCTTTTAGATTTTTGCCCTGGATTTGTTTTCCTGCCACTTTTCACCTTGCTACCTATTGCTCCTATCCTCATTTTACACCCCTCTGTCTCTCTGATCACACATTTAAGAAACCCTCCACTTCTTATTCTCCGTTTGTTATTTTTTTCTTCTTTCCTCCCTACGTGTTGCGTCTGACTGCTTCTCTTCTCTGCCTCCTGCCTCACAAACGGACTTCTCTATTTGAGTCCCTCCCCCCAACCGATCTAGTTTAAAGTCTCCCCAGTAGCCTTTGCAAATCTCCCCGCCAGGATATTGGTTCCCCTCGGGTTCAAGTGCAACCCGTCCTTTTTGTACAGGTCACACCTTCCCCAAAAGAGGTCCCAATGATCCAGAAACTTGAATCTCTGCGCTCTGCACCAGTCCTTTAGCCACGCATTTATCCTCCACCTTGCTCCATTCCTACTCTCACTGTCGCGTGGTACAGGCAGTAATCCTGAGATTGTTACCTTTGCGGTCCTTCTCCTTAACACTCTTCCTAACTCCCTAAATTCTCCTTTCAGGACCTCCTCTCTTTTTCTACCTATGTCATTGGTACCTATATGTACCACGACCTCTGGCTCCTTTCCCTCCCATTTCAAGATATCTTGGACACGTTCAGTCACATCCTGGACCCTGGCACCAGGGAGGCAAACTACCATCCGGGTCTCCTGACTGCGTCCACAGAATCGCCTATCTGACCCCCTAACTATAGAGTCCCCTATTACTGCTGCCCTCCTCTTCTTTTCCTTACCCTTCTGAGTAACAGGGCCGGTCTTTGTACCGGAGGCCCGGTCGCTGTTGCTACCCCCAGGTAGGCTGTGCCCCCCAACAGTACTCAAACAGGAGTACTTATTGCCAAGATGTACAGCCACCGGGGTACTCTCTAGTCCCTGCCTCTGCCCCTTGCCTCTCCTAACCGTGACCCACTTTTCTGCCTCCTGTGGTTTTGGAGTGACCACCTGTCTGTAGCTCATCTCTATGGCTTCCTCACTCTCCCTGACCAGACGGAGGTCATCGAGCTGCTGCTCCAGGTACCGAATACGGTCCGTTTGGAGTGCCATCTTGACGCACCTGGCGCAGATGTGGACGTCTGGAGAGCTATCTGACTGCATGACCTCCCACATCTGACATCCAGAATAGTAAACTGCCCTGGCACTCATCCTCCCCCTTACCCTGGATACAATACAATGTACAATACAATGCAAGGATTTTAGCTGAAAGAAATCAGCAGGGATCTGACTGCCAATCAGCTGCTCCCTCGAGTCGTCTTCCACCAATCAGCGGCTTCCTCAAGCCCACTTGTTTTGAACTGCGAGCTGCGAATGGAACGTTACGGATTTGGGCTCCTCCCACTGCAACCGCTCTTGAGCCTCTGTGGAAACAAGCCCCGCGATAGAGTTTTTAAACTTACAGGTCGGACGTCGCTCCTCCCACTGCAACCGCTCCTGGGCCTCTGTGGAAAGTGTGACTAGGTAATATTTGGCACATGACCAATGGAATGACTATGGCAGATCAACAAGAATTTGGTCAGAGTCTTTGGAAGATTAAGCAAATTCAGAGAATTGGGTTAATTATTATCAAGATTGAAAATGTCAAATTTGGATACCTTGGGAATGCGAAGCAATAACTTCACTATGAGACTTGTCATGTGACAATAAAGTATTCATTAATTCATTCAAAATAGTAGGGCCCACGATGGGTGTTATAGAACAGAGACAGATTCGTAGTCCCAGGAAAGTGGCTATACGTAAAGACAGTGTGGTAAAAAAATGTTCTGGCATTCTGTGCTTCATAGAAAAAATATATAGAAATATGTCCCCTGTCCCTCCCCCCCTCCCAGGGATTTCCGCCCACGGCTCGTTCCATATACCTCACACCCTCTGTGAGAAAAGCTTGCCCTTCAGGTCCCTATTAAATCTTTCCCCTTTCACCTTAAATCCATGCCTTCTGGTTATTTATTCCCCTCCTCTGGGTAAAATACAGTATATTCACCCTATCTATTCCCCTCCTGATTTTATACACCTCTATATAGAAGAACGGCAATGGCACGAATTTCTGGGCATAATCCGGAAGACGCAGAATCATTTAATTCCAAAAAGTAAGATTCTATGGGGAATAAGAGGCAACCGTGGCTGACAAGAGAAGTTAGGGTTAGAATAAAACTAAAAGAAAAGATGTATAACATAGCAAAGAGTAGCCGGAAGCCAGAGGATTGGGAAAATTTCATAGGACAACAGGAAACAAAACGGGCAAAACGGGTGGAAAAGAAGAAGTACCAAGGGAAGCTGTCCAGGAATATAAAGAAGGACAGTAAAAGCCTCTTTACATATGTTAAGGGAAATACAAAGTACAAATCAGTCTGAACGAAATTTCGTGGCCCGGGGCGGTCGAAGCGCCGAAGCTGCCACCCTCCAGTCCAGCGGACGAAGCTGTTGTTGCGGGAGCTCCGGAGAACTGGTCACCAACCTGGGACCTGTGAGCTCCCGACGATGTCGTCCACTGGGCCCGCGGCCGAGCCTCAGAAGTCGGGTCGCCGCCGCCACAGCCCCAAAGTCGGCCAGGCCTAGCGTTGGTAAGTCCTGGCTGGCTCTGCCTCCGGAGCCTTGAGGTCGGTCCCAGTTGGAGGCCGCCTGCTCCGCCATTAGGCCTCAGCGCAGACGGAGGATACGACAAGAAAAGGTCTCATCCACCCGAAGGAAGAGACTAAAACAAGTTTCTCCCCCCCCCCCCACACACACACACACACAACTAAAATAAACTGTAACAATGGGACAAAAGAAAAAAAAAGAAAAGGCAAATGGACTGCAGGCAAGCCGCAGTCATTTAAGACTGAGGTTAGAAAAAACTTTTTCATCCAGAGAGTTGTGAATTTAGGGCAGTGGAGGCCGAGTCACTTAGAACTCACTAGAGTGAGTTAGATAGACCTCTAGGGGCTAGTGGAATCAAGGGAAATGGGGAGAAGGCAGGCACGGGTTATTGATAGGGGACGATCAGCCATGATCACAATGAATGGCGGTGCTGGCTCGAAGGGCTGAATGGCCTCCTCCTGCACCTATTTTCTATGTTTCTAAGATCACTCCTGTGGTCCAAGGAATAAATCCCTAGCCTGCCCAACCTCTCCCTATTGCTCAGGCCCAGGAGTCCTGGCAACATCATTGTAAATATCTTTGATCAAGCCTGTATCCTCTGGCTGACTAACATATGCTTGTTATAACTTGGCTCTGTGAAAGTGGCAAATTAAAGCAGACGTGAAATGAGTTAGGCAGGTACCTCTCATTTTCTGACAGCAGAAGTCCGACATGGATGGAAATCTTTACCTAATGCCAAAGCAGCTCTAAATCAAGATGTTTTAAAAAGTATGTTTGTTTTATGTGTGTAGTGGGTGGAGGGTTGAAAACTTTATTTTCCAATCTTTTACCTTGCCGGAGAGGCGATTGTTTTCCGGATCGTATTTCCGGTCGCTCTGCGGCCTAACATCATGGAGCTGGTGGCCTTGCTCGAGACTGACTTTGAGCCCCGTGGGGCAGTGGACTTACCATCGGAGCCCATGATCACTTGCCTGGGATCGACGCTCCAACCGCGGCCTGTGGATGTCACCCTCAAGGAATTCGCAGTCTCGGGTAGAGACCGATGTTGGGAAGCTCCAAGCCGTAGGAGGTTCGACCAGCCCAGACCCGGGAGTCTGATCACCCCGACACGGGAGCTTGATCGCCCCAACGCGAAGGGCTCGACCGCCGGCTGTGTGAGCCAAGATCACCTCGACAACGGAAGGTTCGAGTGCCCCGACCGCGGGAGAACAAAGATTGATTTTTTTTTTGCCTTCCATCACAATGAGGAATCTGGGGGAGTTGCTGTGGTGGATGTTCATGATAAATAAATATTTGGGTGTTTTGTTGCGCTTTATTTGGTATTACTGTATTTCAAATCAAATTCCTCGGCAGATGCCGGCTAATACCAAAGGTGGATGCAAAATGTTGGAGTAACTCAACGGGTCAGGCAGCATCTCTGGAGAACCTGGACAGGTGACGCCTTGGGTTGGGACTCTTCCCTAGACTGGGAAAGGTCTGGTTTTGAGTCTGAGGAAATGTTCCGATCCAAGGCGCATCTGTCTGTTTTCCCCAGAGATGCTGCCTGACCCGCTGATTTACTCTAGGTTTTTGTGTCTAAACCCAAAGGGTCGGTCAGTCCTGTCTTTAGACTTTAGACTTTAGAGATGCAGCACGGAAACAGGCCCTTTGGCCCACCAAGTCCGCACTGGGGTCAAGGAAAGAGCGTTCACGTCGCGGCCCTGTTTTCACCAATCTTTCCACCACCACACACAAGAAGTGCAAGACATTGTATGCAGATGCCGAGAAGTGGGTTCAGCTCTTGCTGAACAACTTCTAATCTTGTGAGTGGACTCTATAAGAAGAAGCGTCTGCACCGACCGGTGATCCCTGCACACTAGCAAAATCCTACACACTAGGGACTATTTACAAGTTTTACAAAAGCCAATTAACCTACACATTTTTACATCTTTGGAATGTGGGAGGAAACCAGAGCACCTAGAGAAAACCCACATGGTCACAGTGAGAACATACAAATTCCATACAGACAGCACCCGTAGTCAGTATTCAACCCGGGTCTTTGGCACTGTAAGGCAGCAACTCCACCACTGCACCACTCTGCTGCCCAAGTCCATCAAAACAATGAGCATAAATCCATTGTTGGAAAACCAAGATGAGGAGATGAATTAAAAAGGAAGGATCTGCAGTTGGTATTGGATGAAAGTAAAGTGAAAAGAAGCTTGCGTGTGGTAAAGACCAATTGTAAAGGCTTAGGTTTAGTGTCATGGGTGCTGAAGTACAGTAAAAAGGTTTGTTTTACATTCTATCATAGAAAAATAGAAAATAGATGCAGAAGTAGGCCATTCAGCCCTTCGAGCCAGCACCATGGCTGATCATCTAAAATCAGTACCCCGTCCCTAAATAACTTGCCCGTTATTCAAACAGATCACATATGCCATACACAGATACAATCAGTTCAAACTCAAGTGCGTCAACGGAGGGCTCGAGGCCCCCGACCGAGGAAGAACAAAAGGAAGAGACTTGAACTTTATTTCGCCTTCCATCACAGTGAGGAATGTGTAGGAGTCACTGTGGTGGATGTTCATGTTAAAATGTGTTTTTGAGTCTGTTGCTTTCAATTGTATGACTGACCTGGCCAGTAAAATTCCTCGTATGTTGCAAAACATACTTGGCGAATAAAATCAGAGTCAGATTCTGATTCTGATTCTGAATAGTTAGACAAAGTGGAAGATACACAGACCAGAATACAGTTCTCAGCATTGTAGTGCCACCAGTTCCATAGACAAAGTCCAACTTATGGAATGACCATTCAGAAACCTGCAGAGGGGAAGAAGCTGTTCCTGAGTCTGGTGATGTGCACTTTCAAGCTTCTGTACCCTCTGCCGGATGGGAGCAGGGAGAAGAAAGAATGACCAGGATGGGACGTCTCTGATTATGTTGGTTGCTTTTCCAAGGCAACGGGAAGTGTGGATGGAGTCAATGGTGGGGAGTCTGGTCTGTGTGATGAACTGAGCCACATCTATAACTATGGTCTATCTGATCTATTTGCAATTTTGTGTGGTCTTGGGCAGAGCTGTTCCCAAACCAAGTTGTGATGCAACCTGTGAGTATAGTGCTCAGTGTCCAAAGGAAGGAGAGGCATTGGTGTGCCTTCTTGGTTGTCGCATCAGTATAAGCCTGTTACAATACGTCCAACTTAGGTAGCCTTATTCTCGTGAACCTTTAGTTTAGTTCAGTTTAGTTTAGAGATACAGTGTGGAAACAGGGCCTTCGGCCCACTGAGTCCACGCCGACCAGCGATCCCACACATAATCACTAATCTAGGGACAATTTACATTATACCCCATCAATTAACCTACAAAACAGTACATCTTTGGAGTCTGGGAGGAATCCAGAGATCCCGGAGAAAACCCACGCAGGTCAAGGGGAGAAAGCACAAACAAGCACCCATAGTCAGGATCGTACCCGGGTCTCTGGCACTGTAAGGCAGCCACTCTACCGTTGGCCACCCTGAAATAAATTTAATATCAAACAATTGTGTGTTTCATAATGTAAAATTAATTGTTTTAAATAATCAATTGTTGCTGCAACATTGCTTAGGACCATACAATTAGACATTTAGATGTGTTTTTTTCTATTTCAGTGGGACTTGGTGTGTGATGATGATTGGAAAGAGCCATTTGCTGCATCATTGTACTTCCTGGGGGTGTTGATAGGATCCGGTAGTTCTGGAATGATATCAGACAGGTGAGCGGTTTCCTTTCTTAACTTTTTAGTTTAGTTTATTATTGTCACGTGTACCGAAGTACAGTTGAAAGCTTTTATTTGCGTGCTAACCAGTCAAAGAAAAGACTGTACATGAATACAATCCAAGCTGTCCACAGTGCACAGATAAAAAGATAAAGGGTACAACATTCAGTGCAAGATTATAACAATTAAGTCCAACAAAGTCTGATTGAATGTGTAATAAGGAACTGCAGATGCTGGTTTAAACCGAAGATAGACACAAAAAGCTGGAGTAACTCAGCGGGACAGGCAGCATCTCTGGAGAGAAGGAATGGGTGATGTTTCGGGTTGAGACCTTTCTTCAGACTAAAAGCATTATGAAGCATTGTGAAGAAAACCAGAGGTGCTCTCTGACCCGTTGAGTTACTCCAGCACTTTGTGTCTATATAGAACAGCTGGTATAACTGGTATAAACCAGCATCTGCAGTTCTTTGTTTCTACATGTTCTCCAGAGATGCTGCCTGAGTAACTCAGCGGGACAGGCAGCATCGCTGGAGAGAAGGAATAGGTGACATTTTGGGTTGAGACCCTTCTTCAAACTGAGAGTCAGGGGAAAGGGTAAAACTAGAGGGCGTAGATTTAAGGTGAGAGGGGAAAGATTTTAAGGTGACTTGAGGAGCAACTTTTTTCGTACAGAAGGTTGTTAGTAAGTGGGATGAGCTGTCATAGAGGGGCCGCTTCAGCAGACAACTTTCGGAGGGCCGCTGAGACGCCGAGGATGGAGCCTCTCAGGTCATAGAAACATAAAATATGTGGCAGAGAAATCCACAGATTCACAACTCTCTGGATGAAAAGGTTTTTCCTCATCTTAGTCCTAAATGGCCTACCCCTTATTCTTAAACTGTGACCCCTGGTTCTGGACTCCCCCAGCATCAGGAACATGTTTCCTGCATCTAGCCTGTCCAATCCCATAAGAATTGTATATGTTTCTTTAAGATCCCATCAGAACCTTCTAAATTCCAGTGAATATAAGCTACGTCGACCCATTGTTTCACCATATGTCAGTCCCGCTATCCTGGGAATTAACCTGGTGAACCTATGCTGCACTGCCTCAATAGCAAGAATTGGGTCAGAAGGTCAGAGTCTTGTGGGTTGGTGCCTCGCAGGTCGGAGGTGGAGCCTCGCGAGTCGACAAAGTCCACGACCAACGGCCCCTGGGTCTGCGGTGCCAAGGACTGTCGTGAGGGAGGAGGAAGAACAAAGGGAGACCAGGCACGGGGTACTTTGTAACTTTGTAAGCGCCCTTTACGGGCGTCTATTTGCATACCTTGTGTATGCAAGCAAAGAATTTCACTGTGAAAGTATTCATTCATTCATTCATAGTAAGTGGAATAGGCTGATACAATTGCAATGTTTAAAAGGTATTTTGATGGGGACATGGATAGGTAATTAGAGGGATATGGGCTATTGGCAAGTAAATGGGATTGGATCAGATAAGAAAGGGTTGGAATAGATGAGTTGGGCTGAAGGGCCAGTGTCTGTGCTATATAACACCTTGACTCTGACACTCATTCCAAAGTATAAGAGGAACTCAATATGTTGCTATCTGTATGCATGTCCAGGAATTGTAACTGAGGGAAAATATATTCAACAGTTATGTTAATATACATGTATCTCAACAAATGTGTGATTTAGATTGTGTTTAAATACATGCATATGTTTACATGCATGCTTTTGTCAGTAAGCGTGCAGTGCTGTATATAATTAAAATGTTATTTCTGTTTTCCAGGTTTGGGAGGAAGATTGTTTTATTTGGGACTATGGGGGTACAGGTTTTATTTAATCTTCTTATCACATTGTCACCCAGCTGGGAAATCTTCTGCCTGATTAATTTCTTTAAAGGCATTGGCGAGATTTCAAACTATATGACTGCATTTGTGCTTGGTAAGTTTCATTGATCAGTCAATTACTTAGCTCTGTTTCTACATTTAATTATTCTGTTGCAATTGGTATAAAACTACATCCCTAAGACCCCAGACCATGGGGGAGCTCCGCTGCAGAGACCATGGGGTAGCATCCACGAGAACAGCTGACTTAATTGCAGGAATGGTCGCATGAGCAGTAGCGCATTGCTACCGAAATGCACAACTCGGCAATAAAGCAGTGGGTTTAAAGAATTGCTAATGTCATTGTGAGTTTACCTATTACCTAAATCAGGGAGTGCCTGTAGAGGGTAGTGCATTGCCGATATTAACAGCCAGATATGAGTTAGGAAATAATCTTTTGTTTTGAGTGATGTAGTTTGCTTGAATTAGCGCAATGGACAATGTGTCATCTTTGTTTTTTTAATGTTTAAGTTTTAGATATACAGCGTGGAAACAGGCACTTCAGCCGCACAATCCCACACCAACCGATGATCACCCGTACACCAGTTCTATCCAACGCACCAGGGACAATTTGCAGAAGCCAATTAACCTACACACCTGCACGTCTTTGGAATGTGGGAGGAAACCGGAGCAATCAGAGAAAACCCAGGCGGTTACTGGGAGAATGTACAAACACCATACAGACAGCAGCAATAGTCAGGATTGAACCTGCGTCTCCAGCGCTGTAAGGCAGCAGCTCTACCGCTAAGCCACCGTGCCGCCCCTTTTTTAAATCACAGAGGCACTGCAATACCGGGACGCTGCATGGAGTGGACAGAGCAAGCCCCTATTCCATCTCCCTGTTCTAAAAAACAATTTAATATATGGTCCCCAGAAAATGGATGTATCAGATATCAAGAGTTCAAGAGTTCAAGAGAGTTTATTGTCATGTGTCCCAGATAGGACAATGAAATCTTGCTTTGCTTCAGCACAACAGAATATAGAAGGCACAAATAAATACAGAACAGATCAGTGTGACCATATACCATTGAATATATATATATATACACACACATAAATAATCAGATAAAGTGCAATGGGCTATTAATATTCAGAGTTTTGTTTGAGTTGAGTTTAATAGCCTGATGGCTGTGGGGAAGTAGCTATTCCTGAACGTGGATGATGCAGATTTCAGGCTCCTGTACCTTCTACCTGACGGCAGCGGGGAGATGAGTGAGTGGCCAGGATGGTGTGGATCCTTGATGATGCTGTCTGCCTTTTTGAGGCAGCGACTACGGTAGAACCCCTCGATGGTAGGGAGGTCAGAGCCGATGATGGACTGGGCAGTATTTACAGATTTTTGCAGTCTTTTCCACGCCTAGGTGCTCAGGTTGCTGAACCAAGTCACAATGTAACCCGTCAGCAGGCTCTCTATTGTGCATCGGTAGATATGCACGCCCAGGAATTTGAAGCTCCTGACCCTCTCCACCATCGACCTGTTGATGTTGATACAAAGTCCACAATCAGTTCCTTGGTTTTGCTGGTGTTGAGAGCCAGGTTATTGTGCTGGCACCATTTGGTCAAACCGTTAATGTCACTTCTATACTCTGACTCGTCTCCATCAGTGATACGTCCCACAACAGTGGTGTCTTCAGCGAACTTGATGATGGAGTTCGCACTATGTCCGGCTACGCAGTCATGAGTATAGAGTGAGTACTACAGGGGGCTGAGCACGCAGTCTTGAGGTGCTCCCGTGCTGACTGTTATCGAGGCTGACACATTTCCACCAATACGGACAGACTGTGGTCTGTGAATGAGGAATTCGAGGATCCAATTGCAGAGGGATGCACAAAGACCCAGTTCTGAGAGTTTGGTAACCAGCTTGGAGGGGATGATTGTATTAAATGCCGAGCTGTAGTCAATGAATAACAGCCTGACATATGAGTTAAAATGATAAGAACAGATACTATACGTAACCTTAGCCAAATGACCAAGAAGTGATATTTTCAGAATAAATTTCATGCAAGTAAATGCAACCTGCTTCAATTTAACTTCACTGTAACAGTTTAACAGTTGGAACAGCAAAATTAATTTCACTGTAGCTTGGTAAATGTGGCAAATAAAGTACCTTATCATACCGTTCAACTAAGGGTGGCACAATGGCATAGCGATTGCGCTACTGCCTTACAGCGTCAGAGTCCTGGGTTTGACCCAGACTACGGGTGCTTGTCTGTACGGAGTTTGTACGTTCTCCCCATGACCTGCATGGGTTTTCTGAGTGATCTTCAGTTTCCTCCCACTTCCCAAAGAAGTACAGGCTTGTAGGCTAATTGGCTTGGTCTAAATGTAAAATTGTCTCTTGTGTGTGAAGGGTAGTGCAGGGATCGCTGGTTGGTGCGGACTCAGTAGACCGAAGTGCCTGTTTCCATGCTGTATCTCTAAATTAAACTAAACTGTGAATGTACAGTCTCATCACAGCAACATATAAATCCTCTAAACCACAGCTCTGTCCTAGAAATCAAGACATCTTTGGAAATATATTTAAGAAGGAACTGCAGATGCTGACTCTCATGGCTATCTGGACTACACTTCTTCCCACCCTGCTTCCTGTAAGGACTCCATCCCCTACTCCCAATTCCTCCGTCTACACCACATCTGCACCTAGGATGAGGTGTTCCACACCAGGGCATCGGAGATGTCATCATTCTTCAGGGAACGGGGGTTCCCCTCCCCTACTATAGAAGAGGCTACCAGGGTCTCTTCTATACCCCGCGACTCTGCTCTCACTCCCCATCCCCCCCACCCCCTTTGTCCTCACCTTCCACCCTACCAGCCGTCACATACAACAAATAATCCTCTGACATTTTCGCCACCTCCAACATGATCCCACCACTTGCCACATCTTCTCATCTCCTCCCCTGTCTGCTTTCTGCAGAGACCGCTCCTTCCGTAGCTCCCTGGTCAATTTGTCCCTTCCCACCCAAACCAACCCCTCTCCGGGCATTTTCCCTTGCAACTGCAAGAAATTCTACACTTGTCGCTTTACCTCCCCCCTTGACTCCATTCAAGGACCCAAGCAGTCTTTCCAGGTGTGGCAGAGGTTCACCTGCACCTCCTCCAACCTCTGCTATTGCATCTGCTGCTCTAGATGTCAGCTGCTCTACATTGGTGAGACCAAGCGTAGGCTTGACGATCGCTTCGCCGAACACCTCCGCTCGGTTCGCAATAACCAACCTGATCTCCCGGTGGCTCAGCACTTTAACTCCCCCTCCATTCCAAATTCGACCTTTCTGTCCTGGGCCTCCTCCATGGCCATTGTGAGGACCACCGGAAATTGAAGGAACAGCGCCTCATATTTTGCTTGGGCAGTTTGCACCCCAGCGGTATGAACATTGACTTCTCTAATTTCAGATAGTCCCTACTTTCTCCTCCCCTTCTCAGCTCTCCCTCAGCCCTCTGGTTCCACCTGTTCCTTTCTTCCTCCTGCTCCTCCTCCCTCAAACTCACATCAGTCTGAAGAAGGGTTTCGACCCAAAACATGGCCTATTTCCTTCGCTCCATAGATGCTGCCTCACCCGCTGAGTTTCTTCAGCATTTTTGTCTACATCTCTGGAAATATTTTACTTGAGGCAATTAATTGATAGCTCAATTATAAGCTTTTGCATTTTTGTAGAATAGTCGTTCTTTGGTAATATTGATCATTTACACTTACAATTTGTCAAAGTTCTGTGTATATTTTCCTTGTTCCGATTGATCCCCATTGCTTTAGTGCTTCACCTTTGGTTTCCAATAATTTCTCACTTTGTATCAATAAGCCACATCATTGACTATTTTTTACAACTTTTTCTAACAACTGATCAGCACTTCTTTAGCCATCAAAATGAATGACCCTCTCACTCACTGCTGTTCATAGGTCCTATCCTCTTCATTTCTTCCTTAAGTTCATAAGTTCTAGGAGCAGAAATATGGAAATTCGGCACATCTGCTCTGCCATTCAATCATGGTTGTTCTATCTTTCTCTCTCCACCCCATTCTCCTGCCTTCTCCCCATAACCCCTGACACCCATTCTAATCAACAATCTATCAATGTCCCCATTAAAGATATCCATTAACTTGGCCTCCAGAGCCATCTGTGGCAATGAATTCCACAGATTCACCATCCCCTGACTAAAGAAATTTGACCTCTTCTCCTTTCTAAAAGTATGTCCTTTTATTCTGAGGCTCTGGCCGCTGGTCCTAGACTCAACCACTAGTAGAAACATCCTCTCCACATCCACTCTATCCAGGCCTTTCACTCTTTGGTAAGTTTCAATGTGGTCCCCCTCATCCTTCTAAACCCCATCGAGTACAGGCCCAGTGCCTTCAAACGCTCATCATATGTTGACCCAATCTTTCCTGGGATCATTCACTCACTCAGTGCCGTTATTTGTAGCTCCTTCCTCTTCTTTCTTAATTAAGTTATAACACTTCAAGCTTTACGTGGCTTGGCTAATGGTTAAGCAGGTAATGTGATGTTAGCAATATTTAGTTAAACGTAAGAATAGAATCCAGAGTGACAGTGAATGAAATTGAACTCATGAATCACTAATTCTTGTTGTACTCTTCTTGCAGGATCTGAACTTCTTCAGAAATCTATTCGGGTTACATACTCTACACTTGGAATTGGCTTTTTTTATGCCGTGGGTTACATGATGCTGCCTTTTGTTGCCTATTTCATGAGAGGATGGAGAATGTTGATATTGACCCTGACCCTGATCAGTTTGCTGTACATTCCTTTGTGGTGGTATGTAGACCCTTCAACACATTAAATCAGTAAGTAATGACCTTACAATGCTGGTGTCACTGGGATTCCTTTTGACCATATAACCAAACTAAAACCCAGTCTGGAGAAGGGTCCTGATCTGAAACATCACCTATCCCTTCTCTCCAGAGATGCTGCATGACCCGCTGAGTTGAATTTAGTTTAGAAATACAGAATGGAAACAGGCTCTTCGGCCCACCGAGTCTACCTTGCCCAGCGATCCTCATACACTTAACATTATCCTACGCACTAGGGACAATTTATATATTTTACCAAACAATTCACCTACAAACCTGGATTGCTCGCAGCTTCCCACCACATTATTACAATTGAGCCATTCACAGTGTACAGATACACAATAAAGGGAATGATGTGAATAGCGTTTAGTGCAAGATTAAGTCCAGTAAAGTCTGAGTAAAGATAGTCCGAGGTTCTCCAGTGTGGTAGATAGTAGCTCAGGACTGCTCTCTAGTCGTTGGTAAGATGGTTAGTAATTTCACAAGTGCTTTGATGCTTCAATAATCCTGTTACAGAATACCTTGTTTAATTCTAGGTTTATTCCTGAATCTCCACGCTGGCTACTGTCCAAGGGAAGGGTAAAGGAAGCTGAATCAATAATTCGATTCATGGCAAAGAAAAATGGCATCACTCCACCAGCAGTACTTTTCACTGACGATGAGGTATTGGGGCAAGACCATTTATTTCATTGCTATGTGGTTGTTCAGTTCTTTAACACAGAGCTTAGTTATTTTCATATATCTTTTATTCAGAAGGTGATTACTTCTTGATATTGAGCCTTCTCTATCGTTCAGTCTGAAGAAGGCTTCCTACCCAAAATGTCACAATTTCAAGAGAGAGTTAGATTTAGCTCGTAGGACTAAAAGAATCAAGGGATTATGGGGAAAAAGCAGGAACGAGGTACTGCTTTCAGATGATCAGCCGTGATCATATTGAATGGCGGTGTTGGCTCGAAGGGCCGAATGGCCTACTCCTGCACCAATTTTTCTATGTTTCTATGTCACCTCTTCCTATTCTCCAGAGACGCTGTCTGACCCAATGAGTTACACCAGCGTTTTGTGTCTATCTTTGATGCAAAGCACCATCTGCAGTTGCTTCCTACACAACGCCTTGATATTGTTTGGTCTCGCAAGTCGGTCCCACTTTATCCACTTGTGTTAAGAGGATAAGTCTCCACCAAGCTAATCGATCATTAATACTTTAATAATGTAAACCTGACTTCACCCTAAAATGAATGGACATACATTTTTGACCCTACTTCACTGTAGAAAAATTAGGCATGAATATCCTGACAAAATATGCTGCGGTATTATATCAACTGCACAAATAGGAGATCAACATGGACTGTGTGTCGTAACTTCTCACTGGATAAAATTAGTTTTGAATCTTTTTCGTTTGTAGTAATTTGGAGATGAGATCACATTTGCCATGTTTCATCAATAGGTTGGATAGACAATAGACAATAGGTGCAGGAGTAGGCCATTCAGCCCTTCAAACAAGCACCGCCATTCACTGTGATCATGGCTGATCATCCACAGTCAGTACCCCGTTCTTTAAGAGCTCTATCTTACTCACTCATGAAAGCATCCTTCTGAGGCAGAGAATCCCACAGATTCACAACTTTCTGGGTGAAAACGTTTTTCCCCATCTCCGTTCTAAATGGGCTACCCCTTATTCTTAAACTGTAGCCCCTGGTTCTGGACTGCCCCAACATCAGGAACAGGTTTCCTGCCTCTAGCATGTCCAATCCCGTAATAATCTTATATGCTTCAATAAGATACCCACTCATCCTAAATTCCAGTGTATACAAGCCCAGTCGATCCATTCTTTCAACATATGACAGTCCCGCCAAACTGGGAATTAACCTTGTAAACCTACGTTGACCTCACTACCTCAATAGCAAGAATGTCCTTCCTCTAATTTGGAGACCAAAACTGCACACAATACTCCAGGTGTGGTCTCACTAGGGCCCTGTACAACTGCAGAAGGACCTCTTTGCTCCTATACTCAACTTCTCTTGTTATGAAGGCCAACATTCCATTCGCTTTCTTTTGTTTATGTTTATTATTGTCACATGTAAGGAGATACAGTGAAAAATGTTGTTTTGGAATGCATCCAATCAAGTCAGATAATGCTGTACATAAATACACTCAAAAACAACAAGAACAACTACAGGACTGTTTGGAGTCTGTAGACTGGGCAATGTTCAAGGACTCGGCAACGAATACGCCACAGTCGTTACAGACTTCATTAAGAAATGTGTCGAAGTCTGCATCCCTACAAAAACCTTCCGAGTGTTTCCCAATCAGAGACCTTGGATGAACTGTGAGATCCGCACTCTTCTGAAGACCAGACACCGGGCATTCATGTCTGATGATATAGTGGTCTACACGAAGTCCAGATACGACCTTGGTAAGGCCATCAAAAAGGCAAAAAAGGAGTTCTGCTCCAAACTGGAGGATGAGAGATGTTCGGCAGCTGTGGCGGGGACTGAATGCAATCACCTCCTACAAGGCGAAACCAGGAGGCAGCTCGGATTGCGGCGATACATCACTCCCTGATGAGCTCAATACATTTCACGTACGCTTTGATAGAACACCGATGTGCCTTCCCGAGTCCCCATTCGCTGTGATGGTATTTCAGTCTCAGTCACATAGGCCGACGTCAGGAAATCCTTCAGAGGGGTGAACCCTCGAAAAGCATCTGGACCTGATGGCATTCCTGGTCGTGTTCTAAAAACCTGTGCGGACCAACTGGCTGGAGTTTTTATGGACATTTTCAACCTGTCACTTCTGAGGTCTGAGGTTCTCACCTGCCTCAAAAGGGCATCAATAATACCAGTGCCCAAGAAGAGCAAGGTGACGTGCCTCAATGACTATCGACCTGTGGCACTAATGCCTGTGGTGATGAAGTGCTTCGAAAGGTTGATCATGGCACAAATCAACTCCTACCTTGACAAAAACCTGGACCCACTGCAGTTCGCTTACCGCCACAACAGATCAACGGTGGACGCGATCTCGCTGGCCCTCCACTCCGCTCTGGACCATTTGGACAACAAAAACTCATATGTCAGGCTATTATTCATTGACTACAGCTCGGCATTTAACACAATCATCCCCTCCAAGCTAGTTACCAAACTCACAGAACTGGGTCTCTGCGCATCCCTCTGCAATTGGATCCTCAACTTCCTCATTCACAGACCACAGTCTGTTTGTATTGGTGGAAATGTGTCAGACTCGATAACAATCAGCACGGGAGCACCTCAAGGCTGCGTGCTCAGCCCCCTGCTGTACTCACTCTATACTCATGACTGCGTAGCCGGTCATAGTGCGAACTCCATCATCAAGTTCGCTGACGACACCACTGTTGTGGGATGTATCACTGATAGGGATGAGTCGGAGTACAGAAGAGAGATCGAGCGACTGTCCATATGGTGCCCGCACAATAACCTGGCCCTCAACACCAGCAAAACCAAGGAACTGATTGTGGACTTTGGAAGGAGTAGGATGGGGACCCACAGTCCTGTTATATGGTTGAAAGGGTCAAGAGCTTCAAATTCCTGGGCGTGCACATCTGTGAAGATCTTTCCTGGTCCGAGAACACAGATGCAATTATTAAGAAAGCTCATCAGCGCCTCTACTTCCTGAGAAGATTACGGAGAGTCGGTCTGTCAAGGAGGACTCTCTCTAACTTCTACAGGTGCACAGTAGAGAGCTTGCTGGCCGGTTGCATCGTGGCTTGGTTCGGCAACTTGAGTGCCCTGGAGAGGAAAAGACTACAAAAAGTAATAAACACTGCCCAGTCCATCATCGGCTCTGACCTTCCTTCCATTGAGGGGATCTACCACAGTTGCTGCATCAAAAAGGCTGGCAGCATCATCAAGGACCCACACCACCCTGGCCACACACTCATCTCCCTGCAAACTTCGGGTAGAAGGTACAGGAGCCTGAGAACTGCAACGACCCGGTTCAGGAATAGCTACTTCCCCACAGCCATCAGGCTATTAAACCTGGCTCGTACAAACCTCTGAACATTAATACCCCTCCATCTGTTATTTGCACTTTATTAATTTATTAATTAATGTGTGTATTTACATATATAATAGTAAGATTAAACGAGAACTTACCAGTTCGAAGTTTGATCGTTATTTTATGAGGAGTAACGATGAGGGATTACGTGAAGAAGCCCCGCCTGGCACTAGAACGGCATACTTCAAAGCAGCGGCATGAAAAACACAGAACACAATAGCCGGAGTAAGATAGTAAGGCTCATCATAGATTTAGAACTACCAGATGATCATTTATTTTATGAGGGTGGGGAGTGGAGGGCACGTAATCCCTCATCGTTACTCCTCATAAAATAACGATCAAACTTCGAACTGGTAAGTTCTCGTTTAATCTTACTATTTTACTTCGGAGTCACGTGAGTGACTACGTGAAGATTTTGAAGCTTCTGTGTTTTCCATGTCGTAGAATTCTTCTATACGACAGTCCGGCTAGGTCAACACATACATGAGTAAAAAACCTTTTACCAGACTAGTTTTAGTTCTTTCCATAAATCTTTTAATGATAAAAGAACATATAATAACCCCCTTTTTACATCTGGGGAAACCATTACAAAGTGATAAAAGATATAAGTGATAACATAATCGATAATATCAATCGATAGGGAAACAAAGCAGGTGATTATAGTGAACCCAACACCGCGTGTCCAAAGCCTGTCATTGTGTGAACAGGTTTATTGTAGAACTTTGAAAAAAGTTTCTTCTTTACACCACCCTGCGGTTTCTAAAATGTGTTCGAGTGGTACGTCCTGTAACTTCGCCGCGGACGTAGCTGCTGCCCTGGTGGAGTGAGATTTGAACACATCAGTGTCTACTCCTGCTAAAAGTAATACCTGTTTTAACCACCTTGAAATTGTTTGCACTGAAGCTTTTGTGTGTGGTTTCTTATGCGTAATCATTAATGTTTTTTCATCACCTCGAAGAGTTTTGGTAACTTTTACATATTGATTCAAATGTTTAACTACACACAACGTTGGATCAATAGGGTAAGCTTGAACATTACCTTTGCTCCAGTTCTCCCTGGTCTGCTTTGTTTGATCAGATCATAAACATAGAACACAATGTTATCTGCAGCCACATGCATACAGTCGAAACGTAGCATTTGTAATGTTTGCACCCTTTGAGCTGAAACCAATGCCATTAACATTACTAATTTAAATGTCAACTTTTCCAATGACAAAACTTCAATTGGAGTCCATTGCCTAAGTAAAGTAAGTACAATACTGACATCCCAAATTTCTGTATATCTTGGTTTGGGTGGATTTATGTTAAAGATTCCTTTCATAAATCTGGATATTAATGGATGTGATCCAATTGATTTCTGGTCAGAGATTTGTCCTAAATAAGATGATAAGGCACCACGTGCACTATTAATGGCACTATAACTTAAGTGCTGTTCAAAATGCAACTCGGCAAGGAACTCCAATATGTTTGCAATGTTCACAGTATGATAGGATATATTTGATTGTCTACAAAAATTTTCCCATTTCTTTATATGTGTCATATATTGTCTCTGAGTGCTATCTCGCCATGATGCGACTATAATATCCATAGTTCTATCCGACAATCCAAGCTCTTGTAGTGGTCTGGTCAAAACCTGCAGATTAACAAATTCATATAAGCATGTAATGGATGAATTTCTTTGATTACTGGTTTTATCAATAAATCACTGCTGCTAGGAATTGACATATATGGTTCTTTAATCATGTTTAACATCAATGGGAACCATGGTTGTGTCGGCCAATTTGGAATCACCAATAATCCTGTGGCAGAATCTTGTTCTATTTTCTTCAGACATTGCTGAACCAGAGCAAATGGCGGAAAGGCATAAAAGAACATATTCCCCCAATGTAGTGAAAAAGCATCTACTGCTACTACATCTGGATCTGGTTCCCAAGACACATATTTAGGCAATTGATGATTTAATCTTGATACAAACAGATCAATGTCTGGTAACGATTATTGAATCACAATTTTACTGAAAATTACTGGGTTCAACATCCATTCTGTGTTGTCTTTAAACACCCTTGATCTATTGTCTGCCACCACATTGTCTTTACCTGGGATGTAATTTGCCGAAATCCAAATTTGGTGCTTAATACACCACTGCCATATTTGATTGACCAGACAATCACATGATACCGATCTGACTCCACCCATGTGATTAATATATGCAACAGCTGTTTTATTGTCTAATTGTATCAATACATGCAGATTCTTTTTTGTAGAACAATAGGCTTTTAATCCATAAAATGCTCCCAATAATTCTAAATAGTTAATACCATATGTTTGGAGAAACATTTCCTCTTGGACAGTCCATCTGCCCCCACAGCTGGTAAATGAATCTGTCGCCCCCCATCCGAGAGCACTAGCATCTGTTTGTAAAATTACTTCAGACTGTTGTATCAGAATGTTTTTAGCAGCTTGTGGGACATTTTCAATCCACCATTGTAATTCCAATAAAGCTTCTTTTGTTAATTGCATAGGCCTATCAAAATGGCCTGCTCTCTTTTTTAGAGCTCTTATTTTGTCCCTTTGAAGGTTTTGGTAATGTAATGGACTAAATTCTACTGCAGGAAATGCTGCTACTAATTTACCAATAACCTTTCCTACTTCTCGGATGGAGGGATAAGGTTTGTGAATGAGGCCCCTACAGGTCATTAAAATATCATCAATCTTATCTGTTGGCAAAGTTACTAACATAGTAACTGAGTTAATCACAAACCCCAAATAGTTAATTGACTGTGCTGGCTGCAGCTGGGACCTAATTGGATGAATCAAGAAACCTAACTTCTCAAATAAAGTTTTAGTTGCTGAAACTGATTTTTCAGCTGATTCCTGATTACTATTGATGATTGAAATGTCATCCAGATAAGCCATAATGATGTGCTTTTGTGCTCTTAATTATGCTAAAGCTGGTTTCAACAGCTTTGTAATTAGCCTGGGAGCTGAACTTAACCCATTTGGTAAAGCTTTGAATTGCCACAGCTGTCCCAGCCAATTAAATTTTAAATACCTTCGAAAGAACTGATGTATCGGTACTGAATAGTATGCAATCTTAAAATGTTTATACTCGACAAATGTATTAAAGTTTGTAAGGTCCAGAATAATTCTGCAACCACCATCTTTTTTACTTCTTGGAAATATATTTGACACAAATTGATGTTTATGTTCAACAGTTTTTTCAATAACACCTTTTTTAAACAATTTGTCAATTTCCACATTAATTTCTGCCTCTTCAATTGCAGAAAACATGAAACCATAAGCAGGTTTATTTTGTACCGGAGAGTTAACACCTTCTTTAAATGTTATAGTAGCTCCTGAAACTTGTTTGTAAAATAAACCGATCAAATGTGATGGCAAGCCATTCATCATAAAACATTTGTAGTCTCCCTCCAACTGGAGATTTGTCCACAGTTTCTTTAAGAATAGAATACATTTTTTGTACCTCTCCATATGAACGTGGTGGTCTCCTTCTCCCCGTATACGGGTGAACATTAGGCTGTGTCGGATAGTAATATTTTCTTATCATATTCCTGCCTCTGTTTCCAAAATCAAATCCCCTTCTTGACGAAAAATACCTTTTTTGTCCAAAACGAAAGGTCTCATGTGGCTAATAGATTTAGCCTCTTCATCCATTTCTCTTATTTGCTTAGGCAGGTTCTCTCCAAATAGATAACCAGGAGCTTGAACACCACTTGATTGACACAGACCTGCAAACCTTGGATGAAATATGGGCCGAATCGCAATTTTCCTCATACAATTAATTTCATAGAAGGAATTGCACAATAAGCCCAAAGTATCTTTTTGGATTTTAACCATTTCCGACCCCTCCATTTGCCTTCCAAAAGCAGTAATGGCAGCTGAAATCAATTTGAGGATTCTTTGAAATCTTATTTCTTGTCCTCTCATGCCTGGAGTCATAGGCGTCCATATAGACGGATTAACCGTAGGTACCTTCAATGAGGTGCAATTTTCCGGTGTTTTATATAATTTTGTTGTTTCAATCATCACAGAATCTTGAAGTTGGTGAGATACCATATAATTAATACTGGCAGCTAGGTTTTCTTCCATAGCCTCACCACTTCCTTCAGGTATAGCAAAATCTTTTGCCATATCAGGCACATCTGGCCTCTTCTTTTTATTCGTGGTGTGCACTCATAATCCACATCACCACTTGCAGGGTCTGTCTTTTGCAGCCCTGATACACTTGGAATTATATCCAATGAGACTTCCTCCGCCCTTAATCCTGGGTCTGGAGTTTCAAATTCCCAATTTGGCACATAGCCATATTCTGTATATTCAAACCCCTCAGGGTCATTTTGGGAAACTTCTGGGTACTGTGACCCTTGTCTCATTATATTTTGGAGTACTTTCTCCATATGTTCCATTTTAAGCCATATAGCTTTATTATCCGGAGGACTTTCATTATCAGAGTCATTATCAGAAACCACGGGACTCACGGATTTCTTTTTACTTTTTCTAGGAACATTTTCCTCCGTGGTTTGCATTTCTGGAGAAATTATAGTCTCATTAACGGGTGAATCAGCGGCCACCGGTATCGGAACCGGATCCGCACTAAACTCTTGTCCCGACTCTTTAGCTTCACCCCGGGATGATCTTTTTACCCGCGAAATTTTCCTTTGAGACTTCTCCATTTTTCTTTTTTATTATCTGGCTAAATCAGTACGCCAGCGTGACTCTGATTTTAAATTTTACTTTCTCTTTTGCTGGTTCTACCAGCGTAACGTCTTTTTTAGAACATCCCCTCTTTTCTTTGCACTTACCTGTGGGTCCGTTCCGGCCGCTGCGAGGAGCTGTGCTCTGCAGCTCTTGCTTCTGCCGTCAGCGTCGACGTAATGCCGTTCTAGCGCCAGGTGGGGCTTCTTCACGTAGTCACTCACGTGACTCCGAAGTAAAATTGTAGTCAATGCCTACTATGTTCTGTTGTGCTATGCAAAGAAACAATTTCATTGTCCTGTCAGGGACACATGACAATAAACTCTTTTGACTTTGACTTTGAAACCAAACTCAAGCACAATAGGTAGAGCAAAGGGAAAAATACAGAATGCAGAATGTACAGTAGTTCTCAGCATTATAGATATTGATTACATTGGATTACTAATATCATGAGCAAGATTGTTCCACTTATTCTCTCTCTGATTCTTGTCATTTTCCCATGGGTTATTATCCTATAAAGCTTTATTAGTGGTAAACAGCTCTATTGCTTGTAGTATTGAGAAAGGGAAAATATTGAGCTTTTGAGTTTGGACTTTAGTTTAGAGTTTGGAGATAGAGCATGGAAACAGGCTCTTCAGCCCACCGAGTCGACACCAACCAGTGATCACCCTGTACACTAGCATTATCCTACACACTAGGATACAGAATCCAATTAACCTGCAAACCTGTATGTCTTTGGAGTGTGGGAGGAAACTGGAGCACCCAGAGACAACCAATGCGGTCACAGGGACAACGTACAAACTCCGTACAAACAGCGTACAAATCAGGATCAAACCCCGATCCCTGGCACTGTAAGGCAGCAACTCTACTGCTGTACTACAATGCCGCCCGCCCCTTGTGTGATACACAAATATCACAATCTAGAAATGATTGGATGTAAGAAGTTATCTCCACAAAGGTTAACCAATACTGGACAGTAGATCCTCTACTGAGTCATTTGTTAAAAATTCTCCAGAGATCCATGTTCTCCCGAGATGTTGCTTGATCCACTGAATTACTCCAGCACTTTGTGTCTTTTCTGTTAACCAGAATCTGTAGTTCCTTGTATCCACATGTGTTAAAAGCTGTCTATTTTACAAAAATTATCAATAAATTTACGAGCAGCATTTATGGAGTTTGCAATGTTAAACAAGATTCAGATTTTGGATCTGTCCAGAAGCTATTTTTAATTTAACTGTGGGAGAATATTCAGGGTATTTTTATAAAACCACAAAATTCAAATTTCAATTTCATTTTCTACTAGGCGGCATTTGCTAGCAGTTTGGGGAAGACGCACAATGTTGAGATTTAGTAGGTGGTGCCAAGGTTTGTGCAACATTGCCCGATCCTCTGTATACAAGCTGTATATAGAGCTGCATACAGTAGTATATAAGCTGTATATAAGCTGTATACAAGACCAAAGGAGCTCAACATGGGGAAACCACCGTGAGGGTGGGGGGGGGGGGGGGGGGGGGGGGTGAACAAAGGAGGACCTGTCGTGGGATACTTTGTAACTGTCGGCGCCCTTCATATGGCGACTATTTGCATACCTTGGCTCTGCAAAACAAAGCTAATCACTGTCTGTTGTCACATGTGACAATAAAGTATCATTCATTCATTCATTCATTCACTCATTCACTCATTCATTCATTCATTCATTCATAAGCTCACAGAACAAACTGTGAATAATCAGTTTCTGGATCATCGTTTTTATTTTATCGTATCCCATGCCCAATATGAATCAGGAGATGTGGATAATAATACTGACACTTTCTGCATAGTCGATGCAATGTTGAATCCTCTGTTTTTCTTCCAGCTTGAACATATACAGAACAAACAAGTAAAATCTGTTCCAGTTATTCAATTGATAAAAACCTCTCGTATTCGCACCATCACGATGATTAACTTCCTCGTGTGGTAAGTATCATATTCAACATACTTGGACATATTTATCAATAGCTGCTTTAAAGCACTTTGCGAGGAATACATTCTGCAACTGCTTTAATCTCTACATATTTTCCACACATCAGATTTGAATTGTTTAGTTTAGTTTAGAGATACAACATGGAACACAAGAACTGTTCCAGAGCCGATGCCTGAAAAAAGCACTGAGCATTGCAAAGGACAGACTGCACCCCCTCCACACACATCTGGATCTCCTGCCATCAGGCAAGAGATACTGTAGCATCAAAGCCCGGACAACCAGAACGCTAAACAGCTTCCTTCCACAGGCTGTGAGGCTGCTAAACAGTCACTCCATCTGATACTGCTGCTTTTTTGCACTGACAATTTAATAACAAACTCTGGCACTGGCCACTTAAATCAGCTGCCCTGGACAATTTATTACTGTTTTTACTTGTACGTTAATGTTGCTGGTTTTTTTTACCTGCACTTTTAACTATTCGTATTGTTTTTATCAGGGACTGGATTGCTTTTTATTGTTTTCATTTATGTGTGTAATGGCACTAGGGGGCGCCGTCCAGTTGGTATGGCTGCCCAGCCTGCAGCTGTCTGTCTTTTAACTTATTTCTTTTATTTTAGTGAGTTTTAGTGTTTTGTTTTGGAGTGTATTCTTTTTTATGTGGGGGGGTGGTGGGGGGGGGGGGGGGGGGGGGGGGGGGGAAAGGGGGAAACTACTTTTCAGGGTCCCTACCTGGTCGGAGAGGCAGCTTTTCTCCGGGCTGCAACTTCGACCCGTCCTCGCGGCCTACCAGCGGGCCTGGAGCGGCGTTTCCTAGGGGGACCGCCCAGAACCTCGGCTTCGGAGCGGCGCAGCTCTGGAGCGCCATCATGGAGCGTTGTGGGCGATGCCTTGCCTGGGTCGCCGCGCTGGAGCTCCGGAATGCTGAGACTGCAGGAGAACATCACAGAGCTGCGGGACTGTGGGGCGGCCAGCTGTGGACGGCAGCGCTGAACTTTTACATCAGGAGCCTGGGATCTCTCGGCGAGATCACCAGGGGTGGAGCTCCATCCGGCGCGGCCTTGTCGGCTTTGGAAGCCACGGACTCAGGTAAGGAAGCGGCCGTTCCAGGTGTCCCAAGCCGCTGAGAGGGTCTACCGACGCCGGAGCAACATCACCCGGTGTGAAGGCCTAAAACATCGGGCCGCCATAGTGCCGACTGCGGAGGCCTCAATAGGCCCGACTATGGTTGGACAAGGGGATGGGACTGGACTTTGTGCCTTCCCTCACAGTGGGAACCATTGTGGGGGGATGTTTTTATGTTTGATTGTTAATTCTTTAGTGTTGTGTCTCATCTTTATCTGTGTGCTGCATGGCAAGACAAATTTCACTACACCAACTGGTGTATGTGACAATAAATGTCCTTTGTCCTTTGTCCTTTAAGCTTTATGTGCGATGCTCAGGTATATCCTGGGAAACGTCTTCTCTTTTTGCACTATACAACTGTTGCTTTGCAAGATGACAATAAAGGTTGATTGATTGATTGATTGATTGATTGGAACAGGCCCTTCAGCCCACCAAGTCCACGCCAACCTCCGATCACCCATTCACATTAGTTCTAAGTTTTCTCACTTTCTCATCCACTCCCGACACACTAGGAGCAATTTACAGAGGCCAATTCACCTACAAATCTGCATGTCTTTGGAAAATTGAGGAAATCTGGAGGAACGCCAGGCAGTCCCAGGGAAAACATGCAAAATTCACACTGACAGCACCCGAGCGCAGCACAGTGGTGCAGTGGTAGAGTCGCTGCCTTACAGCGCCAGGGACACAGGTTTGATCCTGACTAAGGGTTTTGAGTTTGAGTTTAGTTTATTGTCACGTGTACCGAGGCACAGTGAAAAGCTTTTGATGCATGCTCTCCAGTCAGTGGAAAGACAATACACGAGTTTGCACATTCTCCCTGTGACCACGTGGGTTTTCTCCGGGTGCTCCAGTTCCCTCCCATACTCCAAAGACATACGGGTTTGTAAGTTGATTAGCGTTGGTAAAATTATAAATTGTCCCTGTATATTATAAATCATAAATTATAAATCAGTCTGAAGGGTCTAGACTTGAAACATAGCCCATTCCTTCTCTCCAGAGATGCTGCCTCACCCGCTGAGTTACTTCAGCATTTTGTGTCTACCTTCGATTTAAACCAGCATCTGCAGTTCTTTCTTTCATAAATTGTCCCTAGTGTGTAGGATAGTGGTAGTATATTGGGTGATTGCTGGTCGGTGCGGGTTCGGTGGGCCGAAGGGCCTGTTTCCACGCTTATCTCTAAAGTAAAGAGATCTGGAACAAACCCAGGTCTCCAGCGCTGTGAGTCAGCAGCTTGACAGGCAGCGCCACTGCGGTGCGTATATTGATGCATAATTTTGCTGAAATGAGTTATTTCCGATATTTGCTCTCTGATCGAGCGAATTATTCTGAAACTTCTCACCCAAAAGATTCGGGCAGTACTGAGGGCCTTGTGATAATGTCACGGTTGAAGAAACTCGAATGATAAAAGTAAAATTATTTATTGCTCAACTCAATTAGATTTGTTGCAAAATAAAATGTAATCTAATATTTAATCTTTCAACTATGCACTTATTATTTATTTTAGATGTTAGACTTCATTAGTGATAGGAGCAGAATCAGGCCATTTGGCCCATCAAGTCCACCATTCTATCAGTATTCTGAGACTATGACATGTGGTCCTAGACTCTCCCACTAGTGGAAACATCTTCTCCACATCCACTCTATCCAGGCCTTTCACTATTTAGCTTTTAGAGATACAGCGCGGAAACATGCCCTTCGGCCCACCAAGTCCACACCGATCGGTGATCACCCCGTGCACTACCACTATCCTACACACTAGGGACAATTTTACAATTTACCGAATCCATTAACCTACAAACCTGTACGTTTTTGAAATGTGGGAGGAAATTGGAGCACCCAGTGAAAGCCTATGCAGTCGCAGGGAGAATGTACAAACTCCATACAAACAGGTCCCGCAGTTAGGATTGAACTCGGGTCTCTGGCGCTGTAAGACAGCAACTCTACCGCTGCGCTCCTGTGCTGCCCCAAAATTGTGCTTTGAAGCTACACTCTGCCGACAAGTCTTTATTGAATACCATGCATTCAGTATTGGGTAGTGGACATCGCTGGCACGTCTAGCGTTGATTGCCACTGAGAAGGTGAAGGTGAGCCACATTCTTGCACATCACAATCCTCCTGGGGTTTACACAAAAAGCTGGAGAAACTCAGCAGGTGCAGCAGCATCTATGGAGCGAAGGAGATAGGCAACGTTTTGGCCCGAAACTTTGCCTATCTCCTTTGCTCCATAGATGCTGCTGCACCCGCTGAGTTTTCCAGCTTTTTGTGTAAACCCTTGATTTTCCAGCATCTGCAGTTCCTTCTTTAACACAATCCTTCTGGGAATGTGCGCCTGCAATGCTGTGGGGTAGGGAGTGACAGGATATAGACACAGAAATAAATGGCTGAATGTGTAGTTGTAGCTGTTGCACTTAGTGGGGAGGTGCTGATAGTGACCTAGATAAGTAACAGCTGCCTGAGGATATGCTGTTTGATAGAAGATCTGAAACGTCACCTTAGGAGTTCAGAGATGCAGCATGGGAACAGGCCCTTCGGCCCACTGAGTCCAGGCTGACCATTGATCACCGGTTCCCACTAGTTCTGTTAGCCCGCTTTCTCGAAAAATCTCTCCGGCATTGGAATGGAGTCCCTACAGGAAGCAGATGGGAGTTTAGTTTGGTTTAGTGATACAGTGCGGAAACTGGCCCTTCAGCCCACTGAGTCCATGCCGACCTATGATCCCCATACACTAACGCTATCCTACACACACTAGGCACAATTTACAATTTTACAGAAGACGATTAACCTACAAACCTGTACGTCTTTGGAGTGGGGAAAGAAACTGGAGCACTCAGAGAAAACCTACACAGGTCATGGGGAGAACGTACAAACTCTGCACAGGCAGCACCCGTAGTCAGAATCGAACAACTTCTAATCTTGTGTGTGGACTCGACAAGAAGAAGCAGTAATTGTGAACAACATGAAATCAAATGGAAGAGAAAATCCAAGAAATGAAATTGGGAGAATATTTTTTTTACATGAAGTATTTTGCCTCTTATTTTGCAGGATGATTCTAGCAATCGGATATTATGGTCTGTCTCTGAACGTACCCAATCTCCATGGCAACGACTATCTGAATTGTTTCCTCTTCGGTGCCATTGAGATGCCGGCCAATATCGCAGCCTGGCTTCTCCTCCGGAAATTTCCACGCAGGCTCAGCCTTTCGGGCATTCTAGTTCTAAGTGGAGGTGTTCTGCTGTTCATGAACCTCATACCATCAAGTACGTTTTACAGTGCTGGGCGGCCCGGTAGTGAAGCGGTAGAGTTGCTGCCTTACAGCACCAGAGACCCTAGTTTGATCCTGACCTCAGATGCTGTCTGTATGGAGTTTGTGCGTTATCCCCGTGACCGACGTGGGTTTTCTCTGGTTTCCTCCCCCACTCCGAAGATGTACAGGTTTGTAGGTTAATTGGCTTCTGTAAATTGTAACTTGTCCCTAGTGAGTAGGGTAGTGCTAGTGTATGGGGTGATCGCTGGTCGGCGCGGACTCGATGGGCCGAAGGGCCTGTTTCCACACTGTATCTCTAAAGTCTAAATTAAAGAGAGATACATGTGTGATGATCATGAGCCAGTAACTCTTAAAATCATCCACATTCTTTTCCACGACAACTTTCACTGGCTTTAACCATGTTCTGACACGCCGAACCACCCGAAAAAAGTCATTCCATTTTAAGGAGAGTCTTCTGAAAATCTAAATAGGCCACTTGTCAAATCTACTTAAATATATTCAATGTGTCATAAGGTCATGTCATAGGAGCAGATTTAGGCCAGTCGGCCCATCAAGTCTGCTCTAACATTCAATTATGGCTGATCTATCTTTCCATCTCAACCCCATTCTTCTGCCTTCTCCCCATAACTCTTGACACACTTACTAATCAAGAATCTGCCATTCTCTGCTTTAAAAATAATCAATGAAGGCCTCCACAGCTGCCTGTGGCAACAAATTCCACAGATTCCTCCCCATTACCTTTCTAAAGGTATGTCCTTTTATTCTGAGATCAGTTGGATAAGTCAAATGTAATATCCATTTCATAAATCTATACCATAGATGTACATTCCTGACCACAGGTCTCCGGCTCTCTAAGGCTGCAACTCCCCTGCTGCACCACCGTGCTCTTTTATAAATCTTCATCAGATCCCCCTCAGGCTTCTGGTCTTTCTTCACACTAAAATTCTCCATCTTAGGCAACATCCCAGAAAATGTCCTCTCCCCATCTCCGGTGTAATCAAAGCTTTCTTATTATGTAGCAAGCACGATTATACATGGTACTGCAGTTTTGACCTAACCACTGTACCATAACCTCCCTTTTCTATTCTATGTCCCCTCAACTCATTGCTTCACTTTTGAACAACTCTCCTGTTTTTGACGTAGACTTTGGTTGAGTTTAGAGATACTGCATGGAAACAGGCCCTTCGGCCCACCCGGTCCGCGCCGACCAGCGATCAGCCCACGCACTAACCCTACCCTACACACACTAGGGACAATCACAATTTTATCAAAGCCAATAAACCTACAAACCTGGACGTCTTTGGAGTGTGGGAGGAAACTGGAGTTCCCGGAGAAAGCCCATGCGGGACACAAGGAGAATGTACAAACTCCATACAGACAGCACCCGTAGTCAGGATCGAACCCGGGTCTTTGGCACTGTAAAGCAGCAACTCTACCGCTGTGTTTTTGTAAGTAACTGCTCTCTGCTCCTGTTAGATTTTGTCATACAATTTTGTCATCGGCCTTCATCCAATTCAGGACCTTAACTTTTGTATCATCCCTGTCCCTTTCCATAACTACCTTGAAACTTACAAGGTACTGGTTGTCCTCTCCAAAATCCTCCATAGTTCTCTCGTTATTTGGTGCCATAGTAATTTGAGTCGTTGTGCTTATTGTTGTATAAGAATTGACCTGCTGCTGTTTACTGCCGTTCCCATTAGCCAATATATTTAACAACAACTTTGGAAATATATTTCATAAAAAAGTATCTTCAGTGCAGTATGTCGGTCAACAGAAACTTTTATCCAGCGCTTTTTACTCTTTCCATTAATCTTGATGATAGAGACAAGACACAAGACTTTCCCCAATGTTTATTCCTTGGAACTAACGTGTATGGGGGGAAGTTAACCAATGTGCTACGTATGCACGTATGTGACAAATCTACACAACTAGTAGCTTGAAGATGGTGGCGCAGCGGTAGAGTTACTGCCTTACAGCGCTAGGGACCTAGGTTTGATCCTGACTACGGGTACTATCTGTATGGAGTTTGTACGTTCTCCCCGTGACCTGTGTGGGTTTTTTTCCGGTTGTTTTTTCCGGTTTCCTCCCACACTCCAGAGACATACTGGTTTGTAGGTTAATTGGCTTCGATAAAATTGTAAATTGTCCCTAGTGTGTAGGATAGTGCTAGTGTGTGGGGATCGCTGGTCAGCGTGGACTTGGTGGGCTGAAGGGCCTGTTTCCACGCTGTATCTCTAAACTAAACTAAACTAAACAAAAAAGACCAAAGTATCTTACCTGATACTTGTAGACGGGAAGGGAATGGAGGGGTATGGTCTGAGTGCAGGTAGATGGGACAAGGGGCAAACAAATGATCGGCACAGACTGGAAGGGCCGAGAGGGCCTGTTTCCGTGCTGTAATTGTTAAATGGTTATATGATATACTGCTATTTCTGTTTTTTCTAGATCTCTTGGTACTTTCTACAGCGCTGGTATTAATTGGAAAATTGGGAAACACATGTGCCTTCTCCATCGTTTTTGTCTACACCTCCGAACTGTATCCAACTTCAATGAGAAACACAGGAATTGGAGTGAGCTCAATGGCTTCCAGAGCCGGCAGCATCATTTCTCCTTACACTGTTATGCTCGGTAAAGTGACAATTCTACTAGTAAAATATAAGGATTCTTGACACTATCCCAACAGAGGTCACAGGTAGATAGGGTGGTAAAGAAGGCTTTTGGTGCATTTGGCCTTCATCAGTCAGGGTATTGAGTATAGAAGTTGGGACGTTGGTACACCCTTCCTCACCAAGAAGAGTCATGGAGTCATACAGCGTGGAAACAGGCCCTTCGGCCCAACTTGCCCACACCGACCAACATGTCCCAGCTACACTAGTCCCAACTGCATTTGGCCTTTATCCTTCCAAATCTGTACCTGTCTAACTGTTTTTTAAACGTTCAATAGTCCCTGCCTCAACTACCTCCTCTGGCAGCTCGTTCCACACATCCACCACCCTTTGTGTGAAAACATTGCCTCTCAGATTCTTATTATATCTTTTCCCCTTCACCGTAAACGTATATGTAGTCTGGTCCTCGATTCCCCTGCCTTGAACAAGAGACTCTGTGCATCCACCCGATGTATTCCTCTCATGGTTTTATGCACCTCTACAAGACCACCCCTCATCCTCCTGCGCTCCAAGGAATAGAGTCCCAGCCTACTTAACCTCTCCCTATGGCTCACACCCTCGAGTACTGGAAACATCCTCGTAAATCTTCTCTGTACCCTTTCCAGCTTGACAACATCTTTCCTATAACATGGTGCCCAGAACCGAACACAAGACTCTAAATGTGGCCTCACCAATGTCAAATATAACTGCAACATGACCTCCCAACTTCTACAGAGATAACTGAACACCCAGATCAGGAACTATGAAAATAGCCCAAACCTGAAATTGGAAATGACTTGAACATACATTTTGGGGAAATACTGTACATTTGAGTGCATATATAGGGCGACACAGTGGCATTGCAGTAGAGTTGCTGCTTTAAAGCACTTACAGCATCGGACACCCGGGTTCGATCCCGACTACGGGTGCTGTCTTTACAGAGTTTGTATGTTCTTCCCATGACCGCATGGGTTTTCTCCGAGATCTTCGGTTTCCTCCCAAAAACGAACAGGTTTGTAGGTGAATTGGCCCTAGTATGTGTAGGAAAGATAGTGTTAATGTGCGAGGATCGCTGGTCGGTGCAGACTCGATGGGCCAAAGGACTTGTTTCAGCGCTGTATCTCTAAATTAAACTGGGCCTCTGTTGCATGAAATGCTTTGATTTTTTTATATTCATTTGTTGATGTTCACTTGTAGCTAAATATATGCTTTACTTTCATAGATACTTATAAAGAGAACCTGTCGTTTATTGTGATGGGGGTGTTGATGGTGTTCTCAGCAATTGTGGTCTTGTTTCTGCCAGAAACATTCAACATTCCGCTTCCAGATGCCATTAACCAAATGCAAAAAGTTAAATGGTAAGTCAATGTAGTGTTTCCCATTCTGTTAAAAAAAAAAAAAAGCTTCTGCCCTGGTTGGGCAAGGTGAAGAGAGATACGGGCCAAACGCAGGCAGGCGCGACTAGTATAGATGGGGCAAGGTCGGCATGGATAAGTTGGGCTGAAGGGCCTGTTTCCATGCTGTTTCCATTCTATGAAATGACAGTCGCTTTAAAGTTTATTTATGGGAGCACTGAATTCAGTCATTCAACGATTCACATGTACCTAGGTACAGTGAAATGCTTTGTTTTGCATACAACCCAATAACATCATGCAGCAGACCTTATCTAGGCAGTATACAAGGTTTTAGGGTGCTGACAAAATTACAAAACGTTCATCGATCAGTTTTGCCTTCAGCTTGTCGCGGCGAACCAGGCCTGTTGCTGCACCTGCCACCCCCCCCCCCCGCCGGGTCCCCTCTTCGCTCACGGTGACCCCTCCTTCGCGTCCCCCCTTTGTTCACGACAGCCCCTTCCCCCCTCCCCTTTCACGGAAAACCTAGGGGGCGAGAATTGAGTTTTAAATGCAATGACTGTAGCAATTTCTATCTGCAGATTGTAGGGGTTTTACAGTGACACAGCTAGTAGAGCTAATGCCTCACAGCTCCGGGTATCTGAGTTCCATCCTGGCCCCTAGTTCTGTCTGTGTGGAGTTTGCATGTACTCACTGTAGCTTGGTTGGCTATCTGTCTATGCTCCGGTTTCCTTCGGCACCCCAAAAACCTGCAGTATAGTAGCCTAACTGGCCACACTCATAAACTAGTCGTAGACTAACTGAACACTGTAGTAGACTAACTGGCCACAGTAGTAGACTAACTGGCCACAGTAATAGATTAACTGGCCACAGTAATAGATTAACTGGCCACAGTAATAGACTAACTGGCCACAGTAATAGACTAACTGGCCAGACGTAGACTAGCTAGCCGGAGCAGTAGACTAACTGGCCACAGTAGTAAACTAATTGACCACACTCGTAGACTAACTTTAACTAACTTTAGCATTAGCTTTGGCCCACTGAGTCCACATTGACCAGAGATCCCCGCACACTAACACTATCCTACACAGACAGGGGACAATTTACAATTTTACTAAGCCAATTAGCCTACAAACCTGTACATTATTGGAGTGTGGGTAGGAAACCGGGGACAACATACAAACTCTGTACAGGCAGCACGCGTAGTCTGGATTGAACCCGGGTCTCTGGCGCTGTGAGGCAGTAACTCTACTGCTGCCACCACCATACTGCTCTAATATACACTGGCACTGAACCTTGTTGAACTAACCTGATTTGATTTTTTTTAATATCTTGCCGGTGTTACAGCGAAATGTTTCTGTACATGTCCATGGTTTATGATGTTTTTCTATTCCAATATAGGTTAAAAATTCACAGATGTTCTTACTCGTATCTCAGTAAAACTAAAACAATCAGAGAAAACAATGTGGCGATTTTCAAAGAGGAAATACCTTGAGCACAGATCTTCACCAGCAGCCAAGGGACTGAGGAATTAATTGCCGTTTGGGTCAGGCTCCAACTCTTTAGGAATGGCAACTCCAGAAGTGGCAATTCTTCTGTTAAGATACAGAATGAAACTGAGATACCTGGTGATCACAGTGAAATGATCAAATCTTCTGCATGGAATAGGATTTGATGATTCTTACAAAACCAATTTACTGGACTTTTTCCTCTAAAGCAAGGTGGAAATAGACATGAACTTTTTACGCCTTCCTTACATTCTATTACTTTATATTCCTTGGATATGTTTCTCTTTGTAGAGCAATTTATTAAATGCTATGAACCAACCCTTGACATCTACCCAGTGTGATGGTTTCCTACAGGCAATGCTTTCTGTGGTCAACTCTTCTTTCTGTTTCATTCCTCCTGTCTTGGTTCAAACTCCTCTTCTGCTTTAAGTTCAAAACGGGTCATTATATTAGGTGCCTTCTTTCAATTATCCATTTACCAGAAGAGGAATTTGTTGGCATTAGACTATAGAACAACAGAGAGAAAGGCCTTTCAGCCCACAATATCCAAACATGACACTAAATTAAACGAATCTCCTCTGCCTGCACGCGATCCACATCCCTCCATTCCTTACATATGCATGTGCCTATCTACATGCCACTATCATCTGCCTCCTCCACTGGCAACACTTTCCAGGCACCCACTACTCTTTGTGTTAAAAGGAAATTTGTCCCACGCATCTCATTTGAAAATTGCCCTTCTTCAACCTATGCCCTCTAGTCTTTGACATTACACCCCTTGGAAAAAAGGTTCTGATTATTTACCATGTCTATGCCTCTCATAACTTGAAATGCTTCTTTCAGGTCTCCCCGCGACCTTCGGTGTTCCAGTGAGAACAGTCAATCTTTGTCCAACCTCTGCTTAGAGATAATGCCCTCTAATCCAGTCAGGATCCTGATAAATCCCTTCTGCATCTAGGGAGAGACTAGGACTAGAGGTCATAACCTCAGAATTAATGGACGTTCCTTTAGGAAGGAGATGAGAATGAATGTCTTCAGTCAGAGGGTGGTGAATGTGTGGAATTCATTGCCACAGAATGCTGTGGAGACCAAGACAATAGATAATTTTAAGCAGAGATGGATAGATTCATGATTAGCGTGGGTGTCGGGTTATGGGGAGATGGCAGGAGAATGGGGTTAGGAGGGAGAGATAGATCAGCCATAATTGGATAGCGGAGTACACTTGGTGGGCTGAATGGCCTAATTCTGCTCCTATCACACAATCTTATTATCTAATACAAGGCTTTTTAAAAATTAGTTTAATTTAATTTTCTCAATTACCACAGAGGGATTTTGACCAGGTATGGGTGGAGTATATCTCTGAGTGGAGCCGCAGGACATGGACAAGGTCCTCAATGAGTATTTCCTCTCTGGTTTTACCGTAGAGAAATACATGAAGACTGGGGATAGACAATGGAGTAAATCAGCATCTCTGGAGGAAAGGAATAGGTGACGTTTTGGGTCTGAACCATTCTTCAGACCCATCTGTCACTCCCTGCTGTCTGAAGAAAGTTTCTGACGTGAAACATCACCTATTCCTTGTCTCTAGAGATACTGTCTGACCCGCTGAGTTACTTCAGCATTTCGTGTCCATCTAATGGGTAAACCAGCATCTGGTGAAGTATTGAAGACAGTCCGTATTATGGTTGAGGAGGTACTGAACGTCTCCCAGGCCAGATCAGATATATTCAAATACACTGTGGGGGGGGATTAATCCCAGTCACTGGAGCTGTGATGTGACACAACTCTGCAGCAGGTAGTGCTGCTGCCTCACGGGTCAGTGGCCCGGGTTCGATCCTGACCCCTAGGGTTGTTCTATGGGCTTTTACCTTTTCCCTGGGACTATATGGGTTTTCCCCAGATTACATAGAACATTGCAGCACAGGAGCAGGCCCTTCGGCCCACAATGTCAGTGCCGTACATAGATTGACTTACTGCAGACATATGATGGAATCAGGGATTGTGGTGGACCATGTGGTGGAATCAGGGATCCGGGCCTGTGAGAGAAGGGGTGGCACGGTGGCGCAGCAGTAGAGTTGCTGCTTTACAGTGACTGGGTTTGATCCGGACTACAGCAGCTGACTGAATGGAGTTTGTACGTTCTCCCCGTGTCTACGTGGGTTTTCTCCGGCTGCTCCGGTTTCCTCCCACACTCCAAAGGCATACAGGTTTGTAGATTAATTGGCTTTGGCCAAAGTTGTAAATTGTCCCAAGTGTGTGCAGGATAGTGGTAGTGACGGGGTGATCACTAGATGGTGCAGACTCGGTGGCCAAAGGGCCTGTTTCCACACTGTATCTCTAAAGTAAAAATAAATTCAGACCCTACAACCTTAACATACTTTAATTCCTATATATGCAGTCAGTAGTTATATGAATGAATGAATGAATTAATGAATAAATGAATTAATATTTTATTGTCACGTGACATGTCACAGTGAAACGCTTTGTTTTGCATACCCAAGGTATGCAAATAGTCACCACATTAAGGACGCCAACAAAGTACAAAGTATCCCACGCCAGGGCCCCCTTTGTTCTAACCCACCCCCCCCTGCCACCCCCCCCCGCCCCCCCCTCTGCCCCCCCCCACCCCTCCCCCGCCCCTCATGGCGGTCCTCCCACCCTTGGTCCTCCTTTGTACCCGGTGGCCCGTCCTGGACCAACGGCGCTTCAACGACCGCCGCCGGGTCCATTCCTGACGCCTCTGCTCCACCGACCCAGGCTTCGGCCGTGAGGCTCCATCGACCCCCGTGCGTTCCTGGCCTCCTCCGTTTCCTGCCCAGCCTTCCGACGGAGCCTCCGGCAGTTCCACGCCCAGCGAGCTCCGGGCGGGTTTTACCATCCGGCGAGCTGTAGCGCCTCGATAAAGGTCTCCACAGCTGCCTGAAACATCACCTTCTCCAGAGATGCTCTGGAAGCTGCAGTATGACAAAGGTTAAGATAGCTGTACAGCACAACAACCTTGAGGCATTCCTTGACACACACCAATGTTCCTGATAGGTATTCATTGAGGCCCACTACAAGGTTCTTGATAGTCTTCCTCACTGAAAATTAAATAAAGGATTAAATAGTATGTACTTGTATTAGTATCATAGCATTTGTATTAGTGTTTACAGAACATATTGTTATTGATGATAAGAAATGAGAAATTGTGTACAATTTCAAAGGTCAAAAGCTGTGTAAGAATTGACCGTTGCGAGTGGAATTTGAGAGTGGTTCAGCAGCTGGACCTGTGCTTCCCTCTTGTGCATGAAGTGTGTTTGGGAAACAAATACAAGTTGTCAGAGTCCAGTTGATCGGCGACAGCAATCCTGCCTGACCCACTGAGTTACTCCTGCATTTGTGTCTTTTCCTTGGTAAACCAGCAACTGCAGTTCCTTGTTACCACTTTCTATTCTGAAGGATCTCAGAGGTGCCAGGCAGCATCTGGGGAGGGGAATGGACAGGCGTCGATTGGTGTGGAGACCTTGGTGGGAGAGAGCTGGAAGAAGGAGGTGACCCATCTTCAGACTATTTGCAGGAGTGGCTAGAATGCTGGAAGTTTTGTAGTTGTGTTCTTTCTCTCGACACCATGTGGAATTCAGTGATGGAACAGGTTTTTTTGGAAATGTTTAGGGTCACTCCAGCACTTTGTATCTTTGCTAGAAAACCGGCATCTGTAGTTCCGTTCCGCCTACTAATTAAGAAGTCTTGCAGGACCATTGCTGCTTCCCCAACTTTTAGAAACACCTCAGATAGACATGAAATACTGGAGTAACTGAGTGGGTCAGGCAGCATCTGGAGAAAAGGAATAGGTGATATTTCGGGTTGAGACCCTTCTTCATATTACAATACCCTGTTCATTCTGAAGATTTTATACTGTGAAATATTTACATTACAGATCCATCCATCTCATAGCATGAATCTACATCTGTTCCTCTGACGTTTTTTAGATCCTGAACATCAAGTCTTTGTGTGTGATATATTTTATATTGACAACTCATTTATTTTTCCTGGTGCCAAAACTCATCCTTTGCTCATCAAGGTGACAACCGTCTTCACTATCGGCAAAACGACTCACTTTTGTATCATTAGCAAACTTGCTAATCTTGCCCTGTCCTGTGATGTTTCACAGAGTGCTGGTGTAACTCAGCGGGTTAGGCTGGGTATAGAAGTTGGGAAGTCATGTTGCAGTTGCATAAGAAGTTGGTGAGGCCGCATTTAGGGTATTGTGTTCAGTTCTGGGCACCATGTTGTAGGAAAGATGTCATCAAACTGGAAAGGGTACAGTGAAGATTTACGAGGACTAGAGGGCCAGAGCTATAGGGATAGAGGCATAGGTTTAAGGCGAAGGGGAAAAGATGTAATAGGAATCTGCGGGGTTTATTTTTCACACAAAGGGTGGTAGCTGTATGGAACAAGCTGCCACAGGAGGTAGTTGTGGCAGGGACTATCGCAACGTTTAAGAAACAGATAGACAGGTACATGGATCAAACGTGGGCTTAGGTGGGATTAGTGCAGATGGGGCATGCTGTGCCGAAGGGCCTGTTTCCACACAGTATCACTCTATGACTCTATCTTTCCCTCTCAAACCCATTCTCCTGCCTTCTCCCCATTACATCTGACACCCGTATCAATCAAGAATCTGTCAATCTCCTCCTGAAAAATGTCCATTGACTTGGCCTCCACAGCTGTCTGTGGCAATGAATTCCACAGTTCACCACTCTCTGACTTAAGAAATGTCAGCTCTTCTCCTTCCTAAAGGAACGTCATTTAATTCTGAGGCTGTGGCCGCTGGTCCTAGACTCTCCCACTAGTGGAAACATCATCTCTACATCCACTCCATCCAGGCTTTTACCAGGCTGCAACAGCTTCACACCATGTCCAAAAGCTTGTGTCCTGTCCTGCATCACCCAAGGTAGCAGAGATGTTATAGGAGAGGGCAAGCACTCATTAGTAGCTCACGATGGTTTGGGTAACATTCAGGAATGTCTATACAAGTCACATCATGAATGTTACTGACAAAGTGTCAGTAAACCTCTCTCTGCCTTTACATTTCACTCCTCTTTCAAATCTGCCCTGCTTATCTACATGCATTTTTCTTCTTAACTTTTTAGTCATAGAGTGATGCAGTGTGGTAACAGGCCCTTCAGCCCAACTTGCCCACACTGACCAACATGTCCCATCTACACTAGTCCTACTCACATACGTTTGGCCCATATCCATCTAAACCTGTCCTATTCATGTACGTGTCCAAATGTCTCTTAAACATTAGGATAGTCCCAGCCTTAACTACCTCCCCTGGCAGCTCGTTCCATACACCCACCAACCTTTGTGTGAAAAAGCTACCTCTCAGATTCCTGTTAATTTCTGAAATATTCGTCATAAATTTGGTGCAAAAATGCTCCAAAGAAAGGCTTGGAATGCATCAGAGAGCATCTAAAACCCCAGAGCTTCCAAGATCCTTAAGCGGGCCCTGGGCCCCTGCATCGAAGGACGTTACGCTTCACGCTCATGATGTGTGCAGCGCGCACATTATCTCACATTAAAATTTTTGTAATCCTGTCATGCCACCCCCCTTTTTGAAAAGCTTCGTACGGGCCTGCCATCACATGGCCGTGGACACTGGCATCCTGTTGGTGCTGTAAAATACAGCCCTCTGGTGGTTAATGTGGAAAGCTGCAAGTATTCCTAGATAGATACAACACCGCCATCTGGTGTCAGGGTGAACAAACTGCAAGTGTCCATATTGAGGTACAACATCGCCATCTGGTGTCCTTGCGAACAAACGGCAAGTGTCCATACATAGGTAAAACACCGCCATCTGGTGTAGGTGCGAGCAAACTGCAACAGCTTAATGTTAGGTACAACACCACCACCTGGCGTTGGAACACCAATAGCCAGCGTGAAGTGAAGTCAAGCCTTTGCAGATTTTGTAAAAGAAAACATTTCAGAGGCAAATTAAACTTTCAAAAAAATCTGGACAAGTCCCACAACATTACTATTAGCAATACATAACACAGAGGGAAGATGAGGGAGTGAGACTGGTCCTTGATAATGTTGGTAGCCTAGTTACGTTATTCCTGCGACTGATCTTAGTGACCATTCATAGATTCATGCGTTGGGCCATTGACAGTCTATCCAAACTATTTCACAGCTTTGGTTCAGAGGATTTGCACGCACCTAGTGTCTGAACGAGACATCATTGAATGTTTGTTTAACGTCCATTGCTAAGGGTCCCAACCTGAAACGTAGGAAGGAACTGTGGATGCTGGTTTACACCGAAGATAGACACATAAAGCTGGAGTAACTCAGTGGGGCAAGCAGCATCTCTGGATGGACATTTCAGGTTTGAAGAAGGGTCTCAACCCGAAACATAACTCTTTCCTTCTCTCCAGAGATGCTGCCTGTCCCGCTGAGTTACTCCAGCATTTTATGTCAACCAACCTGAAACATCATCTGTTAGATGACGACTGGTCTTCAGACTGGTCTGAAGAAAACCAGTAAACCAGTCTGAAGAAGGGTTCCGACCTGAAATGTCACCCATTCCTTTTTCTTCACAGATGCTGACTGACCTGCCGAATTACTCCAGCACTTCACGTCTTGTTCAAGATTCCAGCACCTGCAATTTCTTGTGCCCCCGTTGTATATAATTACATAGTTATTTTTTAAAATATATGGATTCTATGGGGAAAAGCAACTTTTAGGGCCCTCGTGTTATTGCGGAAAAAAATAATTTAAATTAGTTAAAACCCCAAGAACCATTCTAAATTTGAACTTAGTCTGAAGATGGGCCCTGACCCAAAACGTCACTCATCCTTTTTCTCCAGAGATGCTGCCTGACCCGCTGAGTTACTCCAGCACTTTATGTATCTTTGGTGTAAACCAGCATCTACAATTCCTTATTTATCCATTATCACCATCATATAGCCGTGGAAACTGGTTCCCTGTAGGTGATGTAAAATACAGCCCTCTGGTAGATGTGGAAAGCAGCAAATGTCTATACAGAGGTATAACACTACCATCTGCTGTCGGTGCGAGCAACCTGCAAGTGTCCATGCAGAGGTACAACACCGCCATCTGCTGTCGGTGTGAGCAACCTGCAACAGCCTAATGTTAGATTCAACACCGCCATCTGGCGTCGGGACTCGTAAACTACAATAGTCAATGTGAAATGCAGCCAAGGCTTTGCAGTTTTTGAAAAACGAAAATGCACATAAAAGAGGCAAATGAGACTTTCCAAGTAAGCTGGACAAGTCCCACAACATTGCTAATAGCAACACATAACACAGACAAATAAGTTCACTTCTTAATTCACTTATTCAACAATTCTCATTCCCTAATTAACTAATTAAAAGGACAGAAAGTGCTGGAGTAGCTCAGTGGGTCAGGCAGCATCTCTGGAGAACATGGATAGTTGACGAGTCAGACCTTCTTCAGATTCAGTCCTTCCTGATCCGAAACATCAACTATCTGTGTTCTCCAGAGATGCAGTCTGACCTGCTGAGTTCAGTTTAGTTTATTGTCATGTGTTCAGGTACAGTGAAAAACCTTTATTGCATGCTAACCAGTCAGCGAAAAGAAAATACATGATTACAATCGACCCATCCACAGTGCACGAATAACGTTTAGTGCAAGATAAAGTCCAATCAAAGATAGTCCGAGGGTCTCCAATGAGGTAGATAGTAGATCAGGACCGCTCTCTAGTTGTTGAAAGGATGGTATAGTGGCCTGATAACAGCTGGGAAATCCATCTCTGTGTCCTTCTTTGTAAGCCAGCATCTACAGCTCCTAATTAACTCTGAACTTTGTGCTAATTATCTCATACCCTATTTCCCACTCTCCAATTAACTCATTTGGTCTGATCTCAGCTCATCACTAATACTCGAACATAGACTTGGGGGCATTGATTTTGTCTTATTCGCACTATTATTGTTTGTTGCTTTTGTGTTTGTGTGTGTATGAGTACACTCTTTCCCCTCCGCAATGTCCTCTTCTACCCACATCCCATCCTCTGGCTTTACATTTCACTCCTCTTTTCCTTATCTGACATCCTCTTGTCCCTTTTTCACCTCTCGCCTTTGTTAATGACTCCACACATCTGCAAGCCCACCCCACTGCCCTTACCTCTATCCATCAATCCCATCCCCAATTCTCTTTTCCAACTTCTTATCTCCCCGACTCCAACCAGTCTGACGAAGTGTCCCGACCTGAAATATCATCTGTCCATTCAGTTCATCGGGTACGGTAGCACCATCACCAATGATGTTGCCTGACCTTGCTTTGCAGCCAGTTATCTTATTCAGACCATGCCACATTCTCTGTGTGTCTGAGTGATTATACTGGGACTCAAGTTTGTTCCGGTATTACAATTTGCATTTTCACATGCTTTTTATGTTACATTCATGCTGTCTTGTTATGTTCTGTCATGTTATGTCCTGTTGTATTTTTGGTGAATTAAATAGAGCAGCACAGTGGTGCAGAGATACAGCTGCTGTTTCACAGCGCCAGAGACTTGGGTTGGATCCTGACAACGGGTGCTCTCTGCGGCAACCACCGATCACCTCGTGCACGAGCATTATCCTACTCACTTATTCCACGAAGGACAATTAATCATTTACATAAGTTAATTAACCTACAGGTCTTTGGAGCATCTTTGCTTTGGTGTGTGGGAGGAAACCGGAGCATCAGGAGAAACCCCACGTGGTTACAGGGAGAACGTACAAACTCCATACAGACAGCACCCGTAGTCAGGATCGAACCTGGGTATCAGCCATTGGTGCCAGACGCTGGTTTATACCGAAAATAGACACACAGTGCTGGAGTAACTCAACGGGTCAGGCAGAAAAAGGAACAGGTGACGTTTCGGGTCGTCTGATGAAGGGTCTCGACCCGAAACGACACCTATTCCTTTTTCTCCAGAGATGCTGCCTGAGCTGCTGAGTGAATCCAGCACTTTGCGTCTATCTTGTGGGTAACTGTAGTAGGGTATCAAAGTATGACTTGTTCAACAAGCAGATATTATAGATATTATGGGAGAAATTAAACAGAGCAATCTTGTTTCAGAGATAAATGGTTAACAAAGATGTCACATGGTTAACCACAAACCTTTGACCCAACGCACACATCTTAATTATTTCTTCATTTAATTTAGACTTTAGACTTTAGAGATACAGCACGAAAACAGGTCTGTTGTCAATAATATTTAAAAGGGATTTGGCCCTAAGCCATTTAATCCATCCTATTTCTACTAGTCTGAAGAATTAGTCTACTCAGTCTGAAGACGGATCTCGACCCAAAACGTCACCCATTCCCTCTCTCCGGAGATGCTGCCCATCCCGCTGAGTTACTCCAGTGTCTATGATACTGAGTTACGACCTGTGTCTATCTTCGGTGTAAACCAGCATCTGGATTTCCTTCCTACTCACTTCTACCAGAACGTGTTGCTGTTTAGCACGGACGGTGTTTCCAGAACCTGTTGCATTATTAGTGCAATGGGATAAATCGTCGATATTTTGGAACAATCTTGCTCTACAACTTCAGATTCACCCACGTTGAAGCGTTCCAGGCTTTCGGAACCAAGGCGCAGTCAGCGCCGTGTCTGCAACTAACATGCGGGATTATGATGAAATTACAGCTTTCCTGGAGGAATGGGGACCGGCTCAGAAACTCATCTTCCTGCTCTTGACTGTCAGCGTTATTCCCAACGGTTTGGTCCCAGTAAGCATCATCTTTGTCGGGGGTACCCCAGACAGGCCCGTACGAAGCTTTTCAAAAAGGGGGGTGGCATGACAGGATTCCAAAAATGTTATGTGAAATAATGTGCATGCAGCGCACATCGCAAGCAAGAAGCCCCTCACGTCCGTGTTCCAGGGCCCACTTAAGGGCCCTGAAAGCTCTGGGGTTTTAGATGCTCTCTGGTGCATTCTGAGCCTTATTTTGGAGCTTTTTGCACCAAATGTATGACCAATATTTCAGAAATAATTTTGTTTGAGTCAAGAGTAATGAGTGGGTGGAATGGGATGCTTGGGGTAATTGTTGTATACTTTTTTTTTTAAAGTTAAGAATTGTTGTCCTTGTTTTAATAATCAAGTTGTACTGTTGTAAAATGTTATGTAAAATGTTATAAAGGAGCATGCAAAAACTGCAAAAAAAATACTGTAAGTTTTTGCAGTAAAGAAAACCTTTTTTTAAAAAAAAAATGTTTTGTGTGTTGATTTGATTGCCTGCTACTGTTGAACTGTGTTAGTGTGTGCAGTGCACCTTTAATGGTCCTCCTGACCTAACAACTTCACATCACATCAACCTCAACATGAAATAGTTCAGTTTTCCAAGAATGTAACTGTGCAAACTCAGGCTCATGTCCAAGGGTCCCGGCTACCTCCGCTGTCAAATGGAGGGGGACAGGCGGGGTCGGCAGAGCGCTGTGGAGAGACTGGCTGCCGACAAGACCAAGAACTTGAAGAGCCAGACGGTGAGGGAGTGCAAAGTGGAGCCCAATGGTTTGGGCAGCTCTGCCTCTGAGGAAGGCAGCAGCAGCGGGGCCAGCAGCAGCATGAAGACTTACCTGGCCTCCGGCAGCCCCCAGCAGAGCGGGCAGCTGGGGCTCCCGCCTGACATTGTGCGTCGCTCCAGCTCCAAAGAGGCAGCTCAGGCCCGACACGCTGGTCATGTACCGGCAGAAGTGTGAGTTTGTGCTAGGAGTGGCGGCCACCAGCAGCGCCCGCAGTTTCAAGGCGGCTGGCAGCCTGGTCCGTTGGCTGCTGCCCGGCTCTAGCGGCCAGTGCAACAAGCAGCAGGGGCTGGCAAGAGGAGCAGCAACGTCGGAAGGGGAGAATTAGCAGAGGGTACAGAGGCTGCAGCACCCCAGGGCACACAAGTAACCACACCAGCAGCACTCCAGGGTTCACAAGTAACCACACGAGCAGCACCCAAATGGTACACAAGTAACTACACCAGCAGCGCCCCAGGAAGCACCAGTCGCCACGCCAGCAGCATCCCAGGGTGCACAAGTAACCATGCCAGCAGCGTCAAGAGAAGCAGCAGCAGGTCGTCCCAAGGAGCCGCTCAAGCGGCAGGTTGGTGAAGGCGGATTATGATGCTCGCACTCCGACCTCAGCTGCCGCTTCTCCTGAGCCTGCTCGGGCTTGGACAGTTTCTTCGAGCACTGCGGACTGGAGCCTGAGGTGTTAGAGTTGGGGTTAAGGACCACAGATGGGCTGTAAAATATTCTTCCTACAATGCATGGATTTTAAACATTAATATATTAAAATTAATACAATAAAATCAATTGCGCGAATGAAAAGATGTCTGTCCAGTTTTATTTACAGATGTATTGGTCCGCTTCCAGATCCAATCACCATCTCTAACTTTTCACAGGGATGGATTCAGTGAGTGTAGACTGAACTCCCCTCCACCCTCCACTTCCCTTATTCTATTATTTCTTTCCACTTCCAAACAAGAATGTGGTTGGATTATTCAGCCTATGATCAACCTGTGTCAATAAATGCTGGACCATTGTAACATATATGCTTAACCATGCACACTACACATTAATGCAAGGATGTTTTCTGTGAAGGACCGAAAATTATCATGACATGGCCATAGCATGGGTCGTTATTGCTATTGGCACATAAATACTCTTGCTTCCCACATAATTTATCCACAACAAAATATACAGGTTGCAAGACATTTCTAAAGGCATTTTATGATAATAGCTGTTAAAACCGACTATACCCATCCGACAGGTTAAACATTACACTAAGTGGCAAGAGATGGCCAAAGGACATCAAATGCAGCAAATGTTCTTTTGGCAATATGTTTAAAGGTGTCAAAACGCCACATTACCAGACATTCAGATTAAATGAACATGTTGTGAACAACAATGAAGATACCCAGTTTGTACGCACCAGATTAAAAAAAAAATATTGATAAACGCTGTTTCCATCATTCCCACTTCAGAATTATCATTAAAATTACACCTGAAATATCTCCAGACAAAATTCGTGAATGTATATGTCTGACTGTAGAAGTAAAACCTGGATAAATCCAACGTATAGTTGTGAATGTTGCTCAATAATTAACTACAGTACTGATACTCCATATTAAGAGCATTGATTTGCCGTTAAAATAAATTCTATAATAACGTGTCAACGGTGGCAGTGACAATTGAACACTGCGGTTTTAATGTTTCACGTGTTCACAATTTAATTAATCCATCTTTATGGATTAAAACAAATAATAACATTGGGAATTAAAACACATTTGAATGTTCCAATGTTATTATTTGTTTTAATTCCCAATGTTCGCTCTGAAGATATTTCCAGCGCAGGACGGTCGGGGGGGGGGGGGGGGCTGGGTGAATATGTGCAGGATGGATAAAAGGCCGGGGGGGGGGGGGGGGGGGGGGGGGGGGGTTGAGAAGGCAATCGGTGTGGAATGGATGGATTGAGGCAGGGCAATTAGTGTCTGTTGGTTGTAGTAGGTAAAATTGTGAGGGGAGAGTGCGGGAGATGTCAGTCGAGGAACACGGGATGGATGGGGGGGAATCAGTACATGATGGAAGGGGGGGAATCAGTACATGATGGAAGGGGGGGAATCAGTACAGGATGAATGGGGGATCAGTACAGGATGAATGGGGGTGGGTCTGTACAGTGTGGATTGGGGGGGTCTGTGCAGGATAAATGGGTGGTTCAGTACAGGATGAATGGGGGGGGGGGGAGAAGTGCAGGATGGATGGGAAGGGGGTCAGTACAGGAGGAATTGGGGGACGAGGGATGGGAAAGGCGAGGGGCGAGGTACCGGCATGTGATGTGGACCTGACCTGAGCAGCGCCTGGTGTCGGGTCACAGCCGCTGCCAGGACTGGTTTCAGATTTAGTCCTTCCCGCTTCCCGCACGGCAACGGGAGAACGGTCTCCAGTACCGACAGCCAGCAGCTGACGGGACCCGCTGGCGAGGCTCTGACGGCGCAGATGGAGCCGATAGACCACACCCCCTCCCTCCCCCCGGAGAAACGTGAACTCCTTTTTTTCCCCAAACCATCCCGCGGGTCAGATTGGACCCTTTGCGGGTAGTTTAACACCCCCGATATAAAACAAACAGATTCCCCCTCCCACGCAACGCAACGCAATATTTCACGGCCCCACTCACCCAAACTAGGCCCGGAGCATCGAGGCGATGCATTGAAAATGGCGGTGATTTGATCCCGCCCACTGCGTGGAGAGACGGTGTCATTTTGCGTCGCTTCTGCGTCGTTGGTCACCAGCTTCCCCCCACTGTGCCGGCGCTGATGGACACAAATTTATTTTTTAATTTCCTCGGGCAAAAAAAACGGGGTGCGGTCGCACCCAACGCACCCCCCCTTCAGACGGCCATGCCAGAGCATCGCTGCTCAATTCCCGGGAATCTCAACCACAGCCAAACCTGGATGAACAGAACCATCCCACTGGTGCCAGGAACCCAAGTCGAGTACAGCCAATGCAGTCGCTACCGCTTGGATGTGATCAGGAACCTCTCGGAGGTGTTTCCAGATCCAGATCTTCTCAACGTGTCTGGGATCGAAGAGGAGCCGTGTTTGGATGGATGGGATTACAGTCAGGACCAGTACACCTCCACCATCGTCTCCGAGGTTTGATTGAGGCAGCGAGCTTGTGGCAGTAGTCACCAGCGAGCGAGGAACAAAGTTCTGGAGGATGCCTGAAGAAAGGTCCCCAACCGAAACGTCCCCTGTCCGTGATCTGCAGAGATGCTGCCTGGCCCCCTGAGTTACTCCCCTTGGTAAACCAGCTTCTGCAGTTCCTTGTTTCCACTTTCTATTCTGGAGGATCTCAGCAGCCCAGGCAGCATCTGGGGAGGGGAATGGACAGGCGACGTTTGGTGTGGGGACCTTGTTGGGAAAGAGCTGGCGGAAGGAGTTGAGGGGAAGGAGTGGGATAGGAATGGAGAGCACAATGTGCAGGACTCAGGTGCGGAGACTGGTGAGGTCAAATGAACAGACTGTGATTAGTTCGGGTGTCAGGGTTTATGGGGAGAAGGCAGGAGAATGAGTTTAAGAGAGAAAGATAGATCAGCCATTATTGAATGGCGGAGTGGCCTTGATGGGCTGAATGGCCTAATTCTGCTCCAATCACATGAACATGACCAGGGGAGTACCATCCCCGTTTGGTCTGGGGAGGGAAGGGTCGAGGGCTGAATTGCAGGAAGTGGAGGAGACACAGGTAAGGGCGCCTTCCACACCTGCCAGGTAGTTGGGCGAGGGGGAAAGGGGGACAACATTTCCTGAAGTAAGGGGACATCTCAGATGTATTGGAATGTCAAGTCCCATCTCATGAGCAGATGCAGCAGAGATGGAGGAACCTCTGGATTCCTAGTAAGAGGCAGGTTGGGAAGAAATTGCAGTTCAAACATTGTACATTTATTAACCTAGCCCCTTTTCTTATTTCACCCACAGAAGAGCAATCAGAAGCAGGGCATGACTGTCTATTTGTTATAAGGAAGAAACATCAGTGAGAGAGGACTTGAGAGATGTACCCATGGAAGACCCTGACATCGCATTGTATGTGGATGGGAGTGCATCCAGTGGGTGAGAGGTTGTCTGGGTATGCAATTATTAATCAAAAGACGGAGATTGTAGAAGCAGCTGCTTTTGAATCACCCTATTCAGCATTACAAGCTGAATTATTCACTTTAATTCCGTCTTGTATTATTGGAGAAAATCTAAAAGTGAATATTTACACTGATTCCCAATATGCATTTGGGGTGATGCAAGATTTTGGACAATTATGGAAAAATAGAGGATTCCTAACTTCTGCAGGAACCCAAAATATCACTCAAATAATTGGTGACAAATTTATTGAAGGCCTTAATGCTACCCAGACAAATCTCTGTAATGAAATGTAGCGCCCATACTAAAGGACAGACCCCAGTAGATATTGGAAATCATAATGCCGATTTAGTAGCTAAGAAAGCATCATGGCAACATAAGGTGGTGGTACCTAAAATGATGAGGCAGACTAAAAGTGTAACTAACAAGTCCTCCTTGGCGAAACTGATGCCAACCATCCAATAAATCGTTTGATTACAAGAAGAGGCTACTGAAGGGGATAAGGAGAGATAGAGGCAACTGGGATGTGTACTGGATTGTATGACTGGGCTGTGGACCACTCCAGCAGGGCAAACTTGCATGACAGACTCATCAGCAGTATGGATTGTAGAGTGTATGCACTATGCAACCCATTGTGGTGCAAGGGCAGTAGGGGACACTCTATTGGCTACTTGGTGGCATACAAAATTACAATACTTTGCTCAAAAGGTAAGCAGTAATTGTCTGGTCTGCCAGAAATACAATCGAGGGAATGGAATAGGATGTGAAGGAGGGAAAACACCATTGCCTATGGGTCCTTTTGAGACATTGCAAATGGACTATATTAAATTAGAAAGATGCCAAGGATATAGATATGTTCTTGTCATAGTCGATGTATTCAGCCAGTGGATCGAAGCATACCCAACCCTTGACAATAAAATGGCTACTGTTGTCAAGGCGCTAATGTGATAAATTGTCCCTAGATTCGGCATTCCCAATCGACTTAACTCAGATAACGGTCCACATTTTATTGGACAAATCAATAAAGAATTTTGTGAACAGCTAGGGATCCAGCAGCAATTACATTGTGCTTATCGACCACAGGCTGCTGGACTTGCAGAAAGGGCAAACAAGACCCCTAAGGCAGAGACTGGACATGGATGGATCAAATTACTCCCAATAGCCCTATTTTAGATGAGAGTCACACCTGCAGTGGGTAAGGAAAGGATCAGAAGTTTGTTGGGAAGGACCTTACCAGGTTCCTCTAATGACTCCGACAGCAGTAAACATAGAGGGAAGAAATGCTTGTGTGCATATTCATCATTGTAAAAGTATTAGTGAAGGTATCAGTGGTTAACATGTTTCCTCCCAGGTTTTCTTAGAAATTCTCCACCCTATTACGAATCAAGGACCAATGAACTATCAAGATTGATGGATGGGACTCGCGCCCATGAAAACCCGGGAGGTGAAGACTCGTCAGAGAGAAATCATGGAGCTACGCCCACGAAAACTCGGGAAGCTCGATGAAATTCTGAGAAGCTACTTCAACATCTTCTTGTTAGAACATTTATTAAAGTATAGCAGTCATCATTATATTCTGGAGTTAGCATTTATGATGAGGGTTATCATGAATGATAAAACGGTGGAATGTTAATATTGGCCAAATTAAAGACACCACAAAATGGACGATCACTGCACTTGTCAGAATTGCTTAACCCTTGTTAGCTGAACTTTACAGGCTTTGAATGGCACCAGCCAATCTAGGCTCAGACTGGAATGCAGGATGGTGAAGGGTCCAGGTGTTCTTCTTGTTTCTCCTAAATTGATAAAATGTATAGCAGTCTTGCAAACAAGCCCTAAATGCATAATTTCGATTGGATCGCTGCAAAAGCATTGTAAATAGTATAAATAATGTTGCAAGACGGCCATCCTGTTAATCGATGATTGGTTGAACTGTGAGCCTTGGAGAAACTGTTTGAATCTCAGGGCACATGTTTCAATGTTTATTCTTGTTTGCTTCCTTCTGGAACTTTCTTTCAAATACATTGCATTAGTCACTGTATTATTGGGTTAGGGAAATGTCTATCATATACTGTGTTAATCGATATCTGTTATTAGACTGTAAAGAGACCACCCCTATGTGGTTCGGCCCCTTGAGGTTAGGGGACCTATAAAAGACTGCTCCCACGAGGTCCTGTGTCGATCTTCTGGGAGAACGCTTAGGACTGCATGACCTTCTGGAGTGTCTCTGCTTGAGCGAGGCAAAGAGGGCTTGATCAGGCAGATACGAGGATCGAACCCATGGTGGTTAGGTATAGTAGTGGAACTGTAATTGTGTATTGTCAAAATAAAGTTTAGATGTGCAAGTGCTTGACAGTGATTTTTGACTGAAACTAGACTGGAGGGAAGCTTAGAACGAGCCTTATTCTTAAAGTGTCCCGGGAATGAACCTGGTGAACCTACACTGCACTCCCTCTGTAGCAAGAATGTCCTTCCTCAAATTAGAACAAAATTGCACACAATACTCCAGGTGCGGTCTCACCAGGGACCTGTAGAATTGCAGTGGGACCTCCTTGCTCCTAAATCAAATCTTCTCGCTATAAAGGCCAAAATGTCATTTGCATTCTTCACTGCCTGCTGTACCTGCATGCTTACTTTCAGACTGATGTACAAGGACACCCAGGTCTCGTTACACCTCCCCTTTTCCAAATCTGACACCATTCAGATAATAATCTGCCTTCTTGTTCTTGCCACCAAAGTGGATAACCTCACATTTATCCACATTATACTGCATCTGCCATGCATCTGTCCACTCGCCCAGCCTATCCAAATAACACTGCAGCGTTATAGCATCGTTCTCACAGTTCACACTGCCACCCTGCTTTGTGTCATCCGCAAACTTGGAGATGTTACATTTAATTCCTTCATCTAAAATCGTTAGTATATATTGTAAATAACTGGGGTCCCAGCACTGAGCCTTGAGGCACCCCACTCATCACAGCCTGCCATTCTGAAAAGGACCTGTTAATTTCTACTCTTTGCTTCCTATCTGCCAACCAGTTCTCTATCCATGTCAATACCTTACCCCCAATGCCATGTGCTCTAATTTTGCCCACTAATCTCTTGTGTGGGACCTTGTCAAAGGCATTTTGTAAGTCCAGATACACCACATCCACTGGCTCTCCCTTATCCATTCTACTTGTTACATCCTCAAAAGAAGATTAGTCAAGCATGATTTCCCATTCATAAATCCATGCTGACTTTGACCGATCCTGTCACTGACTTCCAAATGCGCTGCTATTACATCTTTAATAATTGACTCAAACATCTTCCCACTACTGATGTCAGGCTAACTGGTTTATAATTCCCTGTTTTCTATCTCCGTCCATTCTTAAAAAGTGTGGTTACATTAGCTACCCTCTAGTCCACAGGAACTGATGAAGAATCTATAGAACATTGGAAAATGATCACCAATGCATCCACGATTTCTAGGGCCACATCCTTGAGTACTCTGGGATGCAGACCATCAGGCCCTGGGGATTTATCTTCCTTCAGTCCCAACAGTTTACGCAACACCATTTCCTGCCTAATGAGGGCAGAGCTGTAGATGTTGTACATATGGACTTCAGTGAAGCATTCAACTACTCTCCTCATGGTAGGCTGCTCTGGAATGTTAGATCACATGGGATCCAAGGAGATATAGCTGAATGGATAGAAAATTGGCTTCCAGGAAGGAGGAAAAGACTGATGGTGGAAGGTTGCTTCTGGGACTGGTGGTCTGTGACTAGTGGTGTGTCTCAATGTTCAGTGCTGGGTTCGTTACTGTTTGTCATCTATATCAATGATTTGGATGAGTACATACATGGCAAAGATGCAACCTTTTCTTGTTGTATCCCCGTCTCCGTCTCCTAATCGCGGAGCTGGCGGCTTCCAACTGGGACCGACCTCAAGGCTCCGGAGGCAGAGCCAGGACTTACCAACTTCAGGGCCGACTTCGGGGCTGTGGTGGCGTTGTGGCGGCGGCGATCCGACTGGTGCCTCGGAGGCTCGGCCATGGGCCAAGTGGACTCGGCTGCGGGCCAAGTGGACGACAACATTGGTAGCTCGCAGGTCCCAGGTTGGTGACCGGTTCTCCAGAGCTCCCGCAACAACAGCTTCGCCTGCTGGACTGGAGGGTGGCAGCTTGTCCGCCCCGGGCCGCGGAGTTTGAACCGGCCCGTTCGCGGAGCTCAGATTCGGCCGCGGGATTTACCATCACCCGGCGGGGTCCCTACATCAAAAGTTGGATCGCCTCAATGCAGAGGGAGAACAAGGAGGGAAGAGACAAGGACTTTATGACTTTTGCCTTCCATCACAGTGAGGAGGTGCCTGCCAGACTCACTGTGGTGGATGTTAAACTGTGTTAATCGTGTGTTTTGTTATTTTATTCTATGTTATGACTGCAAGGTTCGCAATTTCGTTCAGACTGAAAAGTCTGAATGACAATAAAGGGTACTTTGACTTTGACATGTTGGCCGCTGTAGTCAAGTTGGGCCGAAGGGCCTGTTTCCATACTGTATCACTCTATGACTCCTAGACTCTATGTAGAGAGACAGATATCCATGGTAAAGATTGTAAAAATAATTGTTTTAGTCAAATTTTGCTCACAACTTTGCATGATAAGAGCATACGTTTGGATGTGTAGGAAAGAACTGCAGATGCTGGTTTAAATTGAAGATACACACAAAATGCTGGAGTAATTCAGCGGGACAGGCAGCATCTCCAGAGAGAAGGCATGGGTGACTTTCGGGTAAAGACCCTTTCTCAGATAGATTTTATCAGTCTGAGGAAGGGTCTCAACCCGAAACGTCACCCATTCCTTCTCTCCGGAGATGCTGCCTGTTCCGCTGAGTTACTCCAGCATTTTGTGTATATATTTGGTTAATTGGATTTTTTTTTGCATTTCAGTGGGACTTGGTGTGTGACGATACATGGAAAGAGCCATTTACTACATCACTGTACTTCTTTGGAGTGCTGATAGGTTCTGGTGGTTCTGGGGTAATATCAGACAGGTGAGCTTTCTCCTTTGTATTCACAGAGAGATATATTCATCATAAATCTTCTCCATCGCTTTTGTGCCCCAAGGCAAGACATAGGCTCGCAGCAGTTGGATGCTTTAGTGTCATACAGTCATACAGCGTGGAAACGGGCTCTTGCATCCAACTTGCCCACTCCGACCAACATGTCCCATCTTCACTAGTCCTACCTGCCTGTGTTTGGCTCATATACCTCTAAACCTGTCCTTTCCATTTACATATCTCATTGGACTCCAAAAAATATATTTTACGGCTGATTACATCAAACGTGGCATAGTGGCACAGCGGTAGAGTTGCTGCTTTACAGCACCAGAGACCCAGGTTCGATCCTGACCATGGATGCTGTCTGTATGGAGTTTGTACGTGGATTTTCTCCGGGTGCCCCGGATTCCTCCCACACTCCAAAGACCTACAGGTTAATTGGCTTCAGTAAATATTTGCAAATTGTCCCTGGTTAGTAGGAAAGTGTTAGTGTACTGGGTGATCACTGGTCGGCATGGACTCGGTGGGCTGAAAGGCCTGTTTACGCACTGTATCCCTCAAGTTTAACGTCTAAATCAGAAATGCGGTCTGTGGAATGTAGTGTTTTTGGTAATAGATACATCTTCAAGCCTGAACACATTTGCTCACATTCAGATAACTGCAGTGTAGTTTTAACCTCTTACTATGTGATGAACCGGCCATTAACCCATCTAGTAAAACTTCAAAGCATACTTCAAAGCAGCGGCGTGAAATCACAGTAACTACAGTTGAAGTGATATAGTAAGACTCAGAAGACTAGAACTACCAGATGATCTTTGCGATTATGAGGGTCGGGAGCGGAGGGCACGTAATCCCTCATCGTAACTCCTCATAAAATAAAGATCAAACTTCAAACTGGTAAGTTCTCATTTAATCTTACTATTTTACTTCGGAGTCACGTGAGTGACTATGTGAAGATTTCAAAGCTCTGAGATTTCATGCCATAAATACAGTTCCATACGACAAACTGCCTTGGTTGACACAGGATAAACAAATAATGTATTGAACATTGTTTAAATTATACAAAACATAGAAACATAGAAATTAGGTGCAGGAGTAGGCCATTTGGCCCTTCGAGCCTGCACCGCCATTCAATATGATCATGGCTGATCATCCAACTCAGTATCCCGTACCTGCCTTCTCTCCATACCCTCTGATCCCCTTAGCCACAAGGGCCACATCTAACTCCCTCTTAAATATAGCATTCCCTCTTAAATATAGCAACTCCCTCTTAAATATAGCAATGAACGTCTTAAACAATAAAAGAACAATAATAACCCCTCTTTTACAGGGGAAATTACAAAGGAGAACTCAAACAGAACCCAAAACAGCATTCCCAAATCTTTGCATTGTGATGACAGGTTTATCATAAATCGTGAAAAAGGTTCCTTCACTGGACCATCCTGCGGTGAGGATTTGGTCTAATGGCACGTCCTGCGCCTTTGCTGCGTACGTTGACGCCACCCTGGTGGAGTGATTTAAACACATCAGTGTCTACTCCAGCATAATGCAAACCTGTTTCGGCCATATAGAAATAGTTTGTACTGACACCTTTGTATGAGGTTTTATGTGGCTGATGAGCATCGCTGTTTCAAAGCCTCTGAGACTCTTGATGACCTTGATATTTTGGCTCAGGTGCGTAACTACACATAGTCTTAGGTCAATGGGTATATTTTAAGCTTATTTTGGTTCCAGCCATCCCTGGCATGCTCTGTTTGATTAGATCATATGCATATAACGTAATATTATCTACAGAAGAATGCATGCTGTCCAGTCGTAACTTTTGCAATATCTGGACCCATTGTGCTGCCACTGGCACCATGAACATGACCACTTTGAGCGTTAACTTCTGGAAAGGCAGAATTGTAATCGGAGCCCATTGCCAAAGCAGTGTGAGAAGTATATCCACATCCCAGACTTCCGAATATCTAGGTCTGGGAGGGTTTTGTTAAAATACCTCTTATGAATCGGGCCACCAATAGATGAGATCCGACAGAGTGTTGTACGGACTCTTGCCCTAAATAGGAGGACAAAGCACTTCGAGCACTATAAATGGCACTATAAGTTAACTGCTCATCAAAAATGCAATGTAGCAAGGAACTCCGATGCATCCGGTATGCTTGCAACATGATAAGATATATTTGACTGTAAACAGAACATCTCTCATTTCTTAATATGAGATATATATCGTTTTTTAGTACTATCTCTCCAGGCCACCATAATCACATCGACGGTCCTACTCAATAGTCCGAGTCCCTGGAACAGTCTGGTCAGAAGATACAAATCAACAGATTAATACGATCATGTAAAGGGGAACTCTCCTCTTGTCCCAGGGTGAACCAACAAGTTGCTGTAATTGGGGATAGTCATGAATGGCTGTGTCATCAGTATCAGAACCAATGGGAAGCATGGCTGTGTGGACCAGTTAGGAACTACCAAACGCCTAAGCGTAGTCGTGCTCTATTTTGGTGAGATATTGACTAATGAGGCAGAATGGGGAAAAAGCGTAAGAACGTACGTCCCCAAAGTAGCGAGAATTTATCCTCCAGTACTGCCCCTGGATCTGGTTCCCATGAGACGTATTTAGGTAACTGGTGATTTAACCCGGATGCAACAGATCTATGTCTGGCAATCCATACCGGCTGACAATCATTTTGAAACTTTTGGATTCATCATCCATTCTGTGTTGTCATTGAATTTACGTGACCTGGTGTCTGCCACTTTCACATTATCTCTACCTGGTAGATAGATGTCTGAGACCCAGATGTTTCTCGTAATGCACCAGTGCCAGATGAGGTTAGCCAGATTGTGTCAGAATAATGACCTAATTCCACCCATGTGATTGATATGCAACAGCTGTGGTATTTTCAATTTGAAGCTGCACATGCAAATCATGCGTTGTTGAGCAGCATGCTTTAGGCCATAGAATGCACCCAGCAATTCTACGTAGTTTACCCCATGCCTCTGCAGGATTAATGCCTCTTTCACATTCCATCTGCCGCCACAGCTAGACTCGATATCAGTGGCTCCCCATCCCAAAGCCCTCACATCAGTTTGTAAACTAAAGGTTATTGAGTCAGAATGTCTCTAGTACATTGCGAGACATTAGTTAAAGTTTTGGCCGTAGGCAAAGTACTGACATGTTAATCAAATCAATGATGAAACCCAAATAGCCAATCATTCTAAATGGTACTAATTTGGATTTAATTAGATGGGCGAGGAACTAACCTCTCAACAGGTGTTTGGTAGCTGAATATTATGCATCTTTCAGATCTATGGTTGCCATATAACACCCTTTTGATACCAGTTGCAATACTGAAAATTTTCATTTTAAAAACGTTTAAACTGGACCTAAGAGTTAAGTCTGGTTCGGCCCAGAATGACTCGACACCCACCATCGTTCTTTTGGCTGGGGAATATTGGACACAAATTGTTGAGGCTGATATGCTGTCCTTTCAATTACCCCTTTTTTGGATAAAAATACCAATTTCATCATTCACCTGTTGAGTTAGTGGTATTGAAAACCCAATACCCGACTAGATGTATTTTGTACGGGTGGATGTACTTCCGAGATAACCTTATTCGAGACCCCCGGATACAGTCCAGTATGAATAGATCTGATGTTTATGCAGCACCATGTATCATAGAACAATTGCTACCTAACCCCAACCAGTGACTGATCTCTAGAGGATATATCCTGGATTATCAATTACCCCTTCCTGTTCTGAAAGGGTATGGTTTTTTAGGTGGCATCCTGGTCTCAGGATGAGTTTTGATGAGGCCGATTGTTTGTGCCTCATCATCCAGGTCTTTCCCTGGATATTAGAGGATCTGCACAGGGCTGTGAACAGTGGGTTGAGTGTAGGCTGGATGGTTATTCGTGAATAATTAATTCTAAAACTGGGCATTACACAGCAGGGTCCATATCCTGCTGTGTTTAGATAGTGGTGTCCTTGTACCATTTGCCCAAATGCCATTATTCCTGCTCCAACCAGTTTAGGGCTTCCGCAGCCTTAACTCATGATGCGCTACTTTAGAGCGATGCAGTTAACAGGTGTTTGATAAGTCTTGCGAAGTTTCCTCCATTATGGAGTCCTGGAGCTGGTGAGAGGTCATATAATTAAATTGCTGGCCAGATTGTCATCCATGGCTTCACCAGTTCCCGCCGGTATGGCAAATTGCTGGCCACATCCGGCACACCCGGAGCATAGCTCATGTGCTTTGGTGTATGCACATAAGCAGTGACACTAAACTTCACGGTCAGATTCATACTGCCCTGGCTTCTCCCGGCTCCTGTTCACGGGAGGTAACATGCAGCCCTAAACAAGGTGCTGCTGTTATGGGTCCCCATGCAGACTCGTAGGCATATTATCCTTAATATGTGTACAGCTCTTTTGCTTAACGGACCTCTGCTGGAGGTTGCTGCTGAAAGTTGCTGGGGACCCTGGGGTATAAACCCCGGCTGGAACACCTCCTGGTTGTTATCATTTTGGCTATGAGGTGTTCCACGTTGTCCAGATGTCCCCAGTGTTCATTTTTTGGAAGAGAAAAGTCTTTCTGGCCTCGCTCATCAGAGTTGACAGGCCTGGTCAATTTACTCTTGGCCTGCCTCCCGACAGGAGTGGCCACAGTGCTTTAAAGCATCGGAGTTGCTGCTGCTGGTTGCTCTAAAGTCGGCGTCTCAAAAGCCGTCGTCATCCGCTGACCGCAGCAACGAGTTCATCATGAGGAATTTCCCCTACTATTGAGAACAAGCAAGGCTGGCAGAACTCCATGCGCTACAACCTCAGCCTTAATAAGTTGTTTCGTCAAAGTGACTCGACATTACGATGACCCTGGCAAGGGTAATTACTGGATGCTGGACCTGTCCAGCGATGACATGTTCATCGGCGGGACGACGGGCAAACTTCACCGGTGGTCGGTCACGTCCCCGAGCAATTTTTTCAAGAGGGGACTTCATAGAAACATAGAAATTAGGTGCAGGAGTAGGCCATTCAGCCCTTCGAGCCTGCACCGCCATTCAATATGATCATGGCTGATCATCCAACTCAGTATCCCGTACCTGCCTTCTCTCCATACCCTCTGATCCCCTTAGCCACAAGGGCCACATCCAACTTCGCCTTTTGATGTCTGGACTGGGCTTCTTGCACCATCCGCACAACACTCTCAATTACTCCAGTGCCACCTCCAGAACCAGGCTCCCAGTTATAGCTCGGGAGTTTGGAAATAATTCTGCATAGAATGTGTGTCATTTAAACATTTTTACAGCAGTCTAAGTGAAATAAAGTTCCTTGGTAAGCATAGAATAATGCTCGATGGTTGCGGATCCGGGTGGAGCAGATGGCTAGCGGGGATATCTCTAATATTTTCCCTTTAGGAAAGTGTCCCTGCTGGCTCCTGTAACCAGCCTTATGGGACCTAGTAAACTGCAGCAGGTTTAAAACACTACGCTCTGGCGGGGCTTCTTCACGTAGTCACTCATGTGACTACCAAGTAAAATTGCAAACACCGTTTCCACTTCATTCACCTGATCATGTAGTAGAATACTGCATCCATCTGAGTGGACACAGCATCATGCATTACACATCATACACACAAACGTACATTGTCCCAGAAAACGAACATTACATTATTAGCGAAAACTAAACATTTTCACCAATATGATCTAATCGGTACATTACCTTATGGATTTGAGCTATATTGATGGCCGATGATTCGTCAGAAGGTTTGATTTTGGATGATTTTTTAGTAACTAAAATGTCTCCGTAACGGTCATTGTGGAGCCTCCGAAAGTTGACACGAAGGAATAAAGTTAGCGACTTGGTCCGTACGAAAGCTAACAAGAGACAGTGTGTTGCCACATTGAAGATTGGCTCAGTTTCTTGGTTTTGATGACCAATTTAAGTCCCAAAATTATTTTTAATTGATTTTAAAAAGTCAGAAAATATATCGTAAACGATCATTCCGTTTTTGACACCACGATGTTTTTGATATATTAAATTGGAAAATAAGAAAAAAATAATTAACTCGCCCAAAAATCGCTACTACCATAGGATACCTCGTTGGGTGTTTGAAAAGCATTTGGAGCCTCCATGGTTTATCTTGCGGAGATACCGACCCCAATAACGGTCATCGTGACAATCAGGGGCAGAAATCCGGAGTGGGGGGGACACGTGTTCCCCCCCACCCCCCCGTTTTGAGAGTTGGGGGACATCCCCCCCCCCCCCCAAGTTTTTGTAATCCGTATTTTAAAACCCGGTGAAATCTCCGCTTTCCGCGACAGTGGGGTGGGACTGCTGATCAAGGGCGCCGATTGGACGAGAGAGAAGTCGATCAGCAGGCAATGGGGGCGGGGCATGATGATTCAGCACGATTATTGGAGGAGGGAGGAGCAGGGGGCGGGGTGGGACTGAGGACAGAGAGCGGTGATTGGAGGAGCGAGATGTGCACAGACCTGCGCTTCATCCGCAGCATGGATCGATCCCGGCTCTCCGGCGTTGTCCCATCCACACCCGAGTGCCCCCCCCCCCCCCCCTCATGGGTGGCCAGAGACATCGGGAGTCAGATGGGAGCTGTACCCCCAGGCCCACAGCCAGCACAGGGAAGCAGCGCTAAACCGAGCTCAAATCTGCCTGTACTGCCAGGTTAACCTACAGCCCTGCCAGACTTGCGGGAAATATGGCCAGCGCGGGGAACCAGCGCTGGTGTCCCGTCAGTCCAGGCAGGGCTGTATTTAACCCAGCGAGACAGGCAGAGTTGAGCTGCATTTACTGCTGGATTGGGCCTCCGAAGCCTCGTGCGTGTGTGTGTGCGAATGTGCGCGCGCGGCCACCAAGAAATTGTGTGTCCCCCCGGTCCCCTCCATATTTTGATAGCGATTTCCATGCCTAGTGACGATGGACACTAAAGCACAACGACCGCTATGGGATCTTTGCTGGGCAGAATACCAGACATGTTACTGTATTTTTATCCTGGTATTGATGAAGATATTTCCCTAGATCATATCATGTATGAGGGGGCATATGCAGTTTATTTATGGATTAAATATTCATGAATAAATGTGACAGTTTTTAGTCTCATTTCTGGTGTCAAAAATGGTGGTAAAACAATGAAAATTTGTCTGTTATGAAAAAAGATTTTGACTTTCGGTCTTGAAGTTATCTAATCTATTTCTGTTATTTGTAAGGTTTCACAGGATGGGCAGATTTTTGTTGAGAACAGTGTAATGGTGTAAAAACCTGAATAACAATCTTGTTCCTCAAAATCTTTCCAGTATTGACAAACGACTCATCTGCTTGCTGGTTCACTTATGTAATTGAGGTAACGTTTATCCAACAAGCATGTTAATGTAGTCAAGAGTCAAAAGTTTTTTAATGTCATATGTTCCAGATAGAACAATTAAATTCTTACTTCCAGCAGCACACCAGAATATGCAAACATGGTACACTGTAAACAATATATTAAAATGAGAGAAAACATTTCAGTGTGTGTATTTGCACACATACTCACATAAAAACAGATATATAGACGTAGATAATAATAACAATAATAGTCTATACATTTCAGAGCTTATTTGAGATTGTGATGTTTAATAGCCTGATAGGGAAGAAGCTGCTCCTGAACCTGGACTGTACAGTTTTCAGGCTCCTTCACCTTCTTCCCGCTGGCAGGGGTGAAATGAGTGTGTGACCAGAGTGATGTGGGTCTCTGATGATGCAGGCTGCCTTTCAGAGGCAGCGACTACGGTAAACCTCTTTGATGGTGGGGAGATTATAACCCGTGATGGACTGGGCAGTGTTCACAATATTTTGCAGTCTTCTTCGCTCCTGGGCATTCAAGTTGCCGAACCAATGTTTCTATGCTGGGGGAGAGCAAGGTGTTCGGTTGGAGGTAATTCCGAACATTGCTGGGAAGTTTGCTGAGTGTAGAGAGGCAGGAAAGGCGATTGATGTAGAATTGGCCGAAGCCATTCAGTATATGCTCTCCCACCAGTTACAGGAGCTAGCTATGGATGAAGTAGCAAAAAAAAACTATAAAGCTCCTGTTAATTGTGATCTCCTGAAGGTACCGGTGGTTAATCACCAAATTTGCATAGATGGGTTTGCCTGCTAGGGCCCAGGAGATGAAGTTTAAAAAAGTGCTTAAACTGTTGTAAGCAGGTATTACAGCTGTGGTGAAAGTTATTGATACAAATGATATGGTTGAAGCACACCAGGATGAACTGGGACTCCTTTGTAATGCATTTTGAAATTAATAATGTCGGGAGGGCCGCTATTAGGCCAGTGCTAACCTGAATTTGGCGAGTTGTGCAAACCGACCAGTGTACCACCACAAAATCTGTTGTTTGGTGGTAACCTTGCAAAAAGGGTCAAAGACTGTTATGAGGTTGTTATAACCATGGCCCTCATTAAGCCAGCTGGAAGCAAGGCAAAAAAGGTTCTCTACAAGAAGTCGAGGACAACAAGGCCGCAAGGAAAGATGCTGGTAAGGAATATAACATTTGACAGACGATGAATTAACTGATGTTCCTGTTCAAATTGGGGAAGGTTAAAATTGTTCTCAAACAATGGCAGCAGTTGACATCAGATTTGTTCATACTTAGTGTATTGAAGGGATGAAAAATTGGATTTTACTATGACAGTCTACCTAATCAACATTTTCCTAGTCGTAAACTTATTTTTCAGATGAGGAAAATGTGCTTATTCAAGCAGAGATTCAGTCGTTACATAAGAAGGGGTAATTGAGTCTTCTGTCTATCAAAGTCAACAATTTCTGTCAAGTATATTTCCCAGATCTAAAAAGACTGGGGGATGTAGAATTATTCTGGATTTATCGAATTTGAACAAATTTGTTTGTTATAGGCATTTCAAAATGGAGAACTTTACCACGGGCAAACATCTAGTGTACAAAGGGTATTATATGGCAACCATTGATTTAAAGAATGCGTATTACGCAGTGTCTATTCATGGTGATGATAGAAGATATTTGAAATTTATTTGGATGACTGAGCTGCGGCAATTCAAGACATTGCCGAATGGATTAACTTCAGCTCCTAGATTATTTACTAAATTGGTAAAACCTGTGTTAGCATTGCTTAGAGCTCAGGGGCATGTGGTAATGGCCTATTTAGATGATTTCTGATTGTTGGAAAGACTCATGCTGAAACTCAATCATCAGTTTCAGTTGTTAAAATCACTTTTGAACAAATGGGATTTGTTATTCACCCAGGTAAATCTAAATTATCACCAGTCCAAATTATTGATTATCTGGGATTTACCATTAATTCCAATCACATGTTGGTAACTTTGCCCAGGGATAAATTGAATCAGTTAATTGAGGACTGTGTTAATCTCGTTGGAGAACAACGGCCTTTGATTAGACAAGTAGCCAGTTTTATTGGGAAGTTGTTGCAGCCTTTCCAGCTGTGCAGTATTGTCCTCTGCATTATCAACAATTACAACCATCAAAGGAACAGGCACTGAGAATACAAAGGGGCTATTTTTGATAGGCCTATGCAGTTGTCAGCTGGGGCGATTGCTGACATACAATGGTGGATAGTACATGTTTCAAAAAATTTAAGGAAGGTTTTGTGGAATCACCGTCACTGATATTACAGACTGATGTGAGTGCACTGGGTTGGGGTGCAACAGATATGTCTTCTAGTTGTGGAGGCAGATGGAATGTGGATGAGACATCGCTTCCTCAATTAAGAGGGATTGATTATTTAGAGTTGTTGGGCACCTGGTATGGGCTCAAAGCTTATTGTTCTACAAGGAGGGATCTGCATGTGCAGCTCAGATTCACAACACCACAGCAGTGGCATATGTAAACCACATGGGTGGAGTTAAGTCACAGTCTTGTGATAGACTGGCTAACCAGATTTGGAGCTGGTGTATTGACCAAAATATCTGGCTTTCAGCACTTTATTTGCCAGGAAGAGGTCACGTCAGTTAATGACAACATTGAATGGATGTTAAATCAGGATGTGTTTAACCAAATGATTGATCAGTATGCATTGCCAGATATTGACTTGTTTGCATTTCGATTAAATCATCAGTTACCTAGATATGTTTCATGGGAACCAGATACCGGGGCAGTAGCAGTGGATGCATTTTCGCTGCATTGGGGGAGGAATGTTTGTGTATGTATTTCCTTCATTCTGTCTCATCAGCAGATGTTTGCAAAAGATCAAGGAGGACTCCGCTTTTGGTATTGGTAGTGCCAGATTGGCCTACACGAGCATGGTTTCCCGTTGTATTACAAATGGCTAGGGAGCCTTACATGCTTATGCCCAAGAATAAAAATCTACTGGTAAATCCAGTCACTGGGGATCAACATCCTTTATAGGATCGTATTGATCTGTTAATTTGCAGATTTTAAGGAGGCCATACCTGGGGAGAGGACTGTCTCATCGGACGGTGGATGTTCTCACGTCGGCCTGCAGGGATAGTACACAGCAGCAATATATCACCTATATAAGGAAGTGGGAGCAATTCTGCCCACAGCAGGATATTGTATATCACACGGCAGGGAACACGGTTGTATTGGAGTTTGTCAACTCTTTATTTTGACCAAAAAATTACGTTACAGTGCAATTAATTCAGCCAGAAGTGCTCTGTCTTCTTATTTACCTATGAATGCAGAATTGCATACAGTAGGGACACATCCGTTAGTTCACGATTCATGAAGGGAGTTTTCAATTCTAATCCTCCTAAACTCAGGTATGCCGGTATTTGCAATGTGAGTGAGGTTTTTATGCTTCTTCGCCAGTGGGCTCTGGTTACAAGCCTATCTATAGCCAAATTAACTATGAAGGTGGTCATGCTTCTGGTGTTGGTTTAAGCCCAACGTGTACAAACATTGCAAAAGCTACGGCTAGATAGAATGCATGTGTCGGCTGATGCCATTATATTTTATGTCTATGATTTGCTTAAACATAATAAAAGAGGCATGACAGGATGTAAGATGGTGTTTTCAGCATACCCCGCAGATGATCGCTTCTGTATAGTCTCACATTTATCTCCTTACATTGAGATTACTAAACCTCTGAGAGGAACAGAGTTGGCTTTGTTTATTAGTCACAAAAAACCACACAGTAAGGTGTCGGTGCAAACGATTTCAAGTCCTCGCGGCCGCAGGATGGTCCAGTGAGCTAACTTTTCAGAGGTTTTGTCACAAGCCGATTTCAAGGCTCGGGGTGTTTGCTGATTCTGGTGTCAGTACTGTTACATCTTTCCCCTGAGTTAGAGGGGTTTGTTATGATTTGTTTGTAAATAAACTGTTATTTCATTTAACAAATGTATTACTGATGCATGATTGATTGTTAACGACTTTTGAGTCAATCCAGGCAGTGTGAACGTCGGATTTGAGTCTGCGGCGTGAATTCACAGTGCTTTGAAGTCTTCACGTAGTCACTCACGTGACTCCGAAGTAAAATAGTAAGATTAAACGAGAACTTACCAGTTTGAGGTTTGATCTTTATTTTATGAGGAGTCGAGTTGAGGGACTACGTGCCCTCCGCTCCCACCCTCATAGATCTCATCTGGTAGTTCTAGTTTTATCATCTTACCGTTATACTTCGGTCATTGTTAGCTGTGAATTCATTCCGCTGCTTTGAAGATTGACGCACCAACGGCTGTACGGGCTTCTATTCACGTAGTCCCTCAACTCGACTCCTCATAAAATAAAGATCAAACCTCAAACTGGTAAGTTCTCGTTTAATCTTACTATTAAACATTCAACTTTGTTCCCTATGATGTGCTGCTTTTTATTACTTTAATGTGGCCTCATTAAGGTGACATTCTTCAAGCTTCACAGGGCTTGGTTTATGGTTAAGTTGGCAATTTTTAGTTGACAATAAAAGTTCCAGAGTGACTGAATGAAAATGAACTCATGAATCACTAAACCTTGTTATATACTCTTCTTGCAGGATCTGAACTTCTACAGAAATCCATTTGGGTTACATTCTCTACACTTGGAATTGGCTGTTTTTATGCCGTGGGTTACATGATGCTGCCTTTTGTTGCCTATTTCTTGAGAGGATGGAGAATGTTGATATTGATCCTGACCATGATCAGTTTGCTGTACATTCCTTTGTGGTGGTATGTAGACCCTTCAACCTTCAACCCATTCAATCAGTAGGTAATGACCTCACAATGCTGGTGTCAGTGGGAGTCATTCTCAACAAGATAACCAAAATATGTCCACCCTTTGCCCATCGAAAACCACCCTCACCTGTATCTCAGTCTGAAAAAGGGTCTCGACCCAAAACGTCACCAATTCCTACTCTATATAGATGCTGTCTGTACCGCTGAGTTACTCCAGCATTATGTGTCTATCTTTAGTGTAAACCAGCATCTACAGTTCCTTCGTACACATTTCAACCTATCACCTGCCAGTCGATAGTCTGTCCACTGTTGGAGATGGAAAATCGAGAAAGGGGAGAGAGGTGTCAGAGATGGTGCTGTGGTGCTGTAAGGCGACATTAGCTCCTCTCCTGTCCCCCGGGACCTCGCCTGCAGCTTGAGAAGATGCAAAGACCTTTGTCAAGGCTCCTGCAATCTCCTCTTTCAATAACCTGTGATATATCCATTAGGGCAGCATGGTGGCGCAGCGGTAGAGTTGTTGCTTTACAGAGCCAGAGCCTGGATTTGATTCTGACTAGGAGGGCTATCTGTACTGAGTTTGTACGTTCTCCCTGTGACCGTGTGGGCTTTCTCTGGGTTCTCCGGTATCCTCCCACACTTCAAAGATGTACAGGACTCATGCAATTTCCATGCAGACAGCACCCGAGGTCAGGACCATGCCCGGGTCTCTGTGAGGCAGCAGCTCTACCAGCTGTACCTGGACAATAATACATTACGAGTGTCCCCAGGAGCCATGTAGGCCCGAAACACCTGCCGAACAACCGCACTGCCGACTGGCTCGGACCCCGGTAGGCAACTCGCCCCACAGGCCCCCCCATGACACTGCAGAGAAGCCAGGCGGCGAGACCTGTTAGAGGCTGAAGGCACCTCAGTGGTGGCGACGGGGGCCTCGGCGGCGGCAGCTGGAGCCTCGGCAGGAGGGGGAGACTCGGTGGTGGTGGGGCCTAGTGATCGACCCACGATTAGCGCTCGATGAGCATGTGAGGGGGATGGGGAAGACAATGGGGACCCGCCGTGGGGGGCCCGCTGTGAGGGACGGTGGGAGAACAAAGGGGGATGGAGAAGGAAGTGGGGAGGCACTCTAAATTTAGATTCCTCTGCCCATGGGATAAGCTTTCGATCATTTGTTTGTTCGTTCATCCTGGATAAGGTGCTGTGCACACAGCAGCCAGCCAACAGTCGCTTGTCTTTTTCTTTATTTCTCACTTTTAATTTAATGTTAATTTCAAGTGTTTGTGTACCTGTTGTGTTGTGACTGTTGGCAGACCAATTTCCCTCCCGGGATGAATAACGTTTTATGGTATCCTATTGTATTGTTAAGAATATAGCGGTAGTAATTTTACAAGTCCTTTAATGCTTCAAACCCAGGTCTTTGGTGCTGTGAGGCAGCAGATCTACCTGCTGCGCCACTCATTGTTAAAGAATATCATGGTAGTAATTTTACATCCTTTGATGCTTCTTAATCCTGTTACAGAACACCTTATTTAATTCTAGGTTTATTCCGGAATCTCCACGCTGGCTACTGTCCAAGGGAAGGGTAAAGGAAGCTGAATCAATAATTCGATTCATGGCAAAGAAAAATGGCATCACTCCACCAGCAGTACTTTTCACTGACGATGAGGTATTTGGGCAAGACCATTTATTTAATTGCTATATGGTTGTTCAGTTATTTAATACTTTCCTCTCAATCATTTTCATATCAAGTGGATGTGGAGAGGATTTCCCCTAGAGGGAGAGTCTAGGATCAGAGGTCACAGCCTAAGCATTAAAGGATGTTCCTTTAAGAGGGAGATGAGGAAGAATTTCTTTAGTCAGAGGTTGGTGACATTGTGGAATTCTTTGCCACAGAAGGCTGTGGGGACCATCAATGGATATTGTTAAGGCAGAGATAGATAGATTCCTGAATAGTAAGGGTGCCAAGGGTTAGGAGGGAAAGGCAGGAGAATAGTATTAGGAGGGAGAGATAGATCAGCCATAATTGAATAGCAGAGTAGACAAGATGGGCAGAATGGCCTAATTCTGCTCCTACCACATGGCATATTTTCTATTCTTAAGGTGATTACTCCTTGATATTGAGCCTTGATATTTCTCTATCTTTCAGTCTGAAGAAGGGTTCCGACCCAAATCATCACCTATTCCTTTTCTCCAGATATGCTGTTGGACCTGCTGTTACTCCAGTGTTTTGGGTATCTTTGGTAAGAACCAGCATCTGCAGTTCCTCCCTACTCAACCACTTGATATGGTTTGGTCTGACAAGTCTGTCCCACTTCCTTTGTTTTTTGTTATCCGCTTGTTTTCAGATGATAAGTCTTCACCAAGTTAATCAATCATTAGAAATGTAATAACGTAAACTTGACTTCACCCAAAAACGAATGGACATACATTTTCGACCAGACCTCACTGCAAAATAAAAATTAGGCCTGAATATTCTGACAAATATGCAGCTGTGTTATAACTGCACAAATAGGGTGGCATGGTGGTGCAGATTTGATCCTGACTATGGGTGCAGTCTGTATGGAGATTGTACATTCTCCCCGTGACCTGCATAGGTTTTCCCCGGAAGCTCTGGTTTCCTCCCACACTCCATACACACTACAGGTTTGTAGGTTGATTGGCTTGGTAAAATTGTACATTATCCCTGATGTGTTGGATAGTGTTGTCACGCATGGGCGGAAATCCCGGGGGGGGGACACACACAGGTCCCTCCCATGTTTTCAGAGGTGGGGGACAATCCCCCCCCCCCCACGTTTTGTAATCCGGATTTTGAAATTTGATGAAAAAAATTCTATTAAAATGTCCACTTTCTGCGAGACAGTGGGGGTGTCACTGTTAAGCTCTTGTTAAATGTCTCTATCAACATCGTATTAACACGATGTGTCACCAATTGTGTTTTGACCTTCAAATATTACTGAAGGTATTCACAGAGAATTTCTTAAAGCCGTCTGATGCTGGTACAATAACCATTTGAACTAATTGGATGTACTGATGGATGGGAAAGATTTAAATGGGTATTGGATTTAAACGTGTCAGGGCATTAAGGGCTCCAGTCAAACGGGTTTCCTGACTGCCTTGCAGGTAAGTCCCTCATTCACGATCACTCACGTTATTTAGTATTTGTTTCCCATATCTCTCTCTCTCTCTCACCCTCTCTCTCCCCCCCTCCAAGGTTGGTTCTTCTGCTTGCCTTTATTTGCTTCAGTTTTATTTGTTTAAGTGTTATATTTATCACATTGTAGCTTTTAAAAGATTCAAGCTGGTATCAGACACTTTCTAAGGGCTGAATCGGCCCATTCACGGGGCCTTTCATCGCCTGCCGCGGCTTAAATCAGTCAGGCAGTCAAATTGCTGTGTCGAGGATCCTGATGTTGAAGCCCCCACTGGCCGAATTTGAGCCGCACTGGGCGATGAAAAGCCCCGCAAATGGGCCAATTCAAACCCCACGATTTGGGGCGGAAGAAGCTGCTTTTGCTGGAGTTCGGAGTCGGTCCCCAACCAGGTCAGTTCCCGATGTTACCGTCCACCCACAGGGCCCATAGCTGAAGCCTCCGATGCCTCGCACGTGTGTGTGTGTGTGTGTGTGCATGTGCGCGCGCGGCCACCAAGAAATTGTGCCCCCCCCAAATTGTGTCCCCCCCATGTTTTGATAGCAATGTCAGCGATTTGATAGCGATTTCCACAATTTCAAATGTGATCTTATCTGCAAATTACAGCAATTTAAAAAAACCCAAAGATAATTTTATCCAGTGAGAAGTTACGACACAGTGCATGTTGATCTCCTTTATAAGCAGTAATTTGAAGATAAGATCACATTTGCCTCATTCCATGATAAGACAGGTTCAGGTTTATTATTGTCGGGTGTATGGAAGTACGGTGAAATGTTTTGTTTTGGCTGCTATCCAATCAAGTCAGGTAAAGCTATGCATCAATACAATCAAATCAAACACAAGCACAATAGGTTGAGCAAAGATACAGAATGTAGAATGGAGTTCTCAGCGTTATAGATATACATTACATAGGATCACTCTCAGATCATTAGCAAGATTGTTTCACTAATTCTCTCTCCGATTCTTGCCATTTTCCCATGGGCTTATCCTATTGGCATTTATTAGTGGAAAACAGCTCTCTTGTAATATTGAGAAAGGAAAAATATTGAGCTTTTGAGTTAAACTTTACTTTAATCTTTAGAGATACGGTGTGAAAGCAGGCCCTTTGGAACATCTAGTCCATGCCGAACACTAATCATCCCATACCCTAGCACTATCCTACACATTAGGGACAATTTAAAGATGACAATTAACCTACATACCTTTACGTTTTTGGAGTACGAGAGGAAACTGGAGCATCTGGAGACACCCAATGCGGTCACAGGGAGAATGTACAAAATTTGTACAAACAGCGCCTATAATCAAGATTGAACCCGGGTCCCTGGCGCTGTAAGGCAGCAACTCTACTGCTGTGCCACCATTCCGCCTCTTGTATGATACACAAATGTCACAATCTAGAAATGATTGGATGTAAGAATTTATCTCCACAAAGGTTAACCAATACTGGAGAGCAGAATGACTACCAAAACAATCATTTGTAAAAAAATCTCCAGAGATCCATGTTCTCCAGAGATGCTGCCTGATCCACGGAATTACGTCAGCACTTTGTGTCATTTTTTTGTAAACCAGCATCTGCAATTCCTTGTATCCACATGTGTTTACAAATTGCACATTTTTACCAAAATTCTAATTAAATTTCAGCATTATTTACGAAGTTTGCACCATTAATCAATAATCCATTTTGGATCTGTACAGGGACTAATTTGAATGTAAATGTAGGAGAAAGTTCAGCACATTTTTATAAAGCCACAAATTTCATTGGGTTGAAATTCAATTTCCACTAGGCTGCATTTGCTAGCAGTTTGGGAAAGGCGAACGATGCTGAGATGTCGGAGGTGGTGCCAAGGTTTTTAAGTCATCTTTACAATGTTTGTGCAATCCTCTGTATACAGGCTGTATACAGAGCTATAGATAAGTTGTATATAAGAACAAAGGAAGACCCAGCGTGCGGGGACTGCAGTGAGGTGCGTGGGGGGAGGGTGGGTTTAACAAAGGAGGACCTAGCTTGGGATACTTTGCACCTTTGTTGGAGCCCTTTATGTGGCGACTCTTTCCAGACCTTGGGTGTGCAAAACAAAGAATGTCACTGTGACTTGTCACATGTGACAATGAAGTATCATTCATTCACTCATTCATTCACAACCTCACAGAACAAACTGTGACTAATCAGTTCCTGGACCATCCCATGCCCAATATGAATCAGGATGTGGATAATAATACTGACACTCTGCTGAGCTGATGCAACGTTGAATCCTGTTTTTCTTCCAGCTTGAACATGTACAGAATAAACAAGTAAAATCTGTTCCAGTTACTCAATTGATAAAATCTCGCAATATCATAGTCATCACAGTCATTAACTTACTCATATGGTAAGTATGAGATTCAAGAAGAATATTCAGACATGTTTATTAAAAAATATCTGTGAGGAATATGTTCTTTTATCGGCACAGTGGCGCAGTGGTGGAGTTGCTGTCTCACAGTGCCCGAGTCCTGGATTCGATCCTGACTACAGATGCTGTCTGAACGCGGTCTGTACGTTCTCCAAGTCCTCCGGTTTCCTCCCACATTCCAAAGAGTGCCGGTTTGTAGGTTAATTGGCTTCTGTAAAATTGTAACTAGTCCCTACCGAGCAGGATGCAAAGCTGGCATAACAGAATTAGTGTATGGGTGATCGTTGGTCGACAAGGACTTAGTTTGGTTTAGAAATACAGCATGGAAACAGGCCCTTCTGCCCACTAAATCCATGCTGACTATCAATCACCTGTTCACACTAGTTCTGTATTATCCAATTTCTCATCCACTCCCTACATACTAGGGGCAATATACAGGCCAATTAACCTACAAACCATAATCTGTGCAGGGACCTCTGATGTTTGTGATGTATATAAATAACGTGGACGTAAATGTAGATGGGTTGGCGAGTAATTTTACTGATGACACCAAAATTGGAGTAGCTGCAGCCTGTGAGGAAGAATGTCAGAAGATATAATGGATATAGATCAATTGCAGAAATTGGAATAGAAATGGCAATTGGCGTTTAGCCCGAGAGACTGCGAGGTGTTGCATTTTGTGAGGTTGTAAGTAAGGAGAAAATATAGTTAATAGCAAGTCCCCTAACAACATTCATATACAGTAGGATCCTGGAGTCCAAGTTCATAGCTCAGTGAAGATGGCAGCACAATTTGATAGGGTGGTAAAGATGGCGTATGGTATGCTTGCCTTCATTGTGAGGGGCTTTGTCAGGAAGTCACGATATAGCGCGATAAGACTTTGGTTAGGCCACATTTGGAGTATTGCGTACAGTACAGGTAACGATGATGACGGAAACATTGTTGGCTGTGGGCTAGGTGAAAATGAGTTACAAACAATGAGACGCTACAAGACAACAAAAACAGGTTGGGAGAACATTAAAAACAAAAGTGTTTGACAAGAACTATTTTGCCTTTTATTTGACAGGATGATTGTATCAATTGGATACTTTGGTCTGTCTCTGAACGTACCCGATCTCCATGGCAACGACTATCAGAATTGTTTCCTCTTTGGTGCCATTGAGATTCCGGGTTAGATCGCAGCGTGGCTTCTCCTCCGGAAATTTCCACGCAGGCTCAGCCATTCTTGTTCTAAGTGGAGGTGTTCTGCTCTTCACGAACATACCAACAAGTAAGTTTTACACTGCTCCTACAGTGATCCTAGTGTGATAATCGTGAACAAGCCTTTAGACTTCAGACTACACTTTACTTTAGAGATACAGTGTGGAAACAGGGCCTATGGCCCACCGAGTCCGTGCCGATCAGCGATAACCCCTTGCACTAATGTAATCTTACTCTACTCCAACAGCAACATTTATTACATGAACTGTGATCTCCTTAAACTCCTCTACGTTATTCCCTTATCATGTATCTATACACTGTAAATGGTTCAATTGTAATCATGAATCGTCATTCCGCTGACTGGCTAGCACGCAACAAAAGCTTTTCACTGCATCCCATGACAATAAATTAATCTGAACTGAACTGAACTGGGGAAAACTGAGGTCTGTGTTACGTTTGTGACAGATCCACACAACTTGCCGCTTGCAGACCGATAGCATTAATACAGCTCTTTCTGCTTTTTCTAGATCATTCAATAATTTCTACAGTGCTGGTGTTAATTGGAAAACTGGGAACCACATGTGCTTTTGCCATGATATTTGTCTACACCTCCGAACTGTATCCAACCCCATTGAGAAACACAGGTGTTGGAGTGAGTTCAATGGCTTCCAGAATTGGCGGTATTTTTGCACCTTACATTGTTTTACTTGGTAAGGCAACAATGACACCTCTGGATTTTTAGTTTTTTTCATATAGAGATATGAATTCGGAAACAGGCCCTTCGGCCCACTGAGTCTGCACCGACCAGCGATCCCTATACACTAACACTTTTTTATATTAATTTGTTGATTTTTTTTAGGGAGATTTGCTTTCTTTTCACAGGTATTTATCAAGAGAACCTGCCACATATTGTGATGGGGGTGTTGATGGTGTTCTCAGCAATTGTGGTCTTGTTTCTGCCAGAAACGTTCAATATTCCTCTTCCAGATACAATGGACCAAATGCAAAAAATGAAATGGTAAGTCAATGTGGTCTTCATCATTCTCTCCCTTTCTTAAAAATAACCGTACAAAATTGACAACCACACAAGTGTACATCATAAGATTATGTGATCGGAGTAGAATTAGGCCATTCGGCCCATCAAGTCTACATTACCATTCAATCACAGCGGAACCAACTCTCCCTCCTAATCCCATTCCCTTGCCTTCTCCCCATAACCTCTGACACCCGTACTAATCAAGAATCTATCTGTCTCTGCCTTAAGTATATCCTGTGACGGCCTCCACAGCCTTCTGTGGCAAGGAATTCCACAGATTCATTACCCTCTGATGAAATAAATTCCTCCTTGTCTCCTTCGTAAAAGAACGTCCTTTAATTCTGAGGCTATAACATCTAGATCTAGACTCTCCCATTAGTGGAAACATCCGCTCCACATCCACTCTATCCAAGCCTTTCACTCTTTTGTATATTTCAATGAGGTCCCCCTCATTCTTCTAAACTCCAGCGAGTACAGGCCCAGTGCTGTCAAACTCTCGTCATATGTTAACCTACTCATTCCTGGGATAATGCTTGTAAACCTCTTCTGCATCCTCTCCAGAGCCAGCACATCCTTCCTCACATATGGTGTCCAAAATTAAATATAATATTCCAAATTCAGCCTGATCAGCATCTTACAGCCTCAGCATTACATCCATGGTTTTGTACATAAGCCCACTCAAAATTAATGCTAACATTGCCTTTGCTTCCTTCACTACTGATTCGACTTGTAAATTAACTTCTTGGGAATCCTGCACCAGCAGTCCCAATTCCCTTTGCACCTACGATTTCTGGATTCTCTCCCCATTTAGAAAATAACCTACGCTTTTATTCCTACTACCAAAATGCACGACTCCACACTTTTCTACACTGTATGCCATCTGCCATGTCTCTACCCACTCTCTCAACTTGTCCAAGTCCTTCTGCAGAGTCCCTGCTTTCTCTACACTACCTTCCCCTCCACCTATTTACGTATCATCCACAAACGTGGCCACAAAGCCTTCAGTCCTCTCATCCAAATCATTAATATAAAATATGAAGAGCAGCGGCCACAGCACTGAGCCCTGCGGAACTCCACTAGTCACTGGCAGTCATCCAGAAAGCCACTCTTTGCCTTCTGCCATCCAGCTAACCTGATATCCATGCCAGTATCTGCCATTTGATACCATGGGCTCTCATCTTCCTTAGCACCCTCCCATGTGGCACTTTATCAAAGGCTTTCTGAAAATCTAGGTATACAACATCTACTGACTCTCCTTTATCTGTCCTGCTATTTGCTTCTTCAACGAATTCCAACAAATTTGTTAGGTAAGACCGTGCTGACTTCGGCATGTTCACAAAGCCATGCTGACTTTGGCATGCTTTATCGTGAACTTCTAAGTACTCTGTAACCTCATTCTTTATAATGGACTCTAAAATCTTACCAACCACCGAAGTCAGACTAACCGGCCTAGTTTAGTTTTGAGATATAGCGTGGAAACAGGCCTTTCGGCCTACCGCGTCCACACCGATCAGCGATCCCCACACATTAACACTATCCTACACCCACGAGCGACAATTTTTACATTTACCAAGCCAATTAACCTACAAATCTGTATGTCTTTGGAGTGTGGGAGGAAACAGAAGATCTCGGAGAAAACCGACACAGATCACGGGGAGAACGTACAAACCCTGTACAGACAGCAGCCATAGTCAAGAGCGAACCCGGGTCTCCGGCGCTGCATTCGCTGTAAGGCAGCAACTCCCCCGCTGTGCCACTGTAACCGTGAACATTTACCACTATTCTGCTTTGCTCCCTTCTTGTGCAGCATGGTAATATTGGCAATTTTCCAATCATCTCGAACCACTCCTGAGTAATGATTCTTGAAATATCACTATCAATGCCTCCACAATCTCTAAAGCCACCTCTTTCAGAACTCCAGGGTGCAGTCTACCTGGTCCAGGTGACATCCACCTTCAGCCCTTTCAGTTTCCCAAGCATCTTCTCCCTAGTTATCACCGCTCAGCTAATTTCCACCCCGACTCTCTTGAATTTCAGGCAAGTTGCAGTTGTCTTCCACTGTGAGGACTGATGCAAAAAAGTTATTCAACTTTTCTGCCATTTCTTTATTCCCCATGATCGCTTCTCCTGCATTATTTTCCAGTGGTCCAAAGTCCATTCTTGCCTCTTTCTTCCACTTTATATAACTGAAGAAACTCTTGCTATCTTCTTTTATATTATTGGCTAGTTTACCTTCGTATTAAATCTTTTCTCCCCATATTGCCTTTCTAGCTGCCTTCTGTTGTTCTTTAAAAGCTTCCTAATCCTTTGGCTTCTCACTAATCTTTGCAATGTTATATGCTTTCTCTTTTAGTTTTATACTGTCCTTGACTTTTCTTGTCAGACTTGGTCACCTCTTTCTCTCCCTAGAATCTTCCTCTTTGGAATCCAAAATCTGCATCCACCAAATTATTCCTACAAATTCCTGCCATTGCTGGTCCACCATCATCCCTGCTAGGGTCCCTTTCAGCCAGCTCCTACCTCATGCCTATGTAGTCCCCTTTGTTCAGCTGCAATACCGGCACATCCAATTTCACCTTCTCCCTCGCGAATTGCAGGTTACAACGTATATGTCGTGGTTGCTGCCTCCTAGTGGTTCCTTTAGCTTGAGATCGCTTATCAAATCTGGTTCAGTACACAACACTAAATCCCGAATTGCCTTTTCGCTGGTAGGCTCCACTACAAGCTACTCTAAAAATCCATCTCGGAGGCACTCCACAATTTCTCTTTCTTGGGGCCAGTACCAACCTGATTTTCCCAGTCTACCTGCATATTGAAATCTCCCATGACCACCATAATTTGCTTTTCTTACAGGCCAATTGTATCTCCTGATGTATCCTATATCTAGCAATGTTACAAAATTTTGAGATTTAAAAAATCAAGTCCGCAATTTATCCCATCAGATAAAGCATAAAAAGAAGTTTAATTTGACACCTAATTTACTTTCATATCTTCAGTATTCAAAAGGTTATGGCCATTTTCATACTCGGAAATTAGCAACTTGTTTCCTATTGCTTTTCTATTGACTTAACACAAAAGTTGTGATCGAGGACAGTCAAAAGCCCATAACTTTCTTAAAAATTAAGAGAACTGAAAGGAATTTTCAGTTATTATAGATTGAAGTATTCTGAAACAAATATGAAACAATCTTACTTGGATGACCTGAAATTAAAGCATATAATTAGTTAGTTACCCAATTGTAGCTAATTACAAAATTCAATTACAAGATCTAAACATCTATCCATTTCTTAAGAAAAAAAAAATTTAAAGCCTAAGTGTCCAATTAACATTCACACAATAATTCACAATATAACATGATCTAATTGTCATTCATTTATAGGCCAAATTGAAGGAATTTAGTGTTTAATGCCCATAAATTAATGGGCATTTTAAACAGCTTGCGAGTGGGATTTTCTGGAACGCAATCGATTAGAACGTTGCGGTTACGGTGAATTTAAACCCCATATCGGCAGGAAAAATTCTGCCGGTTTGTATGGGGAATAAATCACCGTTTCGCAACATGAAATGTTGATTAAGGTCATCTAAAAAAGCAGGTTTATATGTAAAAATAAACAGCTTTCACTTACCTGTCCCCTATGTAAAATCTGTCCCCGTTGTCGGCGTTCACGGCATTAGGAGCTAATTTTTATTTTACTCCAGCGCTGAAATAGTCGGGCTATTAAAAAAAAATTAACTTACCAGCAGTCGGAACGAATCTCCAGAAATAGATCGCACTCCGACAAAAGAAAGCTCCGGATGGCAAGGGAAAAACCGCATTTTAACCCCGCCCCCCCCCCCCCCCCCTTAAAGGCGCCAAAGTCGTGCACACGGCCAGTGACAGAACTGCAGCACCGCTAAAGGTAAGTTTTGTAACATACTGGCTACTGTTTGGGGGTCCTGTAAATGACCCCCATTAGTAGGTATGTTACAAAACTTACCTTCAGCGGCGCTGCAGTTCTGTCACTGACCGTGTGCGCGACTTTGGCTTCTTTGAGTGGGAGGGTGGGGTTAAAATGCGTTTTTTCTCCTACCTGTCCTGGATATATTTTCTCGGGGTGCAAGCTTTTGCTGAAGAATTGTTCCGATGGCCGTTCTGTGAATATTTTTTTTTTTTTTAAATCGCTGGACAATTTCAGCACTGGAGTAAAATAAAAATCAGCTTCGAATGCTGTGAACGCCGACAACGGGGACGGATTTCACGTACGGGACAGGTAAAGGAAAGCCGTTTATTTTACATATAAACGTGCTTCTTAGGATGCCTTTCCTCCAAATTTTACTTTGCGAAAAGGTGACTTACGCCCCATACGAACCGGCAGTATTTTTCTTGCCGATATGGGGTTTAAATTCACCGCAACCGCAACATTCCAATCGATCGCGTTCCACAAAATCCCACTCACAAGATGATTTAAATGGACATTAATTTACGGGAATTAAACACTAAATTCCTTCCATTTGGCCTATAAATTCATGACAATGAGATTTAAAAATCATGTTATATTGTGAATTCTTGTGTGAATGTTATTTGGACACTCAGGTTATTTAAAAATGTTAATCTTTTCTTAAGAAATGGATAGATGTTTAGATCTAGTAATTTAATTTTGTAATTAGCTACAATTGGGTAACTAACTAATTATAAGCTTTAATTTCAGGTCATCCAAGTAAGATTGCTTCATATTTGTTTCAGAATACTTCAATCTATAATAAACTGAAAATGTCTTTCAGTTCTCTTAATTTTTAAGAAGTTATGGGCTTTTGACTGTCCTCGATCACAGCTTTTGTGTTGTCAATGGAAAAGCAATAGGGAACAAGATGCTAATTGCCGAGTATGAAAATGGCCATAACATTTTTAATACTGAAGATATGAAAGTGAATTAGGTGTTAATTAAACTTCTTTTTATGCTTTATCTGATGGGATAAATTGCAGATTTGATTTTTAAAATCTCAACATTTTGTAACATTGCCACCATTAGGGTTTTGTCCCCATATAATTTCTCAGCTCTATCCACAATGACTCTACACCGTGTGATCCTATGTTACCGCTCACTAAGGACTGAATTTCATTCCTTACAAACGGTGTTACCCCATTCCCTCTGCCCACCTGTTTGTATTTCCGATAGGATGTATAACCTTAGATTCAGCTCCCAGCTCTGATCCTCTTACAGCCACTTCTCTAATTCTCACACCATCATACCTACCAATTTCTAACTGCCATAAACTTTAAAAACTTGCTGACAGGACTCAGTGTTCTGTGATTGCAACAGTGTTGCGGGGAGGGCCAGCAAGGATTTGGATCCCATTGTGACGTCATAGCTGTAACTGCAAGAGTGCAAATGGAAGACATTTTTCTCAAACTGGATTTAAAAAATGTGAATAATGTAAAATATAACATCAACCTGAAAGAAACTTGATAAAAACACACACAAGACAATTGTAAGTAAGGTGGTCCAAATATTGTAGCCTTATCGTGTACCATTTTGGTGTAATTTCAGGATCTCACTCACACACAGACATCAAAACAAACAAGATGAGAACTTTAGTAATATATATAGATTTGATTATATAATGCTCTCAAGTAATGCACAGGACGTTTTGGTAAAAACTCGCGTGCAGGTACTCCACATGCCAGCAATCTGTGTCAAAATAATGCATTGTTGCAAACACACAGCGCATTATGATAAACTCTGGAACTGAACTTTTTAAAATTAAAACTACCCTGACTTGAAATAAATTATATATTTGAACAGGGTTACAAGGAAAGGTGCTAGTATGTCCATAGTTCATAACTTATTTTGTTCAAATACAGGTGTAGAGATTCTCACTGATTCAACTCAAACCAGAGAAAACAATATGGTGATTTTCAGAGGAAATGCTTTGAGCACAGATCTTCACCAGCAGCCAAAGGACTGTGGAATTCATTAACGTTTGGGTCAGACTCCAACATCTTCAGGAGTGGCAAATTATTCTGTTAAGATACAGAATGAAACTGAGATACCTGGTGATCACAGTGAAATGATCAAATCTTCTGCACGGAATAGGATTTGATGATTCTTCCAAAGTTTCACAAAACCAAATTACTGGACCTTTTCTCCAAGACATTATTTTAAAAAATGACATGAACTTTTTATGCCTTCCTTACATTCTATTACTTTATATTCCTTGGATACTTTCCTCTTTGTAGAGCAATTTATTAAATGCTATGAACCAACCCTTGACATCTACCTGGTGTGATGGTTTCCTACAGTCAATGTTTCTGTTCCATTCCTCTGTTTTGGTTCAAACTCCTCTTCTGTTTTAAAGTTAGAAACAGGTAATTATATTGGGCACCTTCTTTCAATTATAATTTTATCGAATGTGGAACTTATTGGCAATAGACCAAAGAGGGAGCATAGCACAGAAATGGGCCCTTCAGCCCACAATCTCCATGCCAAACATGATACCAAGTTAAACTAATCTCCGCTGCCTGCACATGATCCCTCCATTCACTGCATATGCATGTGCCTATCTAAAAGTCCTAAATGCCACTATCCTCTCTGCCCCCACAATTCCCATCAGCTGCGTATTCCAGGCACCCATCGTACTCTGTGTAAAATAAAACTTGCCCCGTACATTTTGTTTAAAGTTTGCCCCTCTCATCTTAAGGTTACGCCCTCTAGTCTTTGGAATTGTTAAACATTAGGGGACATTACGCTTAATTTAGTTTAGAGATACAACACGGAAACAGGCCATTCAGCCCACCAAGTCTGCGATGACCAGCATTCACCCCGTACACGTGCACAATCGTACACACTAGGGATAGTTTACCATTTTTACCAAAACCAATTAACGTGTCTTTGGAATGTGGGGGGAAACTGGAGCACCCGGAGAAAACGCAGTCAGAGGAGGCCTAAGTCCAGTCGAGTGATAGTGAAAGGGAACTCTATGGTCAGGGGTACGGACATGAAGTTCTGTGGCTACAAGCAAGACTCCGGGATGGTGCATTGTCTCCTTGGTGCAGGGTCAACAATGTCCCCGAGTGGCAAAGGACATTCTGGGAGGAGAGGGTGAGCAGTCAGAGGTCATCATCCATATTGAATATCCATATTAATCTACATTGATCCAACAATGTAGGAAAAGAGATGAGGTCCTGTAAAGAGAATATAAGGAGTTAGGGGCAGGACATCACTGACGAGTGATACTCTCGGTCCTGGGCCTCCTCCACGGCCAGAGTGAGCAACACCACAAGTTGGAGGAACAGCACCTCATATTCCGCTAGGGCAGTCTGCATCCTCTGGGATTGAACATTGAATTTTCTCAATTCTGTTAACCCTTGCTGTCTCCTCCCCTTCCCACCTCTCCCTCAGCCCTCGGGCCCTGGCATTCCCTCTCTCTCTATCTCTCCCCCACCCTAGTCGCACTAGCTTCTCATTTTCACACTACAAACAGCTTACAATGGCTTGTTTCCTTTATCATCGATACTTTTTTGCATATCTTTCATTCATTGTTCTTTATCTCTCCACATCACAGTCTATATCTCTCGTTTCCCTGATCCCTGACCAGTCTGAAGAAGGGTCTCGACCCGAAATGTCGCCTATCTCCTTCGCTCCTTAGATGCTGCTGTACCCGCTGAGTTTCTCCAGCCTTTTGTGTACCCACTGACGAGTGATAGTGGGTACAGGTGAGGAGGGGGGGGAGGGGGGAATGTTTGATAGTCAGGTGGTCATTTATTTACTGCACCTGTTCATCGCATCTATCACTCATCAGGCTTTGTGCTGCCCTTCCTCGCTTCCAGTTTTCTCCACCTCCCCATCGCAATCTGCCTGAAGAAGGGTCCCAACCCAAAGTGTCACCTTTCCATATTCTCCAGAGAATCTGCTGGGACCCGTGAGTTACTCCAGCACTTTGTGCCTGTTTTTGTGAACCAGCATCTGCAGTTCCTTGTATCTGCCAGTGCATTTCAATGTTCCCTCTCAGCTCATCTCCACATTAAAAAACAAATAGTAATGAATCTTGTTCTGCAACATAGCCCATAGTGCAAAACTGAAATGAATGTGCTTGAGATATTAACCTGTAACTTTACTGAACCTTAATTTTTCTGCTTAACATCCATCCTGGCAGTTCTAACAATGCCATGGATGGTTAGACTCAAACCACAAATAGTTGATTTTTTGGAATTGTTGAATGTTTTGCCTGATCTGATGTTATCCATCCATCCTATTAACTCTGGTTTGCTCAAAGGAGATGAGGACAAATTTCTTTAGTCAGGGGGTTGAATCTGTGGAATTCATTGCCAAAGTCAGCCATGGAAGCCAAGTCAATGGAAGATTTTAAGGTGGAAATTGACAGATTCTTTATTAGTCAGAGTGTCAGGGGTTGAAGGGAGAAAGGAGGAGAATGGGGTCAGGAGAAAAAGATAAATCAGCCATGATTGAATGGCGGAGTAGATGGACCAAATGGCCTAATTCTGCTCCTATGACATGCACTTGCTCCCCTCTTCCTACACTGCCTAATCTACTAAATGTTTCCTACATGCCTCTTTGTTTCCTGTAAACCTCATTTGGACCCTCTACAGAGCCAGCACATCGTTCCTCAGATATGGTGCCCAGAATTGCATACAATATTCCAAATGTGGCCTGACCAGGGCCTTAAAGAGCCTCAGCATTACATCCCTGATTTTGTATACAAGCCCTCTTGAAATAAATGCTAGCATTGCGTTTGCTTTCTTTACTACCGATTCAAGTTGAATGTTAACTTTTTGGGAAACATTCACCAGCACTCCCAAGTCCATTTGCACAGGGCTGCCAACATTGGGTGAGAGTTGAGAGTGAGAAATTGCGTTGGGGCGTAGTGGCCGAGCGGGGGGGGGGGGGGGGGGGGGGGGGGGGGGGGGGGGGGGGGGGGGGAGGTGTGCATTTTTCAGGAGGGGTGCAATCTGGTGCATACACTTGCGAGTCTTTTAATTTACACTTGAATGCAACATTTATGCTTCAAATTGGATTAGGTATGAATAAGGTTAGGCTAAATTATATTCCTAACTACATACCACAGTCGAGCCAGGCTCTGATCAACAGGTGCAGCACATGAATGACCTTAGTATATTCATGTATGGAAATAAGATTATAATTCATGCTGTTATGCATATATATAGTGAAACAAAAAACAAGAAACAAGGCAAGAGGAGTTGGACTTCCATCACTGTTCTGCACAAATAAATCAATCAACCTTACCCTTTGACTATAGAAACAAGACAAAAATAATGCCAAATATTCAACCTTATATGGTTCAATGAAATTAAGATATATATGTAAAACATATATATGGAAACAGGCCCTTCGGCCCACCAAGTCCACACCGACCAGCAATCTACGTTACACCAATCCTACACGCCATGGACAATTTGCCATTACCTACAAACCTGCACTTCTTTCGGATGTCCAGAGAAAACCACCAAATAGTTCAGGATCAACTCTACCGCTGCGCCACCGTGCCACCCCATTAAATTATTTTTTCTGTAATATATTTATTATGGTGTCACGTCAATGAAGATGAGCACACGATTATAATTTCTGCCCTTAGTTGGATAACACACATCTCCAGTCATTGTGTTTAATTGCTCGTTCTTTACAGGAAACCCGCCGACAAAAAAAATATTCTCATTGGTGAGTGTGGAGGAGTGTGACTTTATTTATTTATTTATATACTAAAAAAAAATATTTTTTTGAGCGTGAGAATTTCTGTCATCAGCGTGAGAGCGTGAGAATTTCCTCAAATGCGTTAGTCTCACGCTCAAAGCGTGAGAGTTGGCAGCCCTGATTTGCACCTCTGATTTCTGGATTCTCTCCCCATTTATAAATTAATTTATGGCTTTATTCCTACTACCTAAATGCATGACTTCACACTTTGTCACACTAGATTAAATCTGCCACTTATCTGCCCACTCTCCCAACCTGTCCAAATCCTTCTGCAGAATCCCTGCATTCTCTACACTAACTTCCCCTCCACCTATTTCCGTATCAACCACAAACTTGGGCATTTAGCCTTCAATCCCCTCATCCAAATCATGTTTCCATCTATTTCTATCACCTCCCAGGATGGCACCATGGCGCAGCAGTATAGTTGCTGCCTTACAGCACCAAAGACCCGGGTTAGATCTTGACTACGGGTGCTCTCTGTAGAGTTTGTATGTTCTCCCTGTGACCTCGTGGGTTTCTCCGGGTGCTCCGGTTTCCTCCCACACTCCAAAGATGTACAGGTTTGCAGGTTAATTTGAACTACCCCCCTTTCAGGTAGCACAGTAGTGCAGCGGTAGAGTTGCTGCCTTACAGAGCCAGAGACCCAGGTTCGATCCTGACTAAGGGGTGCTGCCTGTACGGAGTTTGTACATTCTCCCCATGACCCTTGTGGGGTTTCTTTGGGTGCTCTGGCTTCCTCACACACTCCAAAGACATGTAGGTTTGTAGGTTAATTGGCTTTGGTAAAATTGTAAATTGTTCCTAGTGTGTATCACTAAACTAAGCGTAATGTCATCTAATGTTTGACAATTCCACCCTGGGGCACCTTACAACACAATGATAACAACTCCAAAAGTGGTAACTTCTGTTAAGATACAGAATGAAACTGGGAAACCTGGTGCTCACAGTGAAATGTTCAGATCTTCTGCACGGAATAGGATTTGATGATTCTTCCAAAGTTTCGCGAAACCAAATTACTGGACCTTTTCTCTATTAAAAAAAGATATGAACATGTAATGACTTCCTTGCATCCCATTACTTTATATTCCCAGGAAATTTTCTCTGTGGAGCAATCTATTAAATGCTATGAACCAATGCTGACATTGACTCAGTGGGATGGTTTCCTACAGTCAATGCTTTCTGTGATCAACTTGTTTCCGTTCCATTCCTTCTGTTTTGGTTCAAACTCCTCTTCTGCTTTAAAGTTCGAACCAGGTCATTATATTAGACTCCTTCTTTCAATTATCCATTTATTGATTGTGGAACGTTGGCATGGTGCCATTGAATGGGTTTAGCACAGAAACAGGCCCTTCAGCCCACAATCTCCATGCCAAACATGATACCAAGTTAAACTAATCTCCTCTGCCTGCGCGTGATCCATTACCTGCATATGCATGTGCCTATCTAAATGCCTCTTAAATGCCACTATCCTCTCTACTCCCACAACTACCCTCAACAGCGCATTCCGGGTACCCATCCCTCTCTGCGTAAAATAAAACTTGCCCCACACAATTCCTTTAAAGCTTGCCTTTCTCATCTCTCTCATCTAGACTTTGATATTTCCACCCTGGGAAAAAAAAGATTCTGAATGCTACTCTATCTATGCCTCTCAGAATTTTATATACTTTGGTCAGGTTTCCCCTCAATCTTTGATGTTATAGAGAAAACAATCCAACCTCTCAGCATAGCTAATGCCCTCTAAACCAGGCTGCATTCTGGTAAATCCCTTCTGCACCCATGACCACGTGGGTTTGCTCCGGGTGCTCCGGTTTCCTGCCACACTGCAAAGACGTAGAAGTTTGTAAATTAATTGGGTTTGGGAACATATCTATTGTGCCTGGTGTGTGTAGGAAAATTGTTAGTGTACTGGGTGATCGCTGGTCGGCGTGGACCCTGTGGACCAAAAGGCCTGTTTCCATGCTGCATCATTAAAGTCTGAAGAGTCTACTGTAGAGATAAAATGGGGGATAGGATTGCTCTGAGGACCAGCTTCAGTTTAGTTTCAGTTTAGTTTATTGTCACGTGTAACGAGGTACAGGGAAAAGCTTTTGTTGCGCGCTGTCCAGTCAGCAGAAAAACAATATATGATTACAATCGAGCCGTTTACAGTGTAATAGATACATAATAAGGGAATAACGTTTAGCGCATTGGTAAAGCCAGCAAAAGTGTCGCTGAATATGGAAGTGTACATTTTCACACTTCTATACCTTCTGCCTGATGGGAGAGGGGAGAAGAAGGAGTGGCTAGTGTGTGACTCTTCCTTGATTATGCTTCTGGCCTTGACGAAGCAATGGAAGGGAGGTTGGTTTGTGTGATGGTCTGGGCTGCGTCGACAATTTGCTGCAATTTCTTGCGGTCTTGGTTGGAGCTGTTCCCATACCAAGTTGTGATGCATCCTGATAAAGTGCTTTCTATGGTGCATCTATAGAGGTTGGTGAGAGATGCCAAAATTCTTAGGCCTTCTAAGGAAGTTGAGGCTTTGGTGTGTTTTCTTGGCCGTTGCTTCAATATATCGGTGGACCAGGAGAAGCTGTTGGTGATATTGACTCGAGGATCCAGTTGCAGAGATGAGTGCTGACACCAAGTGCCGTGGGTTTGGTGATAAGCTTGGATGGGTATAATGCTATTGAAGGCAGAGCTGTAGTCTATGAATAGGAGTCTAACATAGGTGCCTGTCCTATCCAGGTATTCTAGAGATGAGTGTAGGGCTAGGGCGATGGCATCATCCGCGGACCTGTTGTGGCAATAGGTGAACTGGAGTAGGTCAAGGCCACTGGGTAGACTGGATTTAATGAGTTTCATAAATAGCCTCTCAAAACATTTCATGATGGTGGATGCCAAGGCCATTGGATGGTAGTCGTTTAAGCATGAAATCTTGGTTTTCTTCGGCACTGGAATGATGGTGGTCTTCTTGAAGCAGGTGGGTACCTCAGAATGTAGTAGGGAGAGATTAACGATGTCAGCAAATACTCCCGCGAGCTGGTCCGCACAGCTACTATGGACACGGCCAGGAACTCTGTCTGGGCCAGTTGCTTTTCGTTTTCGTGGGTCAAAAAGGCCGTCTAACCTCTGCTATAGTCACCCTGGGGAGAGGCACACTGGATTCTGAAGGGTCAGGTGTCACTGCATTCAGTTCAACAGGTACGGACGCACCATCACCAATGATGTTGCCTGACCTTGCTTTGCAACCAGTTATCTTATTCAGACCATGCCACATTCTCCGTGTGTCCGAGTGATTGTACTAGGACTCAGGTTTGTTCCAGTATTATCTCTTGGCATCCTTGATGGCTTTACGGAGTTCATAGCGGGCCTTGTTGTACCGCTCGGGTCGTTTGGCTTGAATGCAATGGACCTGGCCTTAAGCTGTGAATGTACCTCAAGGTTCATCCATGGTTTCCGGTTGGGGAACACTTGGATTGCCTTCGTCAGCAAACAGTCTTCCACGCACTTGCTGATGAAGTCAGTCATGGCAGTGGCATACTCATTCAGGTTAGCTGCAGAATCCCTGAATATGGACCAGTCCCCTGACTCAAACCAGTCGCGTAAGATGTCATCCATGTCCGTTGACCAGCATTTCACCAGATTCACTGGGCAAAATGTCCATCTTCTGTATCTTGTGCAAATACGAGAAACGGTGCCCAACATGTGCTGACTCTTTGCTTAGTTTAGCTTAGCAAAACAGTGCAGAATCAAGCCCACCGAGTCCACGCCGACCAGCAATTCCCACACATTGACACTATCCTACACACAAGGGTCCTAAATTCCTAAATTTTACATTGAGACCAAGCCAAGTAACCTACAAACCTGCACGTCTTTGGATTGTGGGAGGAAACCGAAGATTCAGAGAAAAACAAAGCACGTCACTGCGAGAACGTCCGAAACTCCATACAGGCAAGCACCCGTGGTCAGGATCGAACCCGGTTCTCCGTTGCTGTAAGGCAATAGCTCTATGCCACCGTGCCGCCCTTTACGTTCTGCCTTAAAATAAATTTACTATTATTGCACTGCAATTGTTGCCTCTTGTACATATATGATTGTGTTGACTTAGTGAATTGTATGCAAAGCAAAGAATGTAGGTACACGTGTATGTAGGTACACGTGACACTAAAGTACCATAGAATATTGACTACCAGAACACAACTTGAGACTTGTGTCGAGTGTAGAGATCTGGTTACTACACAAAAATGATGCGATTGCATTGGAGAGGGTAAAAGGGATCTCTTACCTTTTGTCTTTTCATCTCTGGCTTTAGTCCAACCATTTGCCTATCAACCACTCTCCCCCCACGGATATATTCATCTATCACTTACCAGGCTTTATCCCGCCCCTCCTCTCTTCTAGTTATTTCCCTCTCACCACCCCCCCACCCACCACTCTCCTCCACCACAATCATTTGAAGAAGAGTCCCGACCCGAAACATCACTTACCCATGTTCTTCAGAGATGCTGTCTGACCAGCTGAATTACTCCAGCACTTTGTGTCTTTCCCCTTGGTAAACCAGCACTTTGTGTCTTTCCCCTTGAAGGTGGTTGCCGGAGGTTGCAGGTAGTGGAAGGTAAGAACATCCTGGTGGAATAAAACTGGGTGAAAAAAAGGTCTTACCTTCCACTACCTGCAACCTCCGGGCAACCACCTTCAACTAGCATCGCAACCGGCATTGACTAAAAAATTACCGATTTTTAAACGGAAACTTAATTTTAGTCACGGCCGGTTTTGCATTTTTTGAAATAATTTGCCGGAACATAGAAGAAGCAGAAACCACTTTCGGCCATTAGGGAGACTGACAAAAAACTCCGGGAACCGCACAGAAACCTTGGGTGGGGCGCAAAGTCTCCAGAGGTTTCCGTTCAGGATTCCTAAGTGAGACAGGGGCATTATTGAACAATTTATGTAAGGGAAAAAAGTAGAGTAGCTATGGAAACTATGAGATTCAAAGAGGAGGAAGTGAAAAAAGTAGAGTAGCTATGGAAACTATGAGATTCAAAGAGGAGGAAGTACTGACACTTTTGAAAAATATAAAAGTGGATAAGTCTCCAGGTCCTGACGGGATATTCCCTAGGACATTGAGGGAAGTTAGTGTAGAAATAGCAGGAGCTATGACAGAAATATTTCAAATGTCATTAGAAACGGGAATAGTGCCGGAGGATTGGCGTACAGCGCATGTTGTTCCATTGTTTAAAAAGGGTTCAAAGAATAAACCTAGCAATTATAGACCTGTTAGTTTGACGTCAGTGATGGGCAAATTAATGGAAAGGATACCTAGAGATAATATATATAAGCATCTGGATAAACAGGGTCTGATCAGTCACAGTCAACATGGATTTGTGCCTGGAAGGTCATGTTTGACAAACCTTCTTGAATTTTTTGAAGCGGTTACTAGTGAAATTGATGAGGGTAAAGCAGTGGATGTTGTCTATATGGATTTCAGTAAGGCCTTTGACAAGGTTCCCCATGGAAGGTTGGTTAAGAAGGTTCAATCTTTGGGTGTTAATGGCGGAGTAGCAAGATGGATTCAACAATGGCTGAATGGGAGATGTCAGAGAGTAATGGTGGATGGATGTTTTGTGGAGTGGGGTGCCTCAGGATTGTTGGTACACTGTTAGGTCATGACATAGGCAAGTGATCTGGATGATGGGGTGGAAATTGGATAAGTTAAGGAGAAACCAAAAGGGTAACGATTTAGGATTACTGCCTGAACTACCTTCAGTGGCAGTAGGAATTGAGGTTCAATGCTGTGTGAAAAACAATTTGATGCTGGGCAGGGATTCTAAAAGACTTCTTGATCTTAAACTGGGACCTCTTTTGGGGAAGGCATGATCTGTACACAAAGGTTTCCTTTGCATTCAGCCTGTCCAACCAGTTGTTATCTCTCTGTCTGTGGATAAAGACCAAGTCCCCTTTTTGACAGCCATTCCTGTAGAGATACAAGTTTCATTCGATCTTGCAAGTGAACCTTTCTTCATATGTTAAACCGTCGCTTGTAGATGTTCTTTCAGATCTGTTTGCCAGTAATTACAGTCTGGTGACCACTTCTTATGCCTCTCCTGTGATGTGAGAATGTTTTCCCAGCATTACATCCAAATTAAAAACAACTAGAATGTTCTTATTTCTCCACCGGGGTGTGAAGGGAGACCCGATATAATTAGGGAGACCCGAATAATTAGACAGGTACTGAATCCTTTTGGGCACGATTCAAGTTTCTTGATCACTGGGACCTCTTTTGGGGAAGGCATGATCTGTACAAAAAGGACAGGTTGCACTTGAACCTAAGGGGGACCCAATATCCTGGCAGGGAGTTTTTGCAAAGGCTACTGGGAGATAACCTCACTTTAAACAAAAGGCTGGGGGGATCTGCCATGCATTTGACTCGGGTAGAGGGGGCTAGGGGTCCAGGGTGTGGGGCAAGAGGCAGAGAAGGGAAGCACTCGGACCCAAAATGTAGGCGAGAAAGATGAAAAAGATAATAGACAGAGAATAAGGGATGGTCGTTTCCAATGTGTCTATTTTAATGCTATATTGTAAATAGGTGGATGAACTTAGAGCCTGGATTGACACCTGGAAATATGATGTTGTGGCAATCTGAAAATGGTTGCAGGAGGGCTGTGATTGGAAACTAAATATTCCAGGATTTCGTTGCTTCAGGTGTGATAGAATTGGAGGGACCAGAGGTGGGAGGTGTTGTATTGCTTGTCAGAGAAGATATTACAGCAGTGCTTTGGCAGGATAGATTAGAGGGCTTCGTCTAGGGAGGCTATTTGGGTGGAACTGAAAGTGGGAACTGTAGCAACACATCCCTTAGGGGTGTACTATAGACCGCCAAATGGGGAGCGAGAATTGGAAGAGCAAATATGTAAGGAGATAGCAGATATTAGTAGTAATCACAAGGTAGCTGATTGTGGGAGATTTCAACTTTCCAAAAATGCGCTGGGAAACACATTCTGTAAAATTGACTCTAGCAGTTTGTACAGGATGTTTTTTAGAGTAACATAGAGTCTGTAATTCGACCAGAGAAGGGGCAGTGCTGGACCTCCCTTTTTAGGAAATGAGGCAGGTCAGTGACGGAGGTTATGCGTTGGTGAGCAATCCTCAGGATCACAATACCATCTAGTTTTCAATATAATTTGGAGAGAGTCACTGGCATCTAGGCTATTTTTGATTGGAGAAAGGCTAACTTCCTTAAGTACCCTGTGATAAAGGAGTGAATCTGGGACACTTTGTTTCATGGGAAGGATGTATCGGACATTTAATCCAAATTTAAGAGTACAGAATCTTTTCCCTGTAGGCTAAAAATGGAAAGAGCCATTTTCCAAGGGAAATTTGACACAATCCCCTGCTATTTCGAAAAAAGAGAGAATCTACAATAATTATGTCTTCCTTAGTGTAAATGAGGTGCTAGAGGAGTACATAAAGAATGTAAAAAAATAAGAAAGAAATTAGGAAGGGAGATATGAGGAATGCTTTGGAACAGAGGGATCTAGGAATAACTGTGCATAGTTCCCTGAAGGTGGAATAAACCTAGCAATTATAGACCTATAGTTTGACGTCAGTGGTGGGCAAATTAATGGAAAGGATACTTTTGGTGTGCTGGCCTTTATAAATCAGAGCATTGAATATAGGAGTAGGGAAGTAATGTTAAAATTGTACAAGGCATTGGTAAGACCAATTCTGGAGTATGATGTGCAATTTTGGTCGCCTAATTATAGGAAAGATGTCAACAAAATAGAGAGAGTACAGAGGAGATTTACTAGAATGTTGCCTGGGTTCCAGCAACTAAGTTACAGAGAAAGGTTGAACAAGTTACGTCTTTATTCTTTGGAGCGCAGAAGGTTAAGGGGGGACTTGATTGAGGTCATTAAAATGATGAAAGGGATAGAGTTGACGTGGATAAGCTTTTCCCATTGAGGGTAGGGAAGATTCAAACAAGAGGGCATGACATGAGAATTAAGGGACAGAAGTTTAGGGGTAACATGAGGGGGAACTTCTTTACTCAGAGAGTGATGGCTGTGTGGAATGAGCTTCCAGCAGAAGTGGTGGAGGCAGGATCGATTTTAACATTTAATCCCAAGTAAAGTGGCTAGGTATAACGGGAAGGGAATGGAGTGGTATGGTCTGAGTGCAGGTATTAGGGGAAAATAAATGGTCCACGGACTGGAAGGGCCGATTAGCCTTGTTCCCCTGCCTTTCCATTGACTTAGACTTGACTTAGAACTTAGTTTATATGGTTATTAGGATATTTTACAAGATGCGTTTGGCAGTTCCAACTTCTGACAGCACCAAGCATAAATAGTTAGAAATAAATAAATAAAAGTACAGTAAAAACAGTAAAGCCTGCCAGGAAAATAATGAAAAAGATTGTGTTCTGCACATTTGTCACTTAGAAGTTCACCGCTTGATCTAGCAAGTGTGTGTGTGTTACAAAATTTTGTGTGTGTGTTTGGGGGGGGGGGGGGGGGTCAAGTTTCTGTGCAGATTTTCCCATCAGCCATAAAAAGAAAGTTTTAATTTGACACCTAATTCACTTTCATAGTCTCAGTATTAAAAATGGGTTATGGCCATTTTCATTCCTCCAAAGCGAAAATTGAGCATCTTGATCCCTGCATTGCCTTTCCATTGACTTAACACAAAAGCTGTGATCTAGAACAATCAAAAGCCCATAACTTTCTTAAAAATTAAGAGAATGAAATGTTCAGTTATTATAGATTGAAGCATTCTTGAAACAAATATGAAACAATATTACTTGGATGACCTGAAATTAAAGCATATAATTAGTTAGTTATCTAATTGTAGCTAATTACAAAATTCAATTACTAAATCTAAACATCTATCGATTTCTTAAGAAATGATAAGCATTTTTAAATTGCCTAAGTGTCCAAATAACATTCACACAATAATCCACAATATAACATGATTTTTAAATCTCATTTTCATGAATTTATAGGCCAAATGGAAGGAATTTAGTGTTTAATGCCTGTAAATTAATGGCCATTTAAATCAACTTGCGAGTGGGTTTTAGTGGAATGCGGTGGATTGGAACGTTGCGGTTTGCGCTGAAGTCGGCAGGGAAAATACAGCCGGTTCATACATTTTTTTTGTCCCCTTCTCGCAACATGAAAATGTGATTAAATGCTTCCTAAAAAACCAAGTTTTTATGTAAAAAAAATAAAATGTGTCAGAGCTTTAGAAGATGCTAGTTAATAAATTCAAATAACTTAATGAATGAAATGTCGGAGCGATTTGGACTGTCTACGGCATTTTAAACCCGCCCCCCTCTGAAAGGCGCCAAAGTCACGCACACGGGGAGTGGCAGAACTGCAGCGCCGCTAAAGGTAGGTATTGTAACACAGCTACTTGATCTCCAGAAGGCGTTGCATGGCAAAAGTATGGGTTAGGTGTTGACCTCGCCTGCCGCGCGCAAGGACCTAGATAGATAATAGATAGATAGATAGATAGATAGATAGATAGATATTGCTGGTTGTGATGTATATTAATTAATTACACTGGTGAGGTGATGAATGGGGAACTCTCCAACATGATTTATGTCTACAAGCTGTACCCAACCGCAGTAACATGGGTGTCAGAGTAAGTTCAATGGTCAGCGCTCTATCATCTTTGGATGATCCGTTTTCTCGGAGGGGATAAAAATGGCGGATTTCCAGAGTTTCCGAGGGGGAAAATTCGACCTGCAGATCGCCACGGAAGTCCCGATCAAAGATTATAGCTCCTCTATAATCTTTGGTCCCGATGAGGTTGAGATCGGTTGCATCACCCTGCCTGGGCGTCACATTTGCGGGGGCACTTCTGGGGGGGGGGGGGGGGGGGGGGGGGGGGGGGGGGATATCAAGTGCCCTCTCGTGATTTTGTCCGAATGGGGAGTGCAGGGTACAGTTAAGACTTTGCCTTCCATCACAGTGAGGAGATTCGCTGTGATGGATGTTTGTGTAAATTGTGTTGTGTCTTGGTTCATTTTTGTTTGTATGACTGCAGAAACCAAATTTCGTTTGAACTTCAATGAGGTTCAAATGATAACAAATAAATTGTATTGTATTGTATTGGGTTATATGGGACGCTGGACCACCAGTTGATGGAAAATCAGTGGTGGAACTATGTGTGTATCTTGAGGCAAAATAGGCGCAGTTTGTAGAGCTGCTACAGCATCAGACAACAGTAACGGATTCAGTTTTAACTCCCCATCCCATTCCCATACTGACTTTTCTGTTTTGGGCCTCCTCCACTGTCAGTGTGAGGCCACACGCAAATTGAAGTGCAGCACCTCATACTTTGCTTGGGCAGCTTACAACCCAACAGTATGAATTTTGGTTTCTCTAATTTCAAGTGACTACTGCATTCCCTCCCCTTCCACCTACTGAGTCGTCCCACCGGTTCCACGGGCCGCATCCTGGTACCCCTTTCATTATCACACCTTCCCCAACCACCATTGAGCCATTATGGACTCCACCCTTCCTAACGTCATCTGTTGCAAGCCCTAATATTGTTCTGGCCTTTTCGCAGTCTGAAGAAGGTTACCGACCCAAAACGTCACAGATTCTTTTTCTCCAGAGAAGTTGCCTGACCCGTTGTGTTACTCCAGCTTTTTGTGTCTATCTTCAGTTTTACCTTGTTGCACCAGAAGGTGGCAGGGTCTGCCTTTTAGAAACATAGAAACAAAGAAAATAGGTGCAGGAGTAGGCCATTTGGCCCTTCGAGCCTGCACCGCCATTCAATATGATCATGGCTGATCATTTTCTATGTATTCATGGTGAGTTTATAGTACCTGAACATTTTTCTAATTAGACTGCCACAATGGGACAGGGAACTGGGGCCAATCGAGGTATATAATATTGCAGGGCGAATTGGCACGTTGGTGCAGTGGTAGTGTTGCTGTCTTAGAGCGCCAGGGACTCAGGTTTGACTACGTGTGCTATCTGTGCAAAGTTTGTACGTTGGCCCCGTGGCCTGCGTGGGTTTTCCCGTTTCCTCCAACACTCTAACGACGTACGGGCTTGTAGGTTAATTGGGTTCTGTAAAGATTGTAAATTGTCCCCAGTGTGTAGAATAGCACCTGTGTACGGGGTTGATCGTTGGTCGGCGTGGGCCCAGTGGGCTGAAGGGCATGTTTCCGCATGTTCCTCCTGACCTTTCTAAAAGAGCGCACTTTAATTCTGAGGCTATGACCTCTGGTCCTCCGCTCTATAATCTTTGTTTTTGGCTCAGTTCTCAGGTTACATTAACACAGGAAACCCTCATTATAACGGACCATGGGGAGGGGAACGGTCTCCGCTATAACCAAGTAAGGGATTATGAGTAGTAGACTGCAGTTAGAGTCTTAGAGTGTGAAAACAGGCCCTTTTGCCCAACTTACCCTCACCGGTCTACATGTCCCATCCACACTTCCACCTGCCTGCATTTGGCCCATATGATGATGATTAAGGTTTATTTAAATAGGGACAGATACAAAAACATAGATAATCTTGAAACAGTCATCTGATGTATGCATCATAGTGTTTCTAGCCAAAGCTAATTCGCAACACTTGTCCCTAGTAGGGCTTTTGGTTAAAAATGATAATACAGATTAACATTATTAAAAATAGGAAAATGGAATGGAAATGAGAGAAAAAATGGAAAAGAGAAAAAGACATACAGAGAGAGCACAGTGTAAAAACTAAATATGAGAACAAGATTGTTGTTGAATTAGCCACAATTTTGTGTTTCCTTCGAATGTGACATATGTAGGGATACATTTCAAGTGGTCTGGCAGTGAGTTCCATAATTTTGTCCCTTTTACTAAAAAAGGCAGTTTGAGCAAAAGCTCAAACCTGTCCTATCCATGTACCTGTCTAAGTGCTCCTTAAACATACCTCCCTCAAGTACCTCCTCCAGCGGTTCATTCCGTGCACCCTCATTTATACAGCTCGTTCCGGAGCCCCGGCCGCGGGGGGGGGGGGGGGGGGGGGGGGCAATTAGACCCACTGATCGACACGGAAGCCTCAATGAGGTTGAGATAGGCCGCCTCACCCGGCTGAGGCGCCACATTTTGGGGGGGACTTTCAGGGAGGATTGCAAATGCGCTCTCTTAATTTTGTTGTGCTGTACTGGTGCTGTTCCCTCAGGCTTTATACAATGGAAAAACTATGGAATCAAAAGGGTGGAACACCTTTATAAGAAAGGCACTTATCTCTCATTTCAGGAACTGCAACAGATTTATGGATTACACTCAAATAATTTTTTTCGATACCTACAACTCAGAGATTATGTTAGGTCAAACTCACAAGATTATAGGAATAGGGAACCAGAAATCTTAGATGAATGTCTGAATAAGCATCCTAACACAGAAAAATTATCAACTTATATTTACAACACCCTTTTAGATAGCGAGATACCATCGACGGAATCAAATAGACACACATGGGAAAATGAAATAAATCAATCCATAACGAAAGTTATATGGGATAAAAGTTTACAATACATACACCAATGCTCGCTAAACTCCAGACATGCTCTAATACAATTTAAAGTTTTACATAGATTACATTATTCCAAAGTTAAATTAAATAAAATGTTTCCACAAATATCGTCTACCTGCGATAAATGTCAACATCCAGAGGCTAACTTAACACATACCTTTGCAAATTGTATAAAAATTAAGAATTACTGGACTGAGATTTTTAGAATAACTTCTGAAGTTATTAATACTAAACTGGATCCGGACCCAAAATTAATAATACTTGGAACATCAGAACAAAGTTTAACTCTTACAACAAGTCAAAAAAATTTCCTAGATTACAGTATAATAATTGGGAAGAAACTAATATTAAAATTTTGGAAGGGCCCTATATCCCCCACAACTAATATGTGGATTACGGAAATGTCGGAGACCCTACATCTGGAAAGAATCAGATTTGCCTTAATGGATAAACAAGAAGTTTTCGTTAGAATATGGTCTTCTTTCATTGATTACTTAAAAGGGTAGATTGGTTCGGCAGGGAACCTTAACTGAAACTTGGATTTAGGAATAGATGAAAAGTTATATTGTATATTCCTTGATCTTATCTCCTACGATGTTTTAATAGTAAATTATTCCTTTCTTTATGATTTTCTTTTTCGATATTGATTTTTATTTTATTTTTCTTACTGTTCTCCTCTCTTTATAAAAAAAAACTATTAGAGTCAAAATGATACACTTAATAATATTAATAATGTATGCTCGCTGAACATGAAATATTGCTATCATAACATATGTTTGCTAAATCACTGTCTAAATACTCTAATAAAAATATATATTCAAAAAGAAAAAAAAACATACCTCCCTCAAGTACCTCCTCCAGCGGTTCATTCTGTGCACCCTCATTTATACAGCTCGTTCCGGAGCCCCGGCCGCGGGGGGGCAATTAGACCCACTGATCGACACGGAAGCCTCAATGAGGTTGAGATAGGCCGCCTCACCCGGCTGAGGCGCCACATTTTGGGGGGGACTTTCAGGGAGGATTGCAAATGCGCTCTCTTAATTTTGTTGTGCTGTACTGGTGCTGTTCCAACTGGACCACCATTTGCAGAAAAATCTGTGGTGGAACTGGAATGAGTTTAGTTGTTGGCATATCACCTGACACTATTCTTATGAAATAACACCAATACAGAATGACAAATGTGACAAGTTTAGCATGCAAGTTAATGAATAAGCAAACTGAATCACACAGGCTATTTATTCCGCAGCACAGCTGCGAAATAACATTTGGTTTGGATTAAGATGTATACTAATTCTGCAATTACATTATTAACTGTAATTGGATATTATGCAGACAGAATACAACAAAATGTGAAAGTAGTTGAAACCTCACTGTACAAGTCACTTATAATTCAGAGCTGATCCTGAGACCAGAATCAGGATCCATTCAGAACTTACTGTGAATGTAAATGAGCCACAAGAGAGTTATACTACATGCAAAATTGTGAGATCAACGACTTATCGAATAATGAAAGGCGTGGATAGAATGGAGGAGAGGATGTCTCCACTAGTGGGAGAGTCTAGGTCCTGAGGCCATAGCCTCAGAAGAAAAGGACATGCCTTTAGAAAGGAGATGAAGAGGAATTCCTTTATTTAGAGGGTGGTGATTCAGTGGATTTTTTTGCCACAGAGGCTGTGGAGGCCAAGAAGGTTGGTGCTCCGGTTTCCATCCACACAAAGGGCAGTTTTTAAGTTAATTGGTCTCGGTAAAATTGTTCCTAATATGTAGGATAGAACTAGTGTATGTGATCGTTGGTCGGCGTGGACTCGGTAGGCCGAATGGCCTGTTTCCATACTGTATCTCTATCTAAACTAAACTAAACCATTTGTACTTTAGATCATTGTATTCTGATGGATCTTCTGGTTTCTTTTCCCCTGTGGAATAGTGAAGCTTTCAATCCAGGAACACTTTATGTTTGCGATTAATTATCTGCTCAGATCTCCTGATCTATCACGACTAAACATCCCCGCTCTTCTTGGTAGAGATGCCAAGAGTCTCTTTGCAGTTGTCAATTATGGCGAACCTTTAGACAAATAGCGTGGAAACAAGCCCTTCGGCCCATCGAGTCAGTGCCGACCAGAAATCACCAACTCTTGCACAATAGGGATATTTTTTTTTTAAACAATATTACCAAAGGCAATTAAACTACAATCCTGTACGTCTTAGGTGTGTGGGAGGAAACCGGAGCACCCGGAGAAAATCCAAGCAGTCAAAAGGGGAATGTACAAACTCCGTACAGTCAGCACCCATAGTCAGGGTCGAAAATGGATCTCTGGCGCTATAAGGCAGCAACTCTACCACTGTGCCACCATGCCACCAAAGTACCACAAGTCTAAGAGACTTTAGAGCAGTTTGTACATTGGAGACACGAAGAAAGCTCCTATTGGCTGGGAGTTGACAGGTTGTCTATGAGGCGTAACCAGGAAGACCGTCCTTTGTGACGTCCTTGTCAGATGTGATATTGATCCTCCTGTGCCCATATCTCTGTTGCTGCTGATGGTTTGGGGTAATTTTTATCAGGCATTAATGAGATGACATTCGGGAATCCATGTACAATATCAGTTTCCATATTTTAAGAATGTAGATGCACTGGAAGCAGCTTGGCAAAGATTGATTCAACTTCTGACTGGAATGGACAGACTGTCTTATGAGTAAAGGTTGGACCAGGGATTCAGAACAATGAGAGATAATTTGACTGCAGCATATAAAATCCTGAGGGCTCCTGACAGGGTGGGTGAGAAGAGATTTTTCCTCTTGTTGAAGTATCAAGAACGGGAGGTCACTGTTCAAAAATAAGGGGTCACTTATGTACGGCAAGGAATAGAAATGTTATTTTATTTCAGAGTGTGGGGAGCCTTCAAATCTTCCTCTGGGGGTCAGAGGAAGCAGAGATTTTGTATATATTTTTAAGATAGAGTTAGAAAGGTTGTTGATAAACAAAAGGCTAATACAGGTTAGTACAGACGCTAGTACAAGTCCAGTGCACGGGACGGCACAGTGGTAGAGTTGCTGCCTAACAGTGCCAGAAAACCAGGTTTGAACCCGACTACAGGTGCTGCCTGTATGGAGTTTGTACGTTCTCCCTGTTCGTTGTCGTTACAACGTTTATAATTTGTGAGTTTTCTCCGGGTATTCCAGTTTCCTCACACACTCCAAACACATACTGCTTTGTAGGTTAATTGGCTTTGGTAATATTTTAAATTGTCCCTGGTGTGTAGGATAGTGCTAGTGTACGGGATGATCGCTGGTTAGCATGGTCATGATGGTGCCAAGGGCTAGTTTCCGCACTGTCTCTCTTAGGACTGAAAGTAGAGGGGAGGGAACTACAGGTAGGAAAAGGCCAGAACAAAGCTGGGCTGGCAACAGATGATCAAGGAAGGGTGGAGCCCATAATGGTCCATTGTTGGCTGGGGAAGAGGTGTACAGGAAGGTGGTACAAGGATGCGAACAGTGGAACTTCAAGTTAAGAGACTTCAAGTGTGAAGAGTGTTTTATTGTCATATGTCCCAGATAGAACAATGAAGTTCTTACTTGCAATTGCACAACATTTTAAATATGCCTGGGTACACATGACAATAATAAATCTAAACCTAATCCACTGAGTTCCTCCAGCACTTGTTCTTTTGTGAATAACTTTGGGGTTTTTTTTTGTTTCCTTGATATAGAATTGTTTTGACCGTGAGTTACCGCATAAAACGTTCCTTGTCCTTCCACAGTTTAAGCAAGCAGCAAATTGGTGGTTAAAGCTTTCACACTGGGCTGATCTTGATTCATCTCTCTCTCAGCTTTGGCAAGTACACTGCGTGACTACAAATGCATGGCATTTGCAATGCAGTCTAGAGTCTGGATGGAACCCATCAACAAATTGACACACAATTGTAAAGAAAGGTCCGAAGAAGGGTCTCGTCCCGAAAGGTCACCTATTCCTTTTCTCCAGGGATGCTGCCTCACCCGGTGACACCATTTTGTGTGTCTATCCTGTGCACAATTGTAAGTATGACGAGTATGTGGGTGTAACACAACAAAGTGCTGAAAGCTTAATAATTCATCACTGCTGCCAACAAGAAAAATAAACACAAATTCAACCTTTGTCTTGTAATCACAGGAAAGTTAGCAAGATAAGGTGGAGTTGCGAATAGATTTAAATATGTTTTGGAAGTAAATTATTGGAAATTGTTGGATTACTCTCTCGTCTCCCAGCAGATATTTGTTCCAGTTTGTAGGCAGCTAGTTAGCAGGTGGCTGCCGGTGCAACTAATATGCGGGATTACGAGGAAATTACAGCATTCCTGGGGGAATGGGGACCCTTCCAAAGACTCGTCTTCCTTCTCCTGAGTGCCAGCACCTTCCCCAACGGTTTCTGCGGATTGTCCATCATTTTTGTCGGAGCTATCCCCGAGTATGTCTGCCTGATTCCCGGGAATCTCAACCTCAGCCAAGCCTGGATGAACAAAGCCATCCCCTTGGTTCAAAAGGGAAGCGAAGTCCAGTACAGCCGGTGCAGACGCTACCGGTTGGAATCGATAATGAACCTGTCCTTGACAAATCCCGATCCGGATCTCTTCAATGTCTCGCAGATTGAGAAGGAGCCGTGCCTGGATGGATGGGTGTACAGCAAGGAGCAGTACATCTCCACTATCGTCACCGAGGTAAGTACCTGGAGCGAGACCCTGCCCACAGTAGTTAATCCCGAATGTTGGATCAGGTAATACTAGTGTAACAACTTACATACATTATGAGTAGACACAGAATGCTGGACACAAACTGCACACCAAATGCTCCAAAGACGGCCTCTCAATGTCTTGTACAACTATAACATAACATGCCAACTTCTACACTCGTTATCTTGATTGATGAATGCCAATGAAACAAAAGCTTAGAGTGTAGGAAGGAACTGTAAATGCTGGTTTACATCGAAGATGGACACAAAATGGTGGAGTATCTCAGCGGGACAGGCAGCATCTTTGGAGAGAAGGAATGGGTGACATTTCAGGTCAAGACCCTTCTTCAGACTGAGAGTAAGGGGAGAGTGATACAATGGTATGAAGACCATGTACGGTGTGAAAAGGGCAGATCAAAGCAGACGATGACCAAGGAAATGTAGAATGGTTCGTTAGGGGAAGGTAGCAACGAAGCATACATACAGTAAAATTAATAAGGAAGACGGTGAAACTAGTAGGAGAACTAGGGTGGGGGAGAGACGGAGAGAAAGGGAAAGCGAGGGTTATTTGAAGATGGAGAAACCGATAGTCATAGTTCCTTCCTACACATTTCATCTGCTCCACTGCGACAAGATGAAGTACAAAAGATGGAGCAAAGGGGAAGATACAGAGTGCAGAATATAGAATTTACTCATCCATTCATTGGATGGGCTCCATGTTCAGAATGGTGGGGTAAAATAGTTGAACTGTTAGGTGAACTCAGTGGGTCAGGTAGCAGCTTTAGTCCGAAGAAGGGTCCTGACCGAATCATCGCCAGTCCACTCCTTTCCACAGATGCTGGATGTTTTATTGATTTAATGTATACACTAGACCAAGTGCAGACCCGTTGGGCCCTCTCCCCAACGCAATATTCCACCACTCACCCTCTCCCCAATGCAATATTCCACCAAACTCCTCCCTCGCCCCACCCTCCACCAACCCTCCTCCGCTTCCTGCCCTCACCCCCTCCCCTCCTCCATTTTCTCCCTCCCCTGCATTACCTCGCCATCCCTCTTCCTACTCCTATCCTCCTCCATTTCCCTTCATTTCCCAGCACTCCCTTCCCCTCCTCTTCTCCCTCCGTCTTCTTTCCCCTCCTCCTCCACTCCCCGCCCTCTCCCTCCCACTCCTTTCCCCGACCCTCAGTCACTCCCTCAGTCCAACCCCTCTCCCCACGCCCCTCCTCTCCATCTCCCTGCTCCCCCACTCCTCACCTCCCCATCCCACTCCCCCAATCACCCTCCTCACCTCTCCCACTGCCCTCCTCTCCCTCTGTTTCCCACTCCCCCCTCTCCCTGCAGCACCCCTCCTCCCCCACTCTCCCTCCTGACCTCCCCCACTTTCCCCTCCCTCTCCCTTCCTCTTCCTCTATCCACCTGCTTCCCCCAATCCTCACCTCCCACAATGAAAATTGCGATGTGTTTTTTAAAATGAAATCTCCCCCCTGTCCTAATCCCCCACAATGAAAATCATGTTTCCTTTTTAAATGTAATTCTCAATGAAAATCGCGTTTTTTCTTTAAAAATAACCTAAACACAATGTTAGCTGATAATGTAAACTGAAGAATTTGATTAAAACTGAGTTTTTTTGAAAATCACGATTTTTAATGTAAATGAGATTTGGGATCCCATTGTGACGTAATTGTGAATGAAAACAGAAGAATTTGATTAAAACTGTTTTTTTTTTTAAAATCGCGATATTTCTATGTAAATTAGATTCGGGATCCCACTATGACGTTGAACACGGCTGACGGGCAGGGCAAGTGGAAAAGTGGTTTGAAATGTAATTTTTGGAAAGCTTAAAATGTCAATAACTTGTAAAATGCAACATCAATCCGAATGTAACTTGTTTCATTTACACCCCAGGACAATGGTGAGTGAGGTGGCCCAAAAATCGTAGTGCTATCGTGTGCCGTTTTGGCGGGGTTTTGAAATATCACGCACACGCACTCCCTCTTAAATATAGCCAATGAACTAGCCTCAACTACCTTCTGTGGCAGAGAATTCCACAGACTCACCACTCTCTGTGTGATAAATGATCTTCTCATCTCGGTCCTAAAAGACTTCCCCCTTATCCTTAAACTATGACCCCTTATTCTGGAGTTCCCCAACATCGGGAACAATCTTCCTGCATCTAGTCAGTCCAATCCCTTAAGAATTTTGTAAGTCTCTATAAGATCCCCCCTCAATCTCCTAAATTCCAGTGAGTACAAGCCGAGTCCATCCAGTCTTTCTTCATATGGAAGTACTGCCATCCCAGGAATCAGTCTGGTGAACCTTCTCTGTACTCCCTCTATGGCAAGAATGTCTTTCCTCAGATTAGGAGACCAAAACTGTACGCAATACTCCAGGTGTGGCCTCACCAAGACCCTGTACAACTGCAGTAGAACCTCCCTGCTCTTGTACTCAAATCATTTTGCTATGAATGCCAACATACCATTCGCTTTCTTCACAGCCTGCAGCACCTGCATGCCTATTTTCAATGACTGGTGTACCATGACACCCAGGTCTCGTTGCATCTCCCCTTTTCCTAATCGGCCACCTTCAGATAATAGTTTACCCTCCTGTTTTTGCCACCAAACATTTATCCACATTATACTGCATCTGCCATGCATTTGCCCACTCACCCAACCTATCCAAGTCACCTTGCAGCCTCCTAGCATCCTCCTCACAGCTAACACTGCTCCCCAGCTTCGTGTCGTCCGCAAACTTGGAGATGTTGCATTCAATTCCCTCATCCAGATCATTAATATATATTGTAAATAGCTGGAGTCCCAGCACTGAGCCTTGCGGTACCCCACTAGTCACTGCCTGCCATTCTGAAAATGACCCGTTTACTCATGGCTATTCCTTGAACTTCCATTCAAGCAGGGTGCAAGGCCACCAAATTCAAGTGCAGTTTCGTACCACTTCAAGCAGGGTGCAAGGCCACTAAATAAAGCGAGTCGTGACCTCTCCATCCTCCATCATGGCCTTCATGGTGTGATTGACAGTAGAGAGAATCTCAACATTCTTTAAACACTAATAACTCTTTTATTTTTCATCGATGGGAAAAATCCTGGGCACCTGATGAGCGGAGGGGGACTGAGTAAGACGGCCAACAATCACAGATGGACGTGGTAGCGTTTTTTCCTAAATCAATATAAAGTGCAAACAGGAAGTTGTCAAGATTAGACTTTTAATTATATAGAAGGCAAGGCAACTTTAATTAGGCAAGGTAACTTTAATTAGGCAAGGCAACTTTAATTAGGCAAGGCAACTTTAATTAGGCAAGGCAACTTTAATTAGGCAAGGCAACTTTAATTAGGCAAGGCAACTTTAGCATTTCCAAACCAAAGGCACTACAGCTTTAGCATTTCCAAACTAAAGGCAACACAGCTTTAGCATTTCCAAACCAAAGGAAACACAGCTTTAGTATTTCCAAACCAAAGGCAATACAGCTTTAGCATTTCCAAACAAAGGCAACACAGCTTTAGCATTTCCAAACGAAAGTCAACACAGCTTTAGCATTTCCAAACTATATTTTCAAATCACATTTGGGGCACTGACAGGCCAGTAAAACCACTCACAGTTTAGTAAACGTGTTCATTGTTATTCACTGCTCAGACTGAGAGACGTGACCCTCTCGCTGCCCCCATCTTGCAGAGACTGACTAAACCACTCAACACTTCCTGGTTTTATAGTCCCTCTGGAAGGGGCGTGGCCTTCAGGAGAGAGAATCTCAACATTTTTTAAACACTAATAACTCTTTACTTTTCATCGATGGGATAAATCCTCTTGTCCTGCACATCGGAGGGGGACTCTGAGTAAGATGGTCAAAAATCACAGCCGTAAGTGGCAGCGTTTTTCCAAAATCAATATACAGAACAACAGGAAGTGGTCAAGATCAGACTTTTAGTAATATAGATATAATAGACCAAGTGGGACCCGTTGAATCCCTGTCGCACACGAGGTCTGGTCCCCCAACGCAACCTGTTCCCCCAACACAATATTCCACCACTCACCCATAGCCCCTCATCCTCCCTCTTTTTAAACTTTTAAAAAAATGCAAGTATTTGCTGCCAGGACTTTAAAAAAAAATCAAATTCCATTTCCCCCAGCACTCCCTCCCCTCCTGTTCAGCCTCACTCTGCCAGGACTCAGTGTTGTATGATTGCAACATTTATGCAAATGAGATCTCATTGTGATGTCATAGCTGTAACTACCAGCAACTGCCACATCACTTGAAGTTATTGGTCTCAAAGATGGGTTTTGTAAAGCTAAAAATGTTAATAACTTGTAAAATATAACATCAATCTGAACTTGTGAGTAAGCTAGTGCAAAAATTGTGGGGCTATCGTGTATCGTTCTGGCATAATTTCAGGATCACATGTCCGCACATAGAAAGAAACAAGATGAGAGTTTTAGTGATGGATGGATGTGTCCTCAAAATACGACTGTATATCTTGACAGTCAGTTTAAACACCATCCTTTATCAAGTCTCTGAAGATGCACACCCTATTGTCCACTGGTTTATTGAATCGGGAAAGTATGAAACTACAAGTATGAAAAGGTGCAGAAATCAGAAATATGCTTATTGCAAACATATTCCAATAACACTATAAATAACCATTCTACCCAAAATAACAAATCCCAAACATAATAAGTAAACATTAAACATCACATCACATACCGACGATGCTGTCAAAAGGCATAAGATGTTTGCAGATGTTCACAAAATATTCAGGACCAAAAAATGTGCTTCTGCCTCCACTGTTCTGCACTCAAATCCCGCCAAAGGCCAAATGACAAGGTCACGCGGTCAACCATTTACAATTTTGGTGTATTACCCGACATGGCCACGAGGAGGCGCTACATCGTCTCTGCATTTAATATATGTTCTGGTACATTCTGTCCCCGCGCGGGCGGAGGGAGCAGCCGGCGCCAACTCTGCTGCAGCGGGCGCCGCCCGGAGCCCCGGCCCCGGACCCTCGCCCCTTACCTCCCCCCGGCCCCAGACCCTGGACCCTCACTCCGCCCCCGGCCCCAGACCCTGGACCCTCGCCCCCAGACCCTCACCCCCCCCCCCCGGCCCCAGACCCTCACCCCCCCCCGGCCCCAGTACGCTGCCGACCCACAGCCCGTGAAAGTGCGGGGCGGAGGGTGGCCGTGGCCGGACAGCGCTGAGCCCGGGGGGGGGGGGGGGGGAGAGTAGGGGCTGTCCCGAGGGATGTGCTCCTTCGGCCGCTTACACCTTGGTGCTCGGGTTCAGAGCAAACCTTCCCGCTTTCAATGGCAGCACCCACAAATATTTATAGCACAAAAAAATCATATTTTTTGCGTTTTTTAACGGGTAAGAAGATACGTGTCCCATGTGTTAACAGTGTGTGCCGGAAGCTGCCATGTCCTCCACATGGATTGAGCTGGTCCGTGCGTCATGCACTTTGACCCGATGACCTTACATGCAACCCCCCTATACACACACACATTTTGTGTCTGTCACACACACACATATATATATATATATATACATATCTGTGATAGACAAAATATGTGTGTGTGTGTGTGTCGAAACTGCAGTTCCACCCTACGTATTATGTTTTTCATTCTATGTTCTGTGGATTTGTGAGAGGCGATGGCTTGTTCTTCTGAATGTGGGAAGTCTAGTTTGTACACTCTAGGGGAGGTCCGTAGTTTGAATGCTTTAAAATGATAATTACAGTGAAGACCAAAGACCTTATTTGCATTTCAAATCTGCCCCCACCTGGCCAGTGGTTGCAGAGCTCCGGAAGAAAGTTGCCGCTGCAATTGCAATGCGGAATTACGAGGACATTGTCGCCGTCCTGGGAGAATGGGGACCCTTCCAGAAGATGATCTTTTTTCTTCTGAGCGCCAGCATCTTCCCAAACGGTTTCTGCGGATTGTCCATCGTTTTCGTCGGGGATATCCCAGAGCATCGCTGCTCGATTCCCGGGAATCTCAACCTCAGCCAAGCCTGGATGAACAGAACCATCCCACTGGTGCCAGGAACACAAGTTCGGTACAGCCAATGCAGTCGCTACCGCTTGGATGTGATCAGGAACCTCTCGGAGGTGTTTCCAGACCCAGATCTCCTCAACGTGTCCGGGATCGAAGAGGAGCCGTGTTTGGATGGATGGGATTACAGTCGGGACCAGTACACCTCCACCATTGTGTCCGAGGTTTGTGTCTGAGGCGGAAACGCTCCGAAGAACAACGAGTTTAAAGAGTAGTTTGTGAAATTGGTTGTACAATGGTGTCATAATTGGGGAAAAAAAAGCGAAGAGTAAACGTGCATTTGAACCCATTCATCAAAAGACGGCTCCAATTCCAAACCAGTGCGACCTCGAGTCAGGGTGACTAATGTTTAACTTTTGTTGTGAGTTCATAAAGCTTTGAACTTTAACACCTAACTTTCACTCTTGCCATCAGAACTCTGTGGAAGTCTAATTTGCCTCATTTTTGATCTGTTTTAACATTCTCATAAACTGAGAATGTTATGACAACATTCTCAACTGAGAATGTTAAAACGTATTAAGAATAATTGTATATTTTTTGAGTATGTGTGTATGTGTATATATACACACTGAACTTTCTATTCTCTCGCTTATGTACTATGTTTACAGATTCTGTTGTGCTGCAGCAAGTAAAGGGCCTGTCCCACATAGGCAATTTTTTAAGCGCCTGCTGGCGACTGGGCCGTTGCCACACGGTCGCCAGTGTGTCGCCTGTATGGTCGTGAGTAGTCTCCTCAGTCGCCCAAAGAGTCGTAGCATTTTTCTGGTCGCCGCTGGATTTTGAAATGTTCAAAACCTTTCGGCGGCAGTCGGTGACCGTGGGTTTGTCGTATCTGGTCTTCTCCTGACGTAGGTGCTGTCGTAGGTTGTTGCCAGGTTGTTATCAAGAGAAGTCTTGGAAAAACACGTGATCAGGTAAAAACTAAGTGCGTGGACTTCCTGAATTTTTTGTTGGAGATCTTGAGCATTTTAAAATGGCTCCTAGGAGAAGGAAGGGACAGCCCAGTGGCAAGGCCTAAACCATAACCCTACCCACCAGGCAGGTGGAGACTGAGGAGACCTCTTCTCGGGCTTCTTCTTCACCATTCTTCTTGTCCTTCTGTCTTGCAGATCTTTAAGCAAGAGGGCTTTTGCAAGCAGCAGGGCTTCTTCTCGCATAATAAGAGCTATGCCCTCTCCATGGTAGTCATGATAGAGAATTATTTGAAACCGCACCCTTCAACCCGTTTTATAGGAAAACTGGGTGATTCCATTGTTTTAGAGGCCAAAATGATGTCACATATCGTAAGTTCTCAGTTGTCACCGACAGGGTCGTAGCTTGTCATAGCGTGTTGCGGGTGGACGTAGGTTATCGTAGTTGTCGTTGTAGGTTAGAAACATAGAAAATAGGTGCAGGAGTAAGCCATTCGGCCCTTTGAGCCATGATCATATTGAACCATTCAATATGATCATGGCTGATTATCCAACTCAGTATTCCGTACCTGCCTTCTCTCCATACCCCCTGATCCCCTCAGCCACAAGGGCCACATCTAACTCCCTCTTAAATATAGCCAATGAACTGGCCTCAACTACCTTCTGTGGCAGAGAATTCCAGGGATTCACCACTCTCTGTGTGAAAAATGTTTTTCTCATCTCGGTCCTACAAGACTTCCCCCTTATCCTTAAACTGTGACCCCTTGTTCTGGACTTCCCCAACATCGGGAACAATCTTCCTGCATCTAGCCTGTCCAACCCCTAAAGAATTTTGTACGTTTCTATAAGATCCCCCTCAGTCTTCTAAATTCTAGCGAGTACATGCCGAGTCTATCCAGTCTTTCTTCATATGAAAGTCCTGACATCCCAGGAATCAGTTTGGTGAACCTTCTCTGTGCTCCCTCTATGGCAAGAATGTCTTTCCTCAGATTAGGAGACCAAAACTGTACGCAATACTCCAGGTGTGGTCTCACCAAGACCCTGTACAACTGCAGTAGAACCTCCCTGCTCCCTGCTCCTATATTCAAATCCAAGTTGTCGTAGGTGTGGTCATAGGTGGTCGCCCTACGTCACGACGATTGGGTCACCGGTTGTCAGTAGCTTGCTGTAGCTTGACACCGATTAGGTGGCAGGTTGTTGTAGCTTGTTGTAGACATTGTCATAGAGGGGGTTCAGTCGCTGTTTTTTCGGCAACCTGCTACGACTATGACAGTTGCGTGCAGTCACTAGCCTAAGTGGGACAGGCCCTTTAGAATTTAATTGTTCTATCTGGGGCATATATGACAATAAAACACTCTTGACTCTTGAAACTTTATAAGCCCTGGGCTAGAATGGAAATGCAGAAGGCAGAGCTTAATTTATAGTGTGGAGAGTGGTGGAATGTATGAGATAGATGCGCTGTCAAGGAAGGTAATCAAAATATCGTACTTCACCAGAACAAAGTTTTCCCAAGAACTAAGTTCAGTAGGTGTATATATTCCTCTGAACTGCCACCAGACCCATTTCCTAAATTATTTTGTACTGTTACATAAGCTAGAAAGAATGCAGAGAAGACTTACACAGACTTTGCCAGGACTCGAGAGCCTGTGTTACTGGGAGCGGTAGGGCAGGCTAGGACTTTATTCCTTGGAGTGCAGGAGGCCGAGGGGTGATATTATAGAGGTGTACAGTGCCCTCCATAATGTTTGGGCCAAAGACCCATCATTTATTTATCTGGCTCTGTACAGCACAATTTGAGATTTGCAATTTAAAAAATCACATGTGGTTAACATGCACATTGTTAGATTTTAATAAAGGCCATTTTTATACATTTTGGTTTCACCATGTAGAAATTACAGCAGTGTTTATACATAATCCCCCCATTTCAGGGCAAGATGTTTGGGAGACAGCAATGTCATGTAAATGAAAGTAGTCATGTTTAGGTTTTTGTTGCATATCCTTTGCATGCAATGACTACTTGAAGTCTGCGATTCATGGACATCACCAGTTGCTGGGTGTCTTCTCTGGTGATGCTCTGCCAGGCCTGTATTGCAGCCATCTTTAGCTTATGCTTGTTTTGGGGGCTAGTCCCCTTCAGTTTTCTCTTCAGCATATAAAAGGCATGCTCAATTGGGTTCAGATAGGTGATTGACGGCCACTCAAGAATTGACCATTTTTTAGCTTTGAAAAATTGTCTTGCAAAAGAATGAACCGCCCGCCAATGTGTTTTGAAGCATTTGTTTGAACTGGAGCAGATAGGGTGCGTCTGTACACTTCAGAATTCATTATGCTACTACCATCAGCAGTTGTATCATCAATGAAAATAAGTGAGCCAGTGTAGATGGTTTATATGCAACCAATAATATAGTTACCTCAGTACCATTAACCCCGCCTGGTTAACATCAATCATAACGCCTTCCCCTTCCTGGGTACAGTTCAGTAGAAGAATGTAGCCAGTGTTTGAGGATGTATGTAATACCTTGTGCTATCATTAAAAGATGTTGCACACTTTAAGAGTTTGTGAATTGCTTATTTACATGATGTCAGAAGTGGGATTCGAACCCACGACTCCAGTCGGAGACCATCACCGTCACCTGTGATGCTTCCAAGTTCGGTCTGGGTGCGGCTTGCCTTCAGTCTGTCGATGGATCATTACATCCTGTCTCCTATGCCTCCCGCACCATGACGGACACCGAGCAGCGGTACGCTCAGATCGAGAAGGAGCTGCTCGCGGTGGTGTTCGCCTGCTCCAAGTTCAGAGACTTCCTGTTCGGCAGCAGATTTACGGTCGAAACCGACCACCAGCCACTGGTGGCAATCTTTAACAAGCCGATTCACTCTGCCCCCGCCAGGCTGCAGCGTATGATGTTGCAGTTCCAGCGTTTCGATTTCGACATCATCTACAAGAAGGGCACCGAGATGCACATTGCGGACACCCTATCGCGCGCCCCGCAGACCTCTGGTGCTCGCCACCCCTACGAAACAGAGGACTTGTTCGTACTGGGCGTTAACTTTATTCCCACAAGCAGCTACAGGTTTTGGCTGAGCACACCGCTGCCGATCCAGTTTTGCAGCGGCTTACCTGTGTGATTAAAGCAGGGTGGCCAACAAAGCGCTCCGCTGCGCCGTATGAAACACAGCCTTTCTTCCTGGTCTGCGACGAACTGGTGCTCCAGAATGACGTCATCGTCAAGGGACATAAAGTTGTAGTCCCGTCCTCCCTGTTTGACTTTTACTATTGCGCAGCCCATAGCGGACACCCTGGGGTCGATGCAACACTCGCCCACATTCAGTGCCAATTCTACTGGCCTGGAATGGCCAAATATATCCAAGACCGAGTTTCTGCCTGCTCCACGTGCAACAGTCTTGCTCCACACCAGCAGCGACAGCCCCTGCTGCAACAGCCCGCCCCTGCCTTGGCCTGGTCCTCGTTGGCTGCCGACATCTTCGAGTGGCGTGGTAACCACTACCTTGTCCTGGTCGACTCGTACTCAAACTGGTTTGAAGTGAATTTACTGACATCCCTCACGTCGGAGATGGTGATCCGAAAGCTGCGGAAACACTTCTCCACTTTTGGGTCCCCTGTCAGGCTGCAGACTGACAACGGCAGGCAGTTTACCAGCTGAGAATTCAAAGGTTTTGCCGACAAGTGGAATTTCGTGCATTTCACCAGCAGCCCAGAGTACCCACAGAGCAACGGCCTTGCAGAACGGGCCGTCCGCAGCGCCAAGCTTCTGATGGAACAGGCGAGACTATCCAACTCTGATTTGTATTTGGATCTCCTGAACCTCAGGAATGTTTCCAGGGATCCGGCCATGGGGTCACCTGCTCAGCGTCTGATGTCCAGAACAACCAGATCTACCATTCCGATTGCCCAGCGCCAGCCGAAACCTCGGGTGCTGGAGCCTGCCTCCGTGCAGAGGCGAATTCAAGAGAAACATGACAGCCAGCGGCGTTCCCACGATCGGTCGTGCAGACCACTCGATCCTCTGTTGCCTGGGCAGGTTGTTCGGTTGCAGACCGCCGGTGATCACTCCCGCCTGGCTACCGTGGTTGGGGTGGCCGACTCACCTCGTTCGTATGTGGTCGACTAAGGGTACCATCTACCGAAGAAGCCGACAATACCTGCTTGCGGTTAATGAGCCGAAGCCATAGCCCCCGGGGCCCTATGCCCCGCCACTCTCATACCAGCAGCCGGTTGCCGTCCCAGCCAGTGTTCCCTGCATGCCTCGATCCCCATATCGAGCGCCCGGTTCCCCTCTGCGCGGGTCCCCTGTTGCCGGTCGCGGTTCTCACTCTCCTGTTTCTCCCACCCCACTGCCCTTCCCTGGTTCCCCAGCTGCCTCATGTCCTCCTGTTTCATCTGCTCTTTCGGGGGAAGGGGGAGACATCCGTACGCGCTCGGGCCGGATTAGTAAGCCACCTGTTCGTTATGGCGATTTTGTTTAATTCTGCTGTTTAATTCTGTTGTTGTGACAACAATCCGTTTTGATTTTCTAAGGGGAAGTTGTAGATGGTTTATATGCAACCAATAATATAGTTACCTCAGTACCATTAACCCCGCCTAGTTAACATCAATCATAACGCCTTCCCCTTCCTGGGTACAGTTCAGTAGAAGAATGTAGCCACTGCTTGAGGATGTATGTAATACCTTGTGCTATCATTAAAAGATGTTGCACACTTTAAGAGTTTGTGAATTGCTTATTTACATCCAGTACCTTCAGCAGCCATACATGCCCAGGCCATAATACCCCCACCACCGTGTTTCATAGATGAGTTGGTATGCTTTGGATCTTGGGCAGTTCCTTCTCTCCTCCATACTTTGCTCTTGCTATCACTCTGATATAAATTAATCTTTGTCTCATCTGCCCACAAGACCTTTTTCCAAAACTGTGATTGCTCTTTTAAGTACTTCTTGGTAAACTGTAACCTGGCCATCCTATTTTTGCAGCTAACCAGTGGTTTGCATCTTGCAGTGTAGCCTCTGTATTTCAGTTCATGAAGTCTGTTGCAGACAGTCGTCATTGGCAAATCCACACCTGACTCCTGAAGAGTGTTTCTGATCTGTTGGTCAGGTGTTTAGGGATTTTTCTTTATTACAGAGAGAATTCTTCTGTCATCAGCTGTGGAGGTCTTCCTTGGCCTGCCAGTCCCTTTGTGATTAGTAAGCTCACTAGTGCTCTCTTTCTTCATAATTATGTTCCAAACAGCCTGAGGTTTGGCTGATGTCTCTTAACAGTTTTATTCTTGTTACTCAGTCTCATAATGGCGTCTTTGACTTTCATTGGCACAACTTTGGTCCTCATGTTGATAAACCGATAAAAGTTTCCAAAGTTGATGGAAAGACTGGAGGAAAAACTAGGTGCTGAGAGCTCTCTAATTTAAGGAGTGATTTAAACACACCTGAGCAATTACAAACACCTGTGAAGCCGTGTGTCCCAGACATTATGGTGCCCTGAAATGGGGGGACTATGTATAAACACAGCTGTAATTTCTATATGGTGAATCCAAAATGCATAAAAATACCTATGAATAAAATCTGACAATGTGCACTTCAAACACATGTGATGTTTTCTATTACAAATCTTAAATTGTGGAGCACCGAGGCAAATAAATAAATGATGGGTCTTTGTCCCAAACATTATGGAGGGTACTGTATACAACACAAAAAGCTGGAGTAACTCAGCGGGACAGGCAATATCTCTGGAGAGAAGGAATGGGTGACGTTTCGGGTCGAGGCCCTCAACATCTCCCATTCCTTCTCTCCAGAGATGCTGCCTGTCCCGCTGAGTTACTCCAGCTTTTTGTGTCTATCTTTGGTTTAAACCAGCATCCGTAGTTCCTTCCTACACACACCCATATATATTTATGGTATATATACACATGGGGAGAATGTACAAATTATATACAGACAGGACCCCTTGTCAGGATCGAACCTGGGCCTCTGGTGTTGTGAGGCAGCAACTCTACCACTGCACAACAGTGCTGCTCCATAAATAGTTGTGGCGAATGATGGGTCTGCCCAGAGGGATGGAGGGTGGGGGATATAGGTGGAAGTTTCCACTTTAGGGCTGATAAGGCGAATGAGGTTTCGATTTATTTTGATGTGGTGAAGCGCATGGGTTTTGATCCAATGTCAGTAAATGATCTTTACTGTATCAGTGTCCAGGATGATATATGTGGATTCTTTATGTTTCTCAGTGGGACCTGGTGTGCAATGATGATTGGAAGGCTCCGTTATCCATGTCGTTCTTCTTTGTAGGAGTGCTGATTGGTTCCTTTGTTTCAGGGCAATTATCAGACAGGTGAGTCATTTCTTTAATTCAATTTGCCAAAAAAATTAAGTTTCTGGTCATTGTTGTTCACTATTTGTGGGAGCTGCGTTGTTGCCCCGTTACCACATTGACTCCAGGTCATAAATACACAATCGCGATATGTGGTGAGACCATGGAATTCTCTACATAATTCATGTCCATAAGTGATAGGAGCAGAATTAGGCCATTCGGCCCATCAAGCCTATGCCATTCAATCGTGGCTGATCTATCTTCCTCTCTTAACGCCATTCTCCTGCCTTCTCCCCATAACCCCTGACACCATACCAATCAAGAATGTATCCATCTCTGCCTTAAAAATAACCATTGACGGCCTCTAGCCTTCGATTCCAGCAGTAGTGAAAGGTTTGGATAGTGGATGTGGAGAGGGTATTTCCACTGATGGGAGAGTCTAGGACTAGAGGTCATAGACTCTGAATTGAAGGATATTCCATTAGAAAGGAGATGAAGATAAATGTCTTTAGTCAGAGCATGGTGAATATGTGAAATTCTTTGCCACAGAAGGCTGTGAAGGCTAATGGATATTTTTATGAAATGTTGTATAAATCCCCCATCCCCCCCCCCCCCCCCCCCCCCCCACACCGGGTCCCTCTTTGTTCTCCGCGGCCGAACCTGGAACGACCGCTGAGACTCCCGCAGCCTGTCCTTGGCCGCCCGCCCGTCATCAGGACCTCCCTTGGACAGCTCCGCGGTGCTCGCCAGGAGCTTCAGGTACGACCAGGACCGTGCATAGCTGGGTCATAACTTTATTTTTGGTATATCCTTGCTCAATCCCTGGTTTTGATTTATATCTGGATCAGAGATTCTTCAGTTCCCATGCTCTTTTGTTTTATTCCTCTAGTTCAGTTTAGTTTAGAGATACAGTGCAGAAACAGACCATTCAGCCGACCGAGTCCGCGCCGACCAACTATCCTATACACAAGAAACAATTTTACAATTACCAAATTACTGAAGCCAATTAACCTACAAACCTACACACTTTGGTGTGTGTAGGAAGCTGGAGCACTTGGAGGAAACCCACTCGGTGACAGGGAGAACCCTACGCAAATAGCGTCGTCAAAACCTGTAATCAGAATCAAACTCCAGTCTCTGGCGCTGTGAGGCAGCAACTCTACCTCTGTGCCACCATTGCTGACCCTTTAAGTGGATAAATCTTTTTTGGAACAATTCTGTTAAACATCTGAGAGAATAAATGTATAAGGTGTGTAATTAGAGGCATGTGTGTTTGAGTATGTACAGTTGAATCTTCATTTGTTCTTGCTTCGTAGGTTTGGGAGAAAGGCAGTTTTGTTTGGAACGATGGCGATACAGTGTTTATTCAGTATTATTCAAGTCTTCTCTCCAAACTGGGAAATATTCTGCCTTCTTAACTTCCTTGTAGGGCTGGGACAAATATCAAACTACGTATCTGCCTTTGTTCTTGGTATGTACCTGCATCATTCAATGCACTGTAATTACAGTATATAACCGTTCAATTACCAGGGGTGATTCTGTCACTGTCAGTAATGCATTAATAGACAATAGAAAATAGGTGCTAGAGTAGGCCATTCGCCCTTTCACAGTGATCATGGCTGACCATCCACAATCAGTACCCTGTCCCTGCCTTCTCCCCATATCCCCTGATTCCGCTATCTTTAAGAGCCCTATCAAGCTCTCTCTTGAAAGTTTCCAGAGAACCGGTATCCACCGCCCTCTGAGTCAGACAATTCCACAGACTCACAACTCTCTGTGTGAAATAGTGTTTCCTCATCTCTGTTCTAAATGCCTTACCCCTTATTCTTAAACTGTGGTCCCTGGTTCTGGACACCCACAACATCGGGAACGTGTTTCCTGCCTCTAGCATGTCCAAACCCTTAATAATCTTATATATCAATAAGATCCCCTCTTATCCTAAATTCCAGAGTATCTAAAGCCCAGCCACTCCATTCTCTCAGCATATGACAGTCCCGCCATCCCGGGAATTAACCTTGTGAACCTACGCTGCACACCCTCAATGGCAAGAATGTTCTTCCTCAAATTAGGGGACCAAACCTGCAGACAATACTCCAGGTGTGGTCTCACTAAGGCCCTGTACCACTGCAGAAGAACCTCTTTGCTCCTATACTCAACTCCTCTTGTTATGAAGGCCAACATGTCATTTGCTTTCTTCACTGCCTGCTGTACCTGCATGCTTACTTTCATTGACTGATGAACAAGGACCCCTAGATCCCGTTGTACTTCCCCTTTTCCTAACCACACCATTGAGATAATAATCTGCCTTCCTGTTCTTGCCACTAAAGAGGATAACCTCACATTTATCCACATTAAACTGCATCTGCCAACTCCCCCAACTTGTCCAAGTCACCCTGTATTCTTGAAGCATCCTCCTCACAGTTACACTACCAGCTTTGTGTCATCTGCAAATTTGCTAATGTTACTTTGAATCCCTTCATCTAAATCATTGATGTATATTGTAAATAGCTGCGGTCCCAGCACCGAGCCTTGCGATACCCCACTAGTCACTACCTGCAATTCTGAAAGGGACCTGTTAATCCCTACTCTTTGTTTCATGTCTGCCAACCAATTTTCTATCAGCACTCTACCCCCAATACCATTCCTAAGATCTGCTTAGTAGACCAGAGAACTGCTCGAATACCCAGAGATATTTGATATCTGGGCGGCACAGTGACACAGCAGCAGGGTTGCTATCTTACAGGCCCAGAGACCTGGGTTTGCTCTTGACCACGGGTGTACAGAGTTTGTACGGTCTCCCTGTGGACGTGTGGGTTTTCTGCTGGTGCTCCGGTTTCCTCCCACACTCCAAAGATGTACAGGTTTGTAGGTTAATTGGCTTGGGCAAAATTGTAAATTTTCTCTAGTGTGTGGGATAGTGCTAGTGTATGGGGTGATCACTGGTCGGCGCAGACTCAGTGAACTGAAGGGCCTGTTATTGCACTGTATCTCTAAAGTCTAAGGTCCAAAGTCCTCTGCACTGCTCTGTGCCATGATTCTCTGGGACTAAATTCCACGTTGCAAAATAAGCAAAACCCCCTACAGTTTCACAATCAAAGCAAGGAATTCCACACTCCCACCACTGACACAATGACAACCGTGAAATTAACAAGTGTCTATCCACTGGCCAACACATTCCTAGCATTCCTCTGCAATTTAAAAAAAACCGTAAGGACAGGATTGTTATCCCAAACATTTTCAATGTTGTGTTTGTCTTTTCTGAGGTAATCATACTTAGTTGTGCTTATTGTAGAACATCAAACAGGAACAGGCCCTTCGGCCCACAATGTCTGTAGAATATATGCCAAAACCAACTCTTAACCGCCCGCATGTAATCCTTCATTTCTATGCATACCTCTGTGCCCATCCAAGTCTCTAATCTTTGGTTGACCGAACAATGAATTTCTTACTAGCAGCAGCATAACAGGCTTGTAAATACAGTCCACACAGATAATTTAATGATTAAAAGGAAGATACAGCATGGAAACAAGCCCTACGTCCCACCAAGTCCCTGCCGATCATTGACCATCCCTTCACACTGGTTCTGTCTTATCCCACTTTCTCATCCACTCCCTCGGCACTAGTTTACTTGAGTGATACAGAATGGAAACGGACCCTTCAGCTCACCGAGTCCGCACCGACCAATGATCACCCATACACTAGTTCTGTACAACACAATAGATACAACTTACAGAAGCCAATTAACTTAGCACCTTTGGGACGTGGGAGGATACCGGAGCATCGGAGGAAACCCACACAGTCACAGGGACAGTGATGGAAATGGGGGGTACGCAGGGGGATGGCGTTCCCCTAGTTTTCAGTCTCCATGACATCAGGGCTGCCAGCTCTCGCGCTTTGAGCGTGAGACTCAAGCATTTCGACAAATTCTCACGCTCTCACGCTGATCACAAATTTCTCACGCTCTGTCGTGAGAAATTCTGTGATCAATGAGAATTTCAAAACTCATATCAACTGCATGGGCCATGGGTGTTGGAGAGCCGGGGCTGAGGGAGGGATGGAAGCAGAAGCAGCGGCGTGGGGTGGATGCGGATGGGGGGCTGGGGCTGGCGCGTGTTTGCTGGGCTGGCGAATGTTTGCCGGGCTGGCGAGTCGCTCGCTGCAGCTCCGGCCATGGAGCAGCTTCAGTACAAGAGTCCCGGGCCGTCGGAGGCATTGAGCTGCTCCATTTCCCGTTAGAGTCTCTGTGCCGAATTCGCCCTGGTGACCGGCATGGATCAGGCAGCATCTCTGGAGAGAAGGAATGGGTAACGTTTCAGGTCGAGACCCTTCTAATGATTTCGGAACGAGACCCTTAGAAGGGTCATGACCAGAAATGTCACCCATTCCTTCTCTCCAGAGTTGAGTCCCGCTGAGTTGCGCGAACATTTTGTTTAAACTTGTCGTTTTAAACCAGCATCTACAGTTCCATCTCACACAATGAGACCCAACAAGACGACTTTGAAGCTAGTAGCACTCGGGTGGCGGAGGGACGGAGTCTGAGAGAGAGGGGATGTTAAGAAAATCGATATTCATACTCAATCGGGGAAATTAGTTGAGATCAATTATTAAAGATGGGATAGCAGCGCATTTGGAAAGTGGTGAAATCATTGGACAAAGTCAGCATGGATTTACAAAGGGTAAATCATGTCTGACGAATCTTATTGAATTTTTTGAGGATGTAACTAGTAGAGTGGATAAGGGAGAAGCAGTGGATGTGTTGTATCTGGACTTTCAGAAGGCTTTCGACAAGATCCCACACAAGAGATTGGTATACAAACTTAAAGCACACGGTATTGGTGGTTCAGTATTGATGTGGATAGAGAACTGGCTGGCAGACAGGAAGCAAAGAGTAGGAGTGAACGGGTCCTTTTCAGGATGGCAGACAGTGACTAGTGGGGTGCCGCAAGGCTCAGTGCTGGGACACCAGCTATTTACAATATATATTAATGATTTGGACGAGGGAATTAAATGCAACATCTCGAAGTTTGCGGATGACACGAAGCTGGGGGGCAGTGTTAGCTGTGAGGAGGATGCTAGGAGGCTGCAGGATGACTTGGATAGACTGGGTGAGTGGGCAAATGCATAGCAGATGCAGTATAATGTGGATAAATGTGAGGTTATCCACTTTGGTGGCAAAAACAGGAAGGTAGACTATTATTTGAATGGTGACCGATTAGGAAAAGGGGAGATGCAGCGAGACCTGGGTGTCATGGTACACCAGTCATTGAAAGTAAGCATGCAGGTGCAGCAGGCTGTGAAGAAAGCGAATGGTATGTTGGCATTCATAGCAAAAGGATTTGAGTACAAGAGCAGGGAGGTTCTACTGCAGTTGTACAGGGTCTTGGTGAGGCCACACCTGGAATATTGCGTACAGTTTTGGTCTCCTAATCTGAGGAAAGACATTCTTGCCATAGAGGGAGTACAGAGAAGGTTCACCAGACTGATTCCTGGGATGGCACGACTTCCATATGAAGAAAGACTGGATAGACTTGGCTTGTACTCGCTGGAATTTAGAAGATTGAGGGGTGATCTCATAGAGACTTACAAAATTCTTAAGGGGTTGGACAGGCTAGATGCAGGAAGATTGTTCCCAATGTTGGGGAAGTCCAGGACAAGGGGGTCACAGTTTAAGGATAAGGGGGAAGTCTTTTAGGGCCGAGATGAGAAAATCATTTTTCACACAGAGAGTGGTGAATCTGTGGAATTCTCTGCCACAGAAGGTAGTTGAGGCCAGTTCGTTGGCCATATTTAAGAGGGAGTTGGATGTGGCCCTTGTGGCTGAAGGGATCAGGGAGTATGGAGAGAAGGCAGGTACAGGATACTGAGTTGGATGATCAGCCATGATCATATTGAATGGCGGTGCAGGCTCGAAGGGCCGAATGGCCTGCTCCTGCACCTAATTTCTATGTTTCTATGTTTCTATCTGTCTTTAAATTGATATTCTGTTTACGAACTCGGAGAATGTCTGTAGCGGGTCCGTAGGAGTTCGTGGATGTCTCGTAGCGGCTCTTACGAGTAAAAAGTAACCATTTTTTCCATCACGATTATTTTTTTACTCGTGGACATTTTCTATATGGATGAAAAAACATCACGAGTTGACTGGATGTCCCGAGTACCTACCATTAGCATTACGAGCTAACTCCCAATCAAAATAGCGAATAGTGGTAGTTTACAACGTGGTATCTTGGTCCACGTGGTTCGAACTGGAGGGGGCTGTAGGTTTGAAACTTCTGGCGCGGTCTCAGCGAGGCATAGTTAGGATCCGAATCCGTCCTTTGGAGCTCTCTCGCTCGCTCTCACCCTCACGCCTCGGCATTCGCGGAATCATTTGGCGTTATGCCGGGATGGCTGCATCTGCAATTCCATCCTGTTGAGGGGTGGGGGGGGATCCCTGCCCATGGCGGCTCCTGGCCCGCTGATTTCCTCCAGCACTCTGAGCTTTTTGTTTGGCTCTGGAGTTGAAGGTGGACACGGGGGGGGGGGGGGGGGGGGGGCTGGGGCGGGCGGCGGCTCTGGGGAGTGGGTGGCGTTTCGGACCGGATAACCTCACATTTATCCACATTATACTGCATCTGCCATGCATTTGCCCACTCACCCAGTCTATCCAAGTCATCCTGCAAACTCCTAGCATCCTCCTCACAGCTAGTACTGCCCCCCAGCTTCGTGTCATCCGCAAACTTTGAGATATTGCATTTAATTCCCTCGTCCAAATCATTAATGTATATTGTAAATAGCTGGGGTCCCAGCACTGAGCCTTGCGACACCCCACTAGTCACTGTCTGCCATCCTGAAAAAATTCAATAAGATTCGTCAGACATGATTTACCCTTCGTAAATCCATGCTGACTTTGTCCAATGATTTCGCCACTTTCCAAATGCGCTGCTATCCCATCTTTAATAATTGACTCTAGCAGTTTCCCCACTACCAATGTTAGACTAACTGGTCTGTAATTCCCCGTTTTCTCTCTCCCTCCCTTTTTAAAAAGTGGGGTTACATTAGCTACCCTCCAATCCTCAGGAACTACTCCAGAATCTAAAGAGTTTTGAAAAATTATCACTAAGGCATCTGCTATTTCTGGGGCTACTTCCTTAAGTACCCTGGGATGCAGCCTATCTGGCCCTGGGGATTTATCGGCCTTTAATCCATTCAATTTACCCAACACCACTTTCCGGCTAACCTGGATTTCACTCATTTCCTCCATCTCATTTGACCCGCGATCCCCTGCTATTTCCGGCAAATTATTTATGTCTTCCTTAGTGAAGACAGAACCAAAGTAGTTATTCAATTGGTCTGCCATGTCCTTGTTCCCCATGATCAATTCACCCGTTTCTGACTGCAATTGACCTACATTTGTTTTAACTACTCTTTTGCGCTTGACATATCGATAAACCCTTTGCAGTCAGTTTTTATGTTTCCTGCCAGTTTTCTTTCATACTCCATTTTCCCTTTCCTAATTAAGCCCTTTGTCCTCCTCTGTTGGTCTCTGAATTTCTCCCAGTCCCCCGGTAGGCTGTTTTTTCTGGTTAATTTGTACGCTTCATCTTTTTTCTTTGATACTATCCCTGATTTCCCTCGTTATCCACGGATGCGCCACCTTCCCTGATTTATTCTTTTGCCATACTGGGATGAACAAGTGTTGTAGTTCATCCATGCAGTCTTTAAATGCCTTCCATTGCATATCCACCGTCAACCCTTCAAGAACCAATTGCCAGTCCATCTTGGCCAATTCACGTCTCATACCCTCAAAGTTACCTTTCTTTAAGTTCAGGACCCGTGTTTCTGAATTAACAATGTCACTCTCCATCCTAATGAAGAACTCAACCATATTATGGTCACTCTTGCCCAAGGGGCCACGTACAACAAGGCTGCTAACTAACCCTTCCTCATTACTCAATATCCAGTCTAGAATAGCCTGCTCTCTCGTTGGTTCCTCCACATGTTGGTTTAGAAAACTATCCCGCATACATTTCAAGAAATCCTCTTGCTCAGCACCCCTGCCAATTTGATTCACCCAATCTATATGTAGATTGAAGTCACCCATGATAACGGTTTTACCTTTGTTGCACGCATTTCTAATTTCCTGTTTGATGCCATCCCCAACTCCACTACTACTGTTAGGTGGCCTGTACACAACACCCACTAGCGTTTTCTGCCCCTTAGTGTTTCGCAGCTCCACCCATATCGATTCCACATCCTCCAAGCTAATGTCATTCCTTTCTATTGAATTAATCTCATCTCTAACCAGCAACGCTACCCCACCTCCTTTTCCTCTCTGTCTATCCTTCCTGAATATTGAATATCCCTGGATGTTCAGCTCCCAGCCTTGGTCACCCTGGAGCCATATATCCCTGATCCCAACTATATCATAATTATTAATAGCTATCTGCACATTCAACTCATCCACCTTATTACGAATGCTCCTCGCATTGAGACACAAAGCCTTCAGGCTTGTTTTTACAACACTCTTGGCCCTTTTACAATTATGTTGAAAAGTGGCCCTTTTAGATTTTTGCCCTGGATTTGTTTTCCTGCCACTTTTCACCTCGCTACCTATTGCTCCTATCCTCATTTTACACCCCTCTGTCTCTCTGCTCACACATTTAAGAAACCCTCCACTTCTTATTCTCCCTTTGTTATTTTTTTCTTCTTTCCTCCCTACGTGTTGCGTCTGACTGCTTCTCTTCTCTGCCTCCTGCCTCACAAACGGACTACTTGCCTTCTCTATTTGAGTCCCTCCCCCCAACCGATCTATTTTAAAGTCTCCCCAGTAGCCTTTGCAAATCTCCCCGCCAGGATATTGGTTCCCCTCGGGTTCAAGTGCAACCCGTCCTTTTTGTACAGGTCACACCTTCCCCAAAAGAGGTCCCAATGATCCAGAAACTTGAATCTCTGCGCTCTGCACCAGTCCTTTAGCCACGCATTTATCCTCCACCTTGCTCCATTCCTACTCTCAGTGTCGCGTGGCACAGGCAGTAATCCTGAGATTGTTACCTTTGCGGTCCTTCTCCTTAACACTCTTCCTAACTCCCTAAATTCTCCTTTCAGGACCCCCTCTCTTTTTCTACCTATGTCATTGGTACCTATATGTACCACGACCTCTGGCTCCTCTCCCTCCCATTTCAAGATATCTTGGACACGTTCAGTCACATCCCGGACCCTGGCACCAGGGAGGCAAACTACCATCCGGGTCTCCTGACTGCGTCCACAAAATCGCCTATCTGACCCCCTAACTATAGAGTTCCCTATTACTGCTGCCCTCCTCTTCTTTTCCTTACCCTTCTGAGCAACAGGGCCGGTCTTTGTACCGGAGGCCCGGTCGCTGTTGCTACCCCCAGGTAGGCTGTGCCCCCCAACAGTACTCAAACAGGAGTACTTATTGCCAAGGTGTACAGCCACCGGGGTACTCTCTAGTCCCTGCCTCTGCCCCTTGCCTCTCCTAACCGTGACCCACTTTTCTGCCTCCTGTGGTTTTGGAGTGACCACCTGTCTGTAGCTCCTCTCTATGGCTTCCTCACTCTCCCTGACCAGACGGAGGTCATCGAGCTGCTGCTCCAGGTACCGAATACGGTCCATTTGGAGCGCCATCTTGACGCACCTGGCGCAGATGTGGACGTCTGGAGAGCTATCTGACTGCATGACCTCCCACATCTGACATCCAGAACAGTAAATTGCCCTGGCACTCATCCTCCCCCTTACCCTGGATACAATACAATGTACAATACAATGCAAGGATTTTAGCTGAAAGAAATCAGCAGGGATCTGACTGCCAATCAGCTGCTCCCTCGAGTCGTCTTCCACCAATCAGCGGCTTCCTCAACTGCGAGCTGCGAATGGAACGTTACGGGTTTAGGCTCCTCCCACTGCAACCGCTCCTGGGCCTCTGTCTATATATAATCTGTATTATATATATATATATATATATATATTTTCATTTTTTATTTTTATTAAACACAAAACGTTATCCTTTAAACTTTACTAATAATAAATACTGAACCCTTAACTCCCAGAATCCTTAATCCCAGTTAATGTATTAATGAAATGTAAAAATGTAAACCCCGGGTTGCACCCAATCAGCTGCTTCCTCTGGTCCTCTTCAACCAATCAGAGGCTTCCACCAGATTCCCTCTCTGGAAGATGGAACCAAAGATGGAACGTTGCAGATTTATACTCACAGCGCCGGTAACTCCACCCTCTCGCACCAACGGCTCCCCGGGCCTCTGTGAAAAGCAAGCCCCGCGCTAGATTTATACTCACAGCGCAGGGAACTCCACCCTCTCGCACCAACGGCTCCCCGAGCCTCTGTGAAAAGCAAGCCCCGCGCTAGATTTATACTCGCAGCGCAGGGAACTCCACCCTCTCGCACCAACGGCTCCCCGGGCCTCTGTGAAAAGCAAGCCCCGCGCTAGATTTATACTCACCGCGCAAGGAACTCCACCCTCTCGCACCAACGGCTCCCCGGGCCTCCTACGACATATAATACACATTAAACTATATTATAAATACACAATAAAGAAGTTAGGCAGGTGGAACTGGTGGAGCTGGGACGTGTTGGTCTGTGTGGGCAAGTTGGGCAGAAGGGCCTGTTTCCACACTATCACTCCATGTCTCATTTTGCTGCGGATTTGTTCTATCCACAGAGGTGAATCCATCATCCTTCTATTCCAAATTGCATGGTGATTGGATTCCAGTGTTATTGATTTGAATCTCCAAGGATACTAATGCCAGCATGGTAACCACACTGTATTGATGGATTAGAAGAGGCTTAACAACAAAAAAAACAAGCTTTCTTCATTTTCGCCTTCCAATGGAGTAGATCTATCTGGCACCCATTACCTTTCACTATTGACATTTTGTGACATTCAAAGGTTCTTAGGAATAGGATAAGTTCATGTCATTGGAGCAGAATTGGGTCATTCAGCCCATCAAGTCTACTCCGCCATTCAATCATAGCTGATCTATATTTTGCTCACAATCCCATTCTCCTGCCTTCTCACAGGATAATTAGCTCCATATGTTAGTTTTCTACATTTTGTTTAGGCCTAGGGACTTGAAAATGTGTGCTTTACCTTAGGAAACCAAGAGCTGCCCCAGTGCCTTTCTTGGCATGGTTGGACATAATCCTACCCACAGATTAGAACCTCATGTTTTCCATATATGAAGGGTCTCTGGCATAGCGTTAGAGTTGCAGCCTTACAGCACCAGAGACCAGGGTTTGATCCTGACTACGGGTGCTGGCTGTACGGAGTTTGGACATTCTCCTTGTGACCATGTGGATTTTCTCCGGGTGCTCCAGTTTCCCCCCACACTCACAAGGACGTACAGTTTTTCAGGATCAATGGCTTTGGTCAGACTACCTGAGTATCAGAGGGTCAGAGTACCTGAGGGAAACTGAGTGCACTGGTCTTGCTTGATTGCGGGTGCATTTATATATCAAGAGCTTGTACTTTTCCAAACTCAATATTTATTGCGCATTATTTTCATTTTAAATTTAATTTTTTATTTTTGTTTTGGTTTTCAAATGTATCCTATTTTTTGCAGTCCTTTTTATTAATTGCTACGTTCCTTCGTTTTCACCTTCCTGCTTAGGATGTTCAATCACTGGGCTCTGGGTGGAGCTTAAAGCCCCATGTCCTACTTACGTGTCCTTGGCAAGCTAAATACACGACCTCGTGGTCGCGTTGAGGCGCGACGGTCTCGCGAAGATTGCCCACGATTTCATGTGTGTGCACGGCCGTCTGGAGCGCGTGACGTCATTTGGAGATGAACACAAAATGCAGGAGTAACTCAGCGGGACCGGCAGCATCTCAGGAGAGAAGGAATGGGTGACGTTTCGTGTCGAGACTCTTCTTCAGTCTGAAAGAAGGGTCTTGACCCAAAACGTCACCCATTGCTTCTCTCCAGAGATGCTTCTGGTCCCGCTGAGTTACTCCAGAATTTTGTGTCTATCTTCAATTTTCTTGGCCCCGCTCTGGGAGTAGAAGTGGGGGCGGATCCGGACCGCAACGGCCGTGAGCCCCAGGCCGAGTTAGGCGATCGTTTGCCTGCTTCTGCCGATGTTGGAGGTGAGATGTTGCATCGTGCCAGGGTCTTGGGCCTGTCCCACTTTGGCCGTCAGTTACGCAAAGATTTTGTTCGCTACAAACATTTCGGAGCTCCGTGCGATGTCACGCACAACTACATACCCCTCCGCGCTTCTCAGTGGGACCGGCCCCGCGAGGCCATACAATGCCCGTCCGCCTCAACGCGACGACAAGGTCGCGCAATTTGCGTGCCAAGGACACGTAAGTGGGACAGGGCCTTAAGGTAGACTTAAGTGACTTCTGGCCACTCATACATAGCTTTGTATAACTGGTTTGTAGGTTCCACTACAAAGCAGTCTAATGGATTACCCGTTTAAAAACATATTAGTGACTAAGAAAGGATAAATGTAATACAAAGGTGAAGTAAAAGTAGGAGTGGCACAGCAGTGGAGTTGCTGCTTCACAGTGCCAGGGACTTGATCCTGACTATGGGTGCTGTCTGTACACAGTTTGTACGTTCTCCCCGTGACCATGTGGGTTTTCTCCGGGTGCTCCGGTTTCCTCCCACATTCCAAAGATGTACAAGTTTGTTGGTTCATTGGCTTTGGCAAATGTGTAAATTGTCCCTAATGTGTTAGTGAACAGGGTGATCGCTGGTTGGTGCGGACTCAGTTGGCTGAAGGGCTTGTTTCCGCACTGTATCTCTAAATCTTAAAGTAAAGTCTCCCCATATCCCCTGACTCCGCTATCTGTGAGGAAGCTGTGAGGCGCTGTGTGCTGTGAGGCGGCAACTGTACCGCTGCGCCACTGTGCCACTGCAACTTTTACTTCACATTTGTATTATATTTATCCTTTCTTAAAGTAAAGTAATTTGAGGAAGGACACTCTTGCTATTGAGGAAGTGCAGCATAGGTTTACAAGGTTAATTCCCGGGATGGTGGGACTGTCATATGCTGAGAGAATGGAGCGGTTGGGCTTGTATACTCTGGAAATTAGAAGGATGAGAGGGTATCGTGTTGAAACATATAAGATTATTAAGGGTTTGGACATGCTTGAGGCAAGAAACATGTTCCCGATGTTGTGGGAGTCTAGAAACAAGGGCCACAGTTTAAGAATAAGAGGTAAGCCATTTAGAACGGAGACGAGGAAACACTTTTTCTCACAAAGAATTGTGAGTCTGTGGAATTCTCTGCCTCAAAAGGCGGTGAAGGCCAGTTCTCTGGATACTTTCAAGAGAGAGCTAGATAGGGCTCTTAAAGATAGAAGAGTCAGGGGATATGGGGAGAAGGCAGGAACGGGGTACTGATTGAGGATGATCAGCCATGATCTCATTGAATGGTGGTGCTGGCTCGAAGGGCTGAATGGCCTACTCCTACACCTATTGTCTATGGTCCATTGTCTAAAATGAGTGTATAATTCATAATTACTATTGTTTGTGACTTTTTCTTGCAGGAACAGAAATTCTTGGAAAATCCGTTCGAATTATGTACTGTACATTGGGAGTGTGCATTTCTTATGCTGTTGGCTACATGCTGCTGCCTCTAGTTGCGTACTTCATAAGGAGTTGGCGATTGTTGCTTTTGATTCTTTCTCTCTCTGGCCTGATGTACATTCCCTTGTGGTGGTATGTTGGAATTTGTACTTTATCCATTGTTCACAAATTGCAATTATGTTGAAGAAGACTATTTTAGGGTGGCGTGGTGGTGCAGTGGCGGAGTTGCTGCCTTACAGCGCCGGGGACCCGGGATCAATCCTGACTACGACTGCTGTCTGTAGGGAGTTTGTACGTTCTCCCTGTGACCTGCGTGGGATTTTTCCCGGTGCTCCGGTTTCCTCCCACACTCCAAAGACGTGCAGATCTGTAGGTTAATTGGCTTCGGTAAATCCGTAATTGTAAAATTGTCCCTCGTGTGTAGGATAGTGCAAGTGTACGGGGTGATCGCTGGTCGGATTAGACTCGATGGGCCGAAGGGTCTGTTTTTGCGCTGTATCTCTAAACTAAGCTAAAGTAAACTAAACTAGCGGAATAAAACAAATGTGTCTGTACAGAGTTTGTACGTTCTCCTTGTGACTGTGTGGGTTTCCTCCTTGTGGTCTGTTCTGCTCCCACACTCCAAGAATTCCATCTGCCAGTTCCATTTAGGACCAGGAGAAATATGAGAGTGGTTTTTCGAGAGACATTTTGACATTTAGATAGGCACGTGGAAATGCAGGGAATGAAAGGATATGGATCATGTGCAGGCAGAGGAGATTCATTTATCTTGGCATTGTGTTCACTATTTACAGTTAAATTCACTACCATGAAAGGCTGTGGAGGCCAAGTTCTGGAATATATTTTAAGAAGGAAATACGTTTCTGGGTCCAATGTCCTCTAATTTTCCAATGTTTCCTCGATTCTGGATCCGTTCCTCTGGACTGGAGGCTAGCCAATGTAACTCCACTTTTTAAGAAAGTACAATGAGACCTGGGTTGCCTTGTGCATCAGTCACTGAAAGATTAGATTAAAGAAACGCTATATTTAGCTCTTAGAGCTAAGGGAATGGAGGGATATGGGGAAAAAGCCGGAACAGAGTGTCCATTTTGGATGATAAACCAAATGGCCTACTCCTGCACCTATTTTCTATGCTTCTCTGCTTCTAGACCCAGGCAATATGGCATTGAGATAGATTTATTCCTTTGAGTGTAAATCATGCCTTGTTTGGGGTATAAGATTGCAACCTTCACATGGTCCGCCCTATTTCGACTAATGCAATCAACTCGACGCGCACAAACGGAAGATCAAATAGAACAAGTTGTCCAACAACTTTAGGCTGTGCACGCCACACGAAAGAAGAAGAAGATGCCATATTTGTGTATTTCAACATGTTCCACGTCAGAAATTTATGAAGTTGCTGTCAATGGATTCACCTACAGTAACGCTCTTCCTAGAAATTCAGCTGTCAATAAATTAGGTTCATGGAAACTGAGGAGCAGAGGTATGCTAAAACTCAATCCTCTGGTAAAAATAGATCATTGGTTGGTGCTTCAGTGAAGGTTTTAAACAGCTGTGCTCTCTTCCTCTAGTTTAGTTTAAAGATACAGAACAAAAACGGATTGCGTCAACCAGCGAACACCACATACACTAGCACCGTGCTACACACATTGGGGACAATTTACAACTTTTACCAAAACCAAACCTGTACATCTTTAGAGTGTGCGACGAAACCGGTGAACCGGGAGAAAACCCACGTAGGTCACAAGGAGAACGTACAAACTCCGTATAGACAGCGCCCACAGTCAGGATCGAACCCAGATCTCTGACGCTGTAAGGCAGCAATTCTGCTGATGCACTATCGTGCACAAATAATTACCCAGTGATACTACAGCTTCAAAAATTAATGCAAGTTTTGTCAAATCTAATAACTTCATGTTCAAAGTACCTCATCTGTATTGAGATATTTTCTGGTTTATCAAATTTAACAAAACAACTTCATTTATAAAGTACCTCAGAAGTATTGAAACATTTAAATCGGAATAGAATTATTGCCAAACAAATATATTTGTGTTAAAACTATTAAAAGAATAAATGTATAATTTCCATTGAGCTCTTCGAACCCGGGTTCGATCCTGACTACGGGTCCTGTCTGTACGGAGTTAGTACGTCCTCCTCGTGACCACGTGGGTTTTCTCCGAATGATCCAGTTTCCTCCCACACTCCAAAGATGGGCAGGTTTGTAGGTTAATTGCCTTCTGTAAATTGTTCCTAGTACGTAGGATAGTGTGAGTGCATGAGGATCGCTGGTCGGCATGGACTTGATAGGCCGAAGGGCCTGTTTCCGCGATGGTTGTCATCATGCTTTTGTGAAACACTGTGGCCTTTGCTATAGGAGTGTGCCATTTTATAACCCACCTGCTTGGTTAGAAGTTCGCAGGTGAAGGGATCCAGGATTTAGACCCAGTGCCAATGTACAAAAGTAGCTGCGTACTTACAAATCAAAGATAGTTTGTAATCTAGAGGGAACTTTTAATGGTCAGTGCACGCAAGCATCTGCTGTCTTTGTCATTCCAGGTGCTGGAGGTCAGAGGTTTGAGTGTTTCGCACAAAGAAACCACAGCTAGCACCATTTTATCTTAATAGTTCACACTGGGGATAAGATTACATTTTTATAAGAAGTGAATAATCTGGGTAGTAGCCTAATAATCAGAAAAAAAACATAGATAATATGGAAGCATTCTGCAGATTAGGCAAGAATCCAGAGAGTTCAATTGTCGTTTGTACCAAAAACAGAACGACAAAATTCTTACTATGAAGATATAAGCTTGGAAACAGGCCCTTCTGCCCACCAAGTCCATGCCTACCATCATAAGATCATAGGTGCCCGGAACAGAATTGGGCCATACGGCCCATGAATTCTACTCCGCCATTCAATCATGGCTGATCTATCTCTCCCTCCTAACCTAATTCTCCTGCCTTCTCCCCATAATCTCTGACACCCGTACCAATCAAGAATATATCTATCTCTACCTTAAATATATCAACTGACTTGGCCTCCACACCCTTCTGTGGCAAAGAATTCCACAGATTCACTACCCTCTGACGTAAGAAATTCCTCCTCATCTCTCTCCAAAAACAATCCTGCGGCTATGACCTCTAGTCCTAGACTCTCCCACGAGTGGAAACATCCTCTCCACATCCACTATATCCAAGCCTTTCACTATTCTGTATGTTTCAATGAGGTCTCCCCTCATTATCGATCATCCGTTCACAGTAGTTCTAGGTGATCTCACTTTTTCATTCACACCATTCACATTAGGGGCGATTTACAGATGGCCAATTAACCTACAAACCTGCAAGTGCAATGAGATGTGAGAGGAAACCGGAGCACCTGGAGGAAACCCAGTAGAGAGTAGTGAATCTGTGGAATTCTTTGCCCACAAACAGCTGTGGAGACCGTAAATGTATATTTTGTAGGCAGAGATTGATAGATTCTTGATTAATTTGGGTGTCAAGGGTTATGGGGAGAAGGCAGGAGAATGGGGTTGAGAGGGAAAGATAGATCAGCCATGATTGAATGGCGGAGTAGATTAGATGGGCTGAATGGCCTCATTCTGCTCCTATTACATGAATTTATGCTGATTGAGAATGGTAAATCTTTGCCAAATGGTACAATGGCCTTGGTTTATTGCATAATCCTGTCAGAATATTAAAGCATCTTTTATACTATCCTGCTGTTGGCATTTCTGAATCGATAGCAAGAATTAAATGAAGTGTGTAGGAAGGAACAGCAGGTGCTGGTTTACACTGAAATTAGACACAAAATGTTGGAGTAATTCAGCGGGTCAGACAGCATCTCTGGAGAAAAGGAACAGGTGACGTTTTGGGTCAAGACCCATCTTCAGACTGACAGTCAGGGGAAAGGGAAACGAGAGATATAGACGGTGATATGGAGTGAAATTGAACAAATGTTCTATATCTCTCTATATCACCGTCTATTTAGTCCATTAAAATAAATGATATGTTATTTTCTGCCATTAAATAATATTTTAAAATTAATCTTATATATATTTTGGAGAGTGTAGTATCCTATTCCTAAAAGAACACTTTGAATTTCAGGTTTATTCCAGAATCTCCGCGCTGGTTGATGTTGAAAGGAAGGGTAAAGGAGGCTGAAGAAATACTCCGATTTATTGCAAAGAAAAATGGTGTCACTGCACCAGATGTGCTCTTCACAGAGCTTGAGGTAACATCACCAGTACTCCTGCGTACTGCGCGGTCAGTGAGCCTGTTTAAGAATCTCCCTCCAGGGACCCCAACAGTCTCATCAGGTTAAGGCAGAGGTTCACTTGCACCGCATCTACTGTATGCGATGTTCAAGATCTCCCAGTTGCCAAACAATTTAATTCTCCATCTAAGTGCCGATCCCACACTGACCTTTCAGTCCTAGGTCTCCACCATTGTCAGAGTGAGGCTAAATGCAAATTGGAGGAACAGCATCTCATATTTTGCTTGGGCAGCTTACAGCCCTGTGGAATGAATATTGATTTATCTAACTTCAAGTAACCCTGGCATTCCCTCTCTCTCCATCCCTCCCCCACCAAAGTTGCAACAACTTCTTGTTTTCACCCAACAAACTGCTAATGATGGCCTGTTTCCTTTATAATTGTCACAGAGGGCATATACTTAAAATAGAAAGACATACCATTAGCATGGAAATGAGGAGAAATTTATTTAGCCACAGGGTGGTGAGTTTGTGAAATTCATTGCCACAGGCGGCTGTAAAAACATAGAAACATAGAAAATAGGTGCAGGAGTAGGCATTCGACCCTTCAAGCCAGCACTGCCATTCAATATGATCATGGCTGATCAGAAAAAATCAGTACCCTATTCCTGCTTTCTCCTCATATCCCTTCATTCCGTTAGCCCTAAGAGATATATCTAACTCTCTTGAAAACATAGTGAATTGGCATCCACTGCCTTATTTGGCAGAAAATTCCACAGATTCACAACTCTCTGGGTGAAAAGGTTTTTCCTCATCTCAGTCCTAAATGGCCTACCCCTTATTCTTAAACTGTAACACCTGGTTCTGGACTCCCCCAATGTCGGAACCATTTTTCCTGCATCTAGCCTGTCCAATCCCAAAATAATTTTATGTTTCTATAAGATCCCCTCTCAGCCTTCTAAATTCCAATGAATACAAGCCCAGTCGACCCATTCTTTCGCCATATGTCAGTCCTGCCATCCCGGGAGTAATCCTGGTGAACCTACGCTACACTCCTTGAATAGCAAGAATGTCCTTCCTCACATTAGGAGACCAAAATTGCACACAATATTCCAGGTGTGGTCTCACCAGGGCCCTGTACAACTGCAGCCAGACCTCCGTGCTTCTGTGCTCAAATCCTCTTACTATGAAGGTTAACATGCCATTTGCTTTCTTCACAGCCTGCTGTGTCTGCATGCTTACTTTCAGTGACTGATACTGTACAAGGACACACAATTTAAGAAAGAACTGCAGATTCTGGAAAAATCGAAGGAGACAAAAATGTTGGAGAAACTCAGCGGTGAGGCAGCATCTATGCAGCGAAGGAATAGGTGATGTTTCAGGTCGAGACCAGATTGATGTGGAGGTAGGGGGGAAGAAGAAAGGTAGAGCTGTTCCTTTCTTCTTCCCGCCCACCCCCCCCCCCCACCCCCACATCAGTCTGAAGAAGGGTCTCGACCTGAAACGTCACCTATTCCTTTGCTCCACACATGCTGCCTCACTCGCTGAGTTTCTCCAGCATATTTGTCCACAAGGACACACAGGTCTCGTTGCACCTCCCCTTTTCCTAATCTGACACCATTCAGATAATAATCTGCCTTCTTCTTGCCACCACAGTGAATAACCTCACATTTATCCTCATTATACTACCTGACATGCATCTACCCACTCACCCAACCTATCCAAGTCACCCTGCAGCCTCACAGCATCCTCCTTACAGCTCCCAGTGCCACCCAGCTTGGTGTCAGCTACAAACCTGGAGATGTTACATTTAATTCCTTCATCATCGTTATAAATCGTTAATATATATTGTAAATAACTTGGCTGTGGAGGCCAAGTCATTGTGTACTTTTATATCTCTGAACTAAACACTGCAGTCCATTATGTTCATACTGAACTTTGCTACTTGTAGTTCCAGCTAGTTCTAACAGAAAACAGTTTGTAACAGAAAAACTGGTACGGGGAATGAATCAAGCTACAAATAACATAGTATATACTTCAAGACTTGAATGACCATTATTGCCACTATGTACTTATTATGAAAGTTAATATTAATAATGGGTATTAATAGTAATAAATAGTAATAGTAATTTGGAACAGCACGGCGGTGCAGCAGTAGAGTTGCATCCTTGCAGCACCAGAGACCCAGATTCGATCCTGACTCTGGGTGCTGTTTGTACAGAGTTCGTATGTTCTCCTTGTAATCGCATTGGTTTTCTCCAGGTGCTCCGGTTTCCTCCCACACTCCAAAGACATGCAGGTTTGTAGGTTAATTGGCTTCTATAAACTGTCCCTAGTGTGTAGGAAATAACTAGTGAACGGGTGATTGCTGGCTGGCAGAGACTCGTTGGGCTGAAGGACCTGTTTCCACACGGTATCTCTAAATCTCCCAACATCTCTAAAATCTCTAATACCTTCTATTAAGATATGTAATCTGTATTTCTTTTTATTATCCCAGCTTGAAGATATGAGGGCTAAAAGTACACAATCTTATGCAATTATTCATTTGGTTAGAACCTATAATATCAGAATCATCACAATCATCAACATTCTGATTTGGTGAGTAGAATCATTTATATTAGATGTGCAAAATATACAAAATATAACCGAGTGAGAGGGGTGGAGGGGGTAAAGTTGAACCCAAGGCTGGGAGGGAAGAAACTTGGTGTTGGGGGGAGGGGGGGTGTTAAAAGGAGGGGAGATTCACAGGCTATGGAGCCGTGGTGTACCCGCCCACACACGCAGTGAGCCGGGGATGGGCCCGGTACCCATGCATCCTTCATGCCGCTTGCTCCCTCCGTACCCGCAACCACAAGCTCCCGCCACGAGGTGCCAGCTCGGTGGGTAAATGGCGGAAATGGGGGGCGGAACAGCGAGAGCCTCGGTCCGCTATAACTGAAAACCACTCTATAGAGGTGGATTATTGCGAGGGTTTATTGTTTAGTGTCGTTTAGTGTCAGGATACGGCGGAAACAAGCCCTGTGGCCCACCAACTACGCACCAACCAGCAATCCCCGCACACTAACACTATCCTACACACACTAGGGACAATTTACATTTTATACCAAGCCAATTACATAGAAATATAGAAACATAGAAAATAGGTGCAGGAGGAGGCCATTCGGCCCTTCGAGCCAGCACCGCCATTCATTGTGATCATGGCTGATCGTCCCCTATCAATAACCCGTGCCTGCCTTCTCCCCATATCCCTTGACTCCACTAGCCCCTAGAGCTCTATCTAACTCTCTCTTAAATCCATCCAGTGACTTGGCCTCCACTGCCCTCTTGTGGCAGGGAATTCCATAAATTCACAACTCTCTGGATGAAAAAGTTTTTTCTCACCTCAGTCTTAAATGACCTCACCTTTATTCTAAGACTGCGGCCCCTGGTTCTGGACTAGCCCAACATTGGGAACATTTTTCCTGCATCTAGCTTGTCCAGTCCTTTTATAATTGTATATGTTTCTATTAGATCCCCCCTCATCCTTCTAAACTCCAGTGAATACAAGCCTAGTCTTTTCAATCTTTCCTCATATGACAGTCCCGCCATTCCAGGGATCAATCTCATGAACCTACGCTGCACTGCCTCAATCACAAGGATGTCCTTCCTCAAATTAGGAGACAAACTGTACACAATACTCCAGATGTGGTCTCACCAGAGCCCTATACAACTGCAGAAGAACCTCTTTTATCCCATACTGAAATCCTCTTGTTATGAAGGCCAACATTCCATTAGCTTTCTTCACTGCCTGCTGTACCTGCACGCCAAATTTCAGTGACTGGTGTACAAGGACGCCCAGGTCTCGCTGCACCTCCCCTTACCTAACCTAACCCCATTGAGATAATAATCTGCCCCCTTGTTTTTGCTGCCAAAGTGGATAACCTCACATTTATCTATATTATACTGCATCTGCCACGCATCTGCCCACTCACTCAATCTGTCCAGGTCACCCTGCAACCTCCTAACTTCCTCTTCACAGTTCACACTACCACCCAGTTTGTGTCATCCGCAAATTTGCTAGTGTTGCTCCTAATTCCCTCTTCCAAATCATTAATATATATGGTAAACAGTTGCGGCCCCAGCACCGAGCCTTGCGGCACTCCACTCACCACTGCCTGCCACTCTGAAAAGGACCCGTTCACTCCTACTCTTTGCTTCCGGTCTGCCAACCTATTTTCTATCCATGTCAACACCCTACTCCCAATACCATGTGCTCTCATTTTAGTCACCAGTCTCCCGTGCGGGACCTTATCAAAGGCTTTCTGAAAGTCTGGATACACTACATCCACTGGCACCCCTTCATCCATTTTACTTGTCACATCCTCAAAAAATTCCAGAAGACTAGTCAAGCATAATTTCCCTTTTATAAATCCATGTTGACTTGGACTAATCCTTTTACTGCTATCCAAATGCCCCATTATTACCTCTTTACTAATTGACTCCAGCATCTTTCCCACCACCAAAGTCAGGCTAACTGGTCTGTAATTCCCCGTTTTCTCTCTCGCTCCTTTCTTGAAAAGTGGGATAACATTAGCTATCCTCCAATCCACAGGAACTGATCCTGAATCCATTGAACATTGGAAAATGATCACCAATGCGTCCACTATTTCTAGAGCCAGCTCCCTGAGGATCCTGGGATGCAGACCATCAGGCCCAGGGGATTTACCATCCTTCAGTCCCATTAGCCTACCCAGTACTATTTCTCGCCTAATGAAATTTTATTTCAGTTGCTCTACCCCCCATAGATCCTCTGTCCTCCAGTACATCTGGGAGATTGTTTGTGTCTTCCTTAGTGAAGACAGATCTGAAGTACCTGTTCAACTCTTCTACCATTTCCTTGTTGCCAATAATAATTTCACCCGTGTCTGCCTTCAAGGGACCCACATTTGACTTTGCTACTCTTTTTCCCTTAACATATCTAAAGAAGCTTTTACTGTCCTTTATATTCCTGGCCAGCTTCCCTTTGTACTTCATTTTTTCAGCCCATATTGCTCGTTTTGTTTTCTTCTGTTGTCCTATGAAAGTTTCCCAATCCTCTGGCTTCCGGCTACCCTTTGCTGTGTTATACATCTTTTCTTTTAGTTTTATTCTATCCCTAACTTCTCTTGTCATCCACGGTTTTCTACTACTCTCCTTAGAATCTTTCTTCCTTTTTGGAATGAAATGATCCTGCGTCTTCCGGATTATGCCCAGAAATTCCTGCCATTGCTGTTCCACCGTCATTCCTGCTAGGATCCCTTTCCAGTCTACCTTGGCCAGCTCTCCTCTCATGCCTTCATAGTCCCCTTTGTTCAACTGCATCAGTTCCAATTTAACCTTCTCCTTCTCAAATTGCAGATTAAAACTAATCATATTATGATCACTACCTCCAAACGGTTCCATTACCTGGAGTTCTCTCATCATATCTGGTTCATTGGACAACACTAAATCCAGAACTGCCTTTTCTCTGGTCGGCTCCATTACAAGCTGCTCTAAGAATCCATCTCGGAGGCATTCTACAAACTCTCTTTCTTAGGGTCCTGAACCAAACTGATTTTCCCAGTCTACCTGCATATTGAAATCCCCCATCACCATAGTGGCATTACCTTTGTTACATGCCAGTTTTAACTCCTGCTGCAACTTACACCCTACATCCGGGCTACTATTTGGGGGTCTGTAGATAATACCAATTAGTGTCTTCTTGTCTTTACAATTCCGCAACTCATTCCACAGTGACTACCTCGTCAGTCCCTATGTCTTCCCTCACTGAATTCCATCCCTCACCAGCAGAGCTACCCCCCCTCCTCCGCCCACCTGCCTGTCCTTTCTATAGGATGTATAACCCTGAATATTAAGTTCCCAGGCCCGATCCTCCTGCAGCCACGTCTCAGTAATCCCCACAATGTCATATCTATCAACCTCTAACTGAGCCTCAAGCTCATCAACTTTACTTCATATACTTTGCACATTCATATACAATACTATTAATTCCTTACGCATTTCACCTTTCACATCGATCCCCATTACACTTGGCCATACTCTCAAGAAATCAACCTACAAACCTGTACGTCTTTGGAGTGGATGTACACTATCATACCACACATAAACACTACTAAGTAAAACTCAAGTACAATAGATAGAGCAAAGGGGGAGGTGCAGAGTGCTCACTATTTACAGTAATATGGAGATCAGATCGATGCTTAGACACAAAATGCTGGAATAACAGCGGGACAGGCAGCATCTCTGTAGAGAAGGAAAGGGGTGATGTTTCGGGTCAAGACCCTACTCAGCCTTCTGTTGGGATCGAAGGAACACCAACGATGGGTTGAAGAAGGAATGCTTTCGAAGATATTTTACAAGTAGTTGTACCATTGTGTTGCAGGATGATTCTAACATCAGGATATTTTGGCCTTTCCTTGAACACTCCCAATCTTCATGGAGATGACTATTTGAACTGCTTCTTCTTGGCTGCCATTGAAGTCCCTGCCTACACAGTGGCCTGGATTTTTCTTCAGAGATGTTCCCGCAGGGTCACCCTTTCAAGCATACTACTTATTGGTGGAGCCCTCCTTATCGTCATCCAGTTCATACCCGCAAGTAAATTATCTTTAGTTTTTTATGGTGTCTTTTGTTAAACATTTCAAGGCAGAATTTCATGATGTACAAAAGTAAGCACCTTATCGCTGTTTGGCGCGGTATAGGTGGACCTGGGATCGATCCTCACCTCAGATGCTGTGCGTGTGGAGTTTGCATGTTTTCCTTCGGATTGCTTGGGTTTCCCCTGGGTGTTCCGGTTTCCTCGCACACTACAAAGACATGCGGGTTTATAAGTTAATTGGCCCTCTGTAAATTGCCCCTAGTGTGTAGGATGTATAATGGAATGACATAGGATGACATGGTATGACCTCCCCAGCCACAACCAGGTGGGAACCATACAGACACAAAGCGACAAAGAGTTGCCTGGGCTGGTCGTTATCTTGGAAGAAGAGCTCTGTGGAACTGGCGTGTTACATTGCTGAGAACTATATTCTGCACTCTGTATCTTTTCCTTTGCTCTACAGTGAAAGCCTTTTGATTATGTGCTCTGAGGTTAAATCAGATCATACTGCACATTGGTACAATCAAGCCATCCACAAGTATACTGGTAGTCCAAAGAGAAAAAATAACAGAGTGCAGAATGTAGTTTTGGGTCATAGAAACATAGTCGGGACCATTCTTCAGATTCGATGGCCCACCCATATCCTCCACCGATGCTACTTGGTTGCTGAATTACTCCAGGACTTTGTATTTTACTCAGGATTCCAACATCTGCAATTCCTTGTGTCACAGGGTAAAAGTGTTCCCTCAAGAACAAAGATGGGTTTCCCGCTGGTGGACAAGTCCATACATGGTGAGACAGGGTAAAAGGGAAATACAGCATGGAAACAGGCCCATCGGCCCAACTGGTCCATGCCGGCCAAGACTAAACTAGTCCCATTCACCACTTTTATAACCATACCAAAATGAGTCTTATCTCATAACAAGTTCCTACAATTGCAGGAAACTCGGAAAAAAAAAGGAAATATGGAAGTAAAATTAAAAAGGAAAATAGGAAAGCAAAGAGAAGGCATAAAAAATGCTATGAAGGAAGATTAAAAAAACAAGGAGTTTTTAATGACATAAGGTGAGAGGGGAATTATTTAATAGGAACTTAAGGTGAGAGGGGAATGATTTAATAGGAACCTGTGGGCCACCTTTTTCACTCCGAGGGTGGTGGGTATTTGGAACTAGCTGCCAGAGGAAATAGTTGAGGCATGTACATTGATAACATTTAAAATACACTTGTACTGCTACATGAATAGGAAAGGTTTAGAAGGATATGGACCAAATGGGGCAAATGGGACTAACTTATATGGAGTATCTTTGTCGGTGTGGACGGTTTGGCCGAAGGGCCTGTTTCCGTGCGGTCTGACTCATGACTCTAAGAAGGTTTAGATTGAATGTAATTGGCAGAAAGATCAGACAAAACATGAGGAAAGTATTTTTCTCCCACAGTTTATGGGGTTTATCTGAGAGCAGGCTGGAGTAGAAATCAGAGCAGACTGGAGGTGTTGGAGATTCACTGTGATGGATGTTTGTGTAAATTGTGTTAAGTGTGTGCCTTGGTTTTTTTTGTAATGTCATGACTGAAGGAATGAAATTTCGTTCAAACCTTGTCTATTTGAATGACAATAAAAGGCACTCTATTCTATTCTATTCTATTCTATACTAAATCCTCATAACATTGAAAACTGCCCGGATCTGTGCTCAGAATCCTGGGATCAGGCTGAGTAGTTAATTTTTGACTGGCATGGTCATGATGGGCCAAATGTGTTCTTCTGTGTCCCAAAGCACTCTGTGATTTTTTGCAACTTTTGACAGTATCAACTTGATTTTCTCTACCTTTGTCAATCGGGTCTCTGGCGCTGTGAGGCAGCAACTCTACCGCTACATCCTTGTGCCCCCCTGAATATATTGTCAGAGTAGTTCAGAGGTTTTTTTGTAACATGATGTAGGGCAGGATGGAAAGGGTAAAGAGTAAGAATATTTATAACAATCGACACAACACTTGTCAAGTTGGCTGCTTCGTTCTGGATGGTACTGCACTACTAGTGTATAATAGTAAGATTAAACGAGAACTTACCAAGTTTGAAGTTTGATCGTTATTTTATGAGGAGTAACAATGAGGGATCACGTGAAGAAGCCCCGCCTGGCGCATGATCGGCATACTTCAAAGCAGCGGCATGAAAAACACAGAACCAAATAGCCGGAGTAAGATAGTAAGGCTCAACATAGACTAGAACTACCAGATGATCATTTATTTTATGAGGGTTGGGCACGTAATCCCTCATCGTTACTCCTCATAAAATAACGATCAAACTTCAAACTTGGTAAGTTCTCGTTTAATCTTATTATTTTACTTCGGAGTCACGTGAGTGACTATGTGAAGATTTTGTAGCTCTGTGTTTTTTATGTCGTAGATTCATTCCATACGACACTCTGGCTAAGTCAACACAGTAGTGAGTAAATAATATATCTTTTAAAACATTGCTTCAGTTATGTAATAAGTCTTTTAATTATAAAAGAACAAAAGTGATAACCCCTTTATCCCAGGGGAAAGTTTACAATAAAGTGATAAAGGTATAAAGTGATACCATAAATCGATAATATAAATCAATAGTAAACAAATCAATAAACAATAAAGTGATAAAAGTATAAAGTGATAACATAAATCGATAAAAAAATCGATAGTAAAACAAAGCAAAGAATCACAGAGAACCCAATACTACGTGTCCAAAGCCTGGCACCATGAGAACAGGTTTATCGTAGAACTTTGAAAAAGTTTCTTCTTTACACCAACCTGCGGCCTCTAAAATTTGATCGAGCGACACGTCCTGTACCTTCGCCGCGGATGTGGCTGCTGCTCTGGTGGAGTGAGATTTAAACACATCAGTGTCTATTCCTGCTAAATCCAAAACCTGTTTTAACCATCTAGAAATGGTCTGTACTGATACTTTTGTATGTGTTTTTTTGTGCGTAATCAATAACGCTGTCTCACCACCCCGAAGACTCTTGGTTACTTCAATATATTGAGTCAAGTGTCTAACTACACATAGTGTTTGATCAACAGGGTAATATTTAAACATTACCTTTGTTCCAGTTTTCCCTGGTCTGCTTTGTTTGATTAGATCATAAACATAAAACACAATGTTATCTGAAGCCATATGCATGCAATCTAAACACAACATTTGCAATGTTTGTACTCTTTGTGCTGACACTAATGCCATTAACATAACGACTTTAAATGTTAACTTCAGTAAAGACATTGACGTGATTGGAGTCCATTGCCTAAGCAAAGTAAGCACAATGCTGACATCACAAATTTCTGTATACCTTGGTTTGGGAGGATTTCTATTAAAAATCCCTTTCATAAACCTGGATATTAATGGATGAGACCCGATTGATTCACAGTCAGAAATTTGTCCTAAATAGGACGATAAAGCACTACGAGCACTATTAATGGCACTATAGCTTAAGTGCTGATCAAAGTGCAACCCAGCAAGGAACTCCAATACATTTGATATGTTCACAGTATGATAAGATATATTTGACTGTCTACAAAAGACTTCCCATTTCTTTATATGCGACATATATTGTTTTTTTGGTGCTATCTCGCCAAGCCAAAGCTATGACATCCATGGTCCTATCAGACAGTCCAACCCCTTGCAGTGGTCTGGTCAAAACCTGTAGATTAACAAATTCATATGAACATGTAATGGATGAATTTCTTTTGTTACTGGTTGCATCAACAAATCACTGCAGCTAGGAATCGTCATAAATGGTTCCCTAATCATTTTAAGCATCAATGGGAACCATGCCTGTGTAGGCCAATTTGGAACCACCAATAAACTTGTGGCAGAATCTTGCTCTATTTTCATAAGACATTGCCTAACCAGGCAGAATGGGGGAAACACATAAAAGAACATATTCCCCCAATGTAGTGAGAATGCATTTACTGCTACTGCTCCTGGATCGGGTTCCCAGGACATGTATTTTGGCAATTGGTGATTTAATCTAGACGCAAACAGATCAATGTCTGGTAATCCATACCGATTGACAATATTATTGAAAACTTGTGGATTTAACATCCATTCCGTACTGTCTTTAAATTTCCTTGATCTGTTGTCTGCCACAACGTTATCTTTGCCTGGGAGATAAATTGCTGAAAGCCAAATTTTATTATCAATACACCAATGCCATATCTGATTAACCAGACTATCACATGATAACGACCTTACACCACCCATGTGATTAATATATGCAACAGCTGTGGTATTGTCTACTTATAATTGGACATGCAAATCCGTCATAGTAGAACAATAAGCTTTCAATCCATAAAATGCCCCCAACAACTCCAAATAATTGATACCATATTTTTGGAGAAACAATTCCTCTTGGACAGTCCATCTGCCCCCACAGCTGGTGGAATTATCCGTAGCCCCCCATCCGAGAGCACTTGCATCAGTTTGTAAAAACACTACAGGCTGCTGTACTAAAATGTTTTTGGCAGCTTGTGCAACATTCTCAATCCACCACTGTAACTCTGATAAAGCCTCCTTTGGTAATTGCATGGGCCTATCAAAATGGCCTGCTCGCTTCTTTAATGCTTGTGCTTTTGCTCTTTGGAGATTTTGGTAACGTAGTGGACCAAATTCCACTGCAGGAAATGCTGCTACTAACTTACCAATAACGTTTGCTACTTCTCGGATGGAGGGATAAGGTTTGTGAATAAGGCAACAACATGCACTTGTAATATCAATAATTTTGTCCATTGGTAAAGTTACTAACATGGTAACTGAATTAATCACAAACCCCAAATATTCAATTGTTTGAGATGGCTGTAGTTTAGATTTTGTTGGATGGATCAGGAACCCTAACTTTTTAAACAGGCTTGTAGTTGCTTCAACTGATTTTCCAGCTGACTCCTGATTAGTACTGACAATTAAAATGTCATCCAGATAAGCCATAACAATGTGTTTTTGTGCCCTTAGCTGTGCAAGTGCTGGTTTCAACAACTTTGTGAACAGCCTAGGAGCTGAGCTTAATCCATTAGGTAATGTTTTATATTGCCACAGCTGTCCCATCCAACTAAATTTTAAGTACCTTCGAAAATGACGATGAATTGGTACTGAATAATACGCATCCTTTAAATCTATAGTACCCATGTAACAACATGGTGATAACAACTGTCTTGCAGTGTTGAATGTATCCATCTTAAAATGTTTATACTGGACAAATGTATTAAAGTGTGTAAGGTCCAGAATGATTCTACAACCACCATCTTTTTTAGGTCTTGAAAATATATTTGATACAAATTGCTGTGGATGCTTAACAGTTTTCTCAATAACTTTTTTAAACAATTTTTTTACTTCCTCTTTAATTTCAGCTTTATTAAGTGCAGAAAACATCAAAACACGATTAGGTTTATTCTGTACCGGTGGATCAGTACCTTCTACAAATTTTATTGTAGCTCCTGATACAGTATCTAATATATACCGGTCAGATGTAATACAGTCCCATTCATCATAAAACAATTGTAATCTACCACCAATTGAAGGTTCATCCAAAGATTCTTCTGTGATAGAATAAAGTTTTTGTACCTCTCCAAACGTACGTGCTGGTCTCCTTCTCCCCACATATGGGTGAACATTAGGCTGTGCTGGATGGTAATACTTCCTTACCATACTCCTGCCTCTGCTTGTTCCAGCTCCAAAATCAAATCCCCTTCTTATCGCACCGTACCTTCTTTGGCCAAAGATGAAGGGTCTCATGAGGCTAATAGATTTTGCCTCTTCATCCATCTCTTTGATTTGTTTGGGCAGGTTTTCTTCGAACAGGAGAAAATCAGGAGTTTGAACATTACTTGTTCTGCACAGACCTGCAAATCTAGGATTCAAAATGGGCCGAATCGCAATTTTCCTCATACAATTGAGCTCAAAAAATGAATTGCAGAATAAAGCCAACATATCTTTTGAATTTTGGTACTTGCAGAACCTTCCACTTGCTTCCCAAATGCAGTGATCCCAGCTGAAATAAGTTTGAGGATTCTTTGAAAACGTATTTCCTGTGCCCGCATAACTGACGACATTGGCGTCCAAATAGTCGGATTCACCGTAGGTACCCTTAGTGAGGCACAATTTACCAGTGTTTTATATAAATCTGCTGTTTCAACCATAACAGACTCTTGAAGCTGGTGAGATACCAAGTAATTAATGTTGGCAGCCAGGTTTTCTTCCATGGCCTCACCACTTCCTTCAGGTATTGCAAACCTTCTTGCCACATCAGGCACACCTAGTTTAATCTTTTTATATTGTGGTGGGTACTCATGACCAACATCACCTCCTTCAGGATCTGTCTCTTGCAGCCCTGGTACTCCTGAGACTTCATCAAAGGAGACTTCCTCCAGCCCAATTTCTGGGTCTGGATTATTAAATTCCCAATTTGGCATAATGCCATATTCTTGAAATGCAAACCCCTCAGGGCCTGTAAGGGAATATTCTGGGTTCTTGGACCCTTGGTTGATAATAGTCTGGAGAACTTTCTCCATACGTTCCATTTTTAGCCACATGGCTTTTCTATCCGGAGGACTTTCATTATCAGAGTCATCAGAAACCACGGGCCTCACGGATTTCCTTTTACTTTTCTTTGGCACAGGAATTTCCTCCGTGGCTACTGTTTGTGGAGTAATTATAGGCTCACTAATGGGTATTTCCACGGCCACCGGTATCGGAACCGGCTCCGCACTAATCTCATGTCCCGACTGTTTATCTTCTCCCCGGGACACTCATTTAATCCTCGGTGATTTTTTCTGGATTTTTTCCATTTTTATTTTAAACTCCTGCACGCCAGCATAATGGAGTTTGAAACACGCCCTGTAAGTAAATTAAATGTACTTACCTGCGGGCCTGTTCCTTACCGCTGGTGGAGCTGCGCTCTGCAGCTCTTTGCCTACCGACAGCGTCGACGTAATGCCGAACATGCGCCAGGCGGGGCTTCTTCACGTAGTCACTCAAGTGACTCCGAAGTAAAATGTATAGGTGCTCTCATTCAAACAAGTGAAGAGTATGCCAATTATTGAACATGGACATCATTAACCTGTTCAGTGTCACCCCTGAGTATACTCAGGTCATGCAGAGATGCCAAGTGTCCCGGATTCGCCGTATTTTATCCCGGCGAAATAAAATTTTTACGGTGTTCCGGCAGCCAAACATGCTGTTACGGAACACCGCCGCGCCGGTGTTCCTCCCGTGGTGAACGCCGGCGCCATGTGTCCCCGGTTTGCCGGCCCGTGCAATCAGCGGCACTTTGCCGGGCCCTAGTGACCGCGCGTGCGCAGTGGGGGAGGGTTGCCGGGCCCTAGTGACCGCGCCTGCGCAGTGGGGGAGGGTTGCCGGGCCCCAGTGGCCGCGCGTGCGCAGTGGGGGAGGGTTGCCGGGCCTGGCGCGATTTCGAGCCACGCCACGCCCGGCCCAGAGCCCGGGCGGCGCCGGCCCGCGCGATCAGCGGCACTTTCTTGCCGCCAGCCGGCCGCTCGCGGCAGCCCCATCACCGGGCCTTCCCCCCACCCCCACCCAGTGCGCAGGCGCAGACCCGCCGGCAACCTTGCCAAGTGCGCATGTGCCGCACCCGCCCGCCGGCAGCCCGCTGATCTGCACCAGTGCGCAGGCGCATAGCCGCCGGCAACAACCCCAGGTGAGTACGGAGAGAAATGCATTTAACCCCATTTGTTACGGACAAATGGGTTAAATGTTACTGTGAACTAAATTTAGGGTTGGCATCTCTGGGTCATGGCCAATAGTGAAAAAAAACTTAACAGGTTAAACAAGAAGAATTGAAAAAGACCTTTCTGCTTAATAATTCACTTTAATAATTGACTTTAATTTGAGAAAAATAATACCACAGCTGTAAGAAAACAACTAGAGTCATGGAGTGATACAGTGTGGCTCAACTTTCCCACACCAGCCAACATGACCTAGCTACACTAGTCTCACCTGTCTGCGTTTGGCCCATAGCCCTCTAAACCTGTCCTACCAATATACCTGTCTAACTGTTTCTAAACGTTGCGATAGTCCCTGCCTCAACCTCCTCCTCTGGCAGGGTTACACAAAAAGCTGGAGAAACTCAGCGGGTGCAGCAGCATCTAAGGAGCGAAGGACATAGGCGACGTTTCGGGTCGAGACCCTTCTTCAGTCTGGTCAGGTATCAGGGAAACGAGAGATATACTCTTCATCCCACCCTGCTTCCGGTAAGGACTCCATCCCCTATTCCCAATTCCTCCGTCTACGCCGCATCTGCTCCCAGGATGAGGTGTTCCATACCAGGTCATCACAAATGGCCTCATTCTTCAGAGAACGGGGATTCCCCTCCCCCACTATTGATGAGGCTCGCACCAGGGTCTCCTCCATACCCCGCAACACTGCCCTCTCTCCCCATTCCCCCACTCGCAAACAGGGCAGAGTCCCCCTGGTCCTCACCTTTCACCCCACCAGCCGGCAAATACAACACATAGTCCTCCGCCAGTTTCGCCACCTCCAACGTGACCCCTCCACCCGCCACATCTTCCCATCTCCCCCCCTGTCTGCCTTCCGCAAAGACCGCTCCCTCCGCAACTCCCTTGTCAATTCTTCCCTCCCTTCCCGCTCTACCCCTTCCCCGGGCACTTTCCCTTGCAACCGCAAGAAATGCAACACTTGTCCCTTCACCTCCCCCCTCCACTCCTTTCAGGGACCCAAGCAGTCCTTCCAGGTCCGACAGAGGTTCACCTGCACCTCCTCCAACCTCATCTACTGCATCTGCTGCTCCAGATGTCAGATGATCTATATCGGTGAGACCAAGCAGAGGCTTGGCGATCGTTTCGCCAAACACCTCCGCTCGGTCCGCAAAAACCAACCCGACCTCCCGGTGGCTCAGCACTTCAACTCCCCCTCCCATTCCGTATCCGACCTCTCGGTCCTGGGCCTCCTCCACGGCCAGAGTGAGCAACACCGCAAGTTGGAGGAACAGCACCTCATATTCCGCTTGGGGAGTCTGCATCCTTTGGGCTTGAGCATTGAATTTTCTCAATTCTGTTAACTCTTGCTGTCTCCTCCCCTTCCCATCTCTCCCTCAGCCCTCGGGCCCTGGCATTCCCTCTATCTCTATCTCCCTCCCCCACCCTAGTCGCACTAGCTTCTCATTTTCACACCACAAACAGCTTACAATGGCTTGTTCCCTTTATCATCGATACTTTTTTGCATATCTTTCATTCATTGTTCTTTATCTCTCCACATCACCGTCTATATCTCTCGTTTCCCTGATCCCTGACCAGTCTGAAGAAGGGTCTCGACCCGAAACGTCGCCTATCTCCTTCGCTCCTTAGATGCTGCTGCACCCGCTGAGTTTCTCCAGCTTTTTGTGTAACCCTCGATTCTCCAGCATCTGCAGTTCCTTCTTTAACACTCCTCCTCTGGCAGTTTGCTCCATACACCCACCACCTTTTGTGTGAAAAAGTTACCTCTCGCATTCCTGTTAAATCGTTTCCCCTTCATCTTAAACCTATGTCTGGTCCTAGATTCTCCTACTAAACAGAATTTGTGCACCTACCTGATCGATTCCTCTCATGATTTTAAACTCCTCCGTAACATCACCCTTCAACCTCCTGCGCTCCAAGGAATAGAGTCTCAGGTTCTTTGATTTTATAATTGTGCAATGCCGGCAACAATATTCTTCCACGGCTCACATTCTACATTGTCTCCATGGTTTTGTGTAGTTTTTTAATACTGTTTGCACTAATTTGGATAATAGCTCCCTATCATTTCTCAGCTTTCTCATGGGCCTTCGCTGACCTGACAAAATTCCATTGCAATCAGCATTCATAAACATCAGTGATCCTTGCCACTGCCGAGAAATTAGTTTAGAGTCTGCTAGAATTTGTTATTTAGTTTTGTGAAAACAGTCGTTCTGTTCATTGGTGAAATAGATAAATAGAAACAGAAATATAGAAAATAGGTTAAAGAAGGAACTGCAGATGCTGGAGAATCGAGGGTACACAAAAGGCTGGAGAAACTCAGCGGGTGCAGCAGCATCTAAGGAGCGAAGGAGATAGGCGACGTTTCGGGTCGAGACCCTTCTTCAGACTGGTCAGGGATCAGGGAAACGAGAGATATAGACGGTGATGTGGAGAGATAAAGAACAATGAATGAAAGATATGCAAAAAAGTATCAATGATAAAGGGAACAAGCCCTTGTAAGCTGTTTGTGGTGTGAAAATGAGAAGCTGGTGCGACTAGAGAGCTGTCCTACCCTCATATCTACCTCTTTGGAGACCTTAAAATCATTATTAATTGAACAAAATCTTGCACTAAATGTTGTACCTTTGTCCTGCATCTGTACATTGTGGACGGCTTGATTGTATTCATGTATTTAATCTTTTTGCTGATTGGATAGCACGCAACAAAAAATCTTTTCACTGTACCTCAGTACACTTGACAATAATAAACTAAACTAAACTCTAGCGATGCTGAGTTACTCCAGTGCTTTGTGTTCTCGACAAGATTCCGGCATCATCAGTTCCTTGTGTCTCCACCAAACTTACGATTGTTTCTGGTTTATTTAGGTATTTCAGGACTCGTCACAGTGCTGGTGATGAGTGGGAAACTCTCCACCACGTGTGGCTTTGCCATGATTTATGTTTACACGGCTGAGCTGTACCCGACGGCAGTAAGGAACATGGGTGTCGGAGTAAGTTCAATGGCCAGCCGGCTGGGCAGCGTCATCTCGCCTTACATCTTCTATCTGGGTACGATCATTGTTTGACTTTATGTACAGGTTCACCACCAAGTTTCCGGCACCCTTGGTTCCAGAGCCTTACCGCATGATCCGTTTTGCCGGACCAACAGAGGTCACCGCCTCGGGGGGCCAAGATACCAGCTTGCAAAGTCGGCCGTGGAAGTTGAGTATGGGAACGGATCTGTCGGCACCGGCCGGGCCGGAGTTCCAGAGCCACGGCCGCAGGAGGCAAATTCAACCCGCAGATCGGCCGCGAAAGCCCCGATGAGGTTGAGGTTGACTGCCTCACCCGGCCTAGGCACCACATTTTCCGAGAGACTTCCAAGGGCTTTGAAGTGCCCTCTCTCATGATTTAATCCAGAGCCAGGGGGTGAGGGGTGGGGCCACAGGCAAAGGCATTGTGACGTCAGCAACTGGCAAGCGGCTGCATTAATCCACAGCGTCGGGGGAGGGTGTGGCCAGGAGGCAGGTGGGCCTTGATTGATGGGCATGTGGGCATTGTGACATCAGCAGCTGGCAAGCGGTGATTTTTATTTTGGTAGTTTTGTGAACAATTGTATTCAAAATCTGGGGAAATAATTGAGCAAATTCAGAGAGGAGTGGATTTCCGAAATCATGTTAAATCCCTAACGAAATATGTAAAAATCTCTGCGTTTTTGCGTCTGATTTTTGAGGAAATACGTTTCAAAGGCAAAATGATACACACACAGTTTTAAAAGTATATAGTTATAGATATGATATGATAGTGGGGGGAGGGAGGTGTAGACAAATTGGAAATACAAGCATGGAGTTAAAGGGAAAGAGAGTATAGGAAAAGTTAAGAAAGACACCAGAATTAACGGGTCAGAAAGCTCACGAAGGGATAGGAGAATATGTCCATGAAATAGGAATTGATGTGAAAGGTGAGGTGAGTAATGGATTAAACGTATTATATATTAATCCACGAAGTAAAAGAAGTAAGGTGGATGAGCTTTTGAGGCTCAGTTAGAGATGGGTAGATATAACATTGTAGGGATTACAGAGATATGGCTGCAGGAGGATCGGGACTGGGAACTGAATACTAAGCGTTATATGTCCTATAGAGAGGACGGGCAGGTGGGCAAAGGAGGTGGGGTAGCTCTGTTGGTGAGGGATGAAATTCAGTCCCTTGCGAGGGGTGACATAGGGAATGACGATGTAGAGTCGCTGTGGATAGAATTAAGGGATTGTGAAGGTAAGAAAACACTAAATGGGAGTCACCTACAGGCCCCCAAACAGTAACCTGGATATACGGTACAAGTTGCAGCAGGAGTTAAAATTGGCATGTAACAAAGGTAATGTCACTGTGGTTATGGGATGCAGGTAGACTTGGAAAATCAGGTTGGTTCTAGACCCCAAGAAAGGGAGTTGTAGAGTGCCTCTAAGATGGATTATTAGAGCAGCTTGTACTGGAGCCTACCAGAGAGAAGGCAATTCTGGATTTAGTGTTATCTAATGAACCAGATTTAACAATGGAACTCAAGGTAAAGGAACCACTTGGAGGTAGTGACCATAATATGATACGTTTTAATCTGCAATTTGAGAGGGAGAAGGTTAAATCAGAAGTGTCAGTGTTGCAGTTGAACAAAGGGGCCTATGAAGGCATAAGAGAGTTACTGGCCAAGGTCGACTGGAAAAGGATTCTAGCAGGAATGATGGTGTAACAGCAATGGCAGGAATTTCTGGGCATAATCTAGAAGATGCAGGATCATTTCATTCCAAAGAGGAAGAAAGATTCTAAGGGGAGTAAGAGGCAACCGTGGCTGACAAGGGTAGCTAGGGATGGAATAAAATGATAAGAAAAGGAGTATAACATAGCAAAGAGTAGAGGGAATCCAGAGGTTTGGAAACTTTCAAAGGACAACAGAAGGTAACAAAAAGGGCAATATGGGGTGAAAAGATGAAGTACGCGAGGGTAAGCTGGCCAAGAATATAAAGAAGGATAGTAAAAGCTTCTTTAGGTATGTTAAGAGAAAATGATCAGTAAACATAAATGGATCCCTTGAAGACAGAAACAGGTGAAATTATTATGGGGAACAAGGAAATGGCAGAACAGTTGAACAGGTACTTTGGTTTTGGCTTCACTCAGGAAGACACAAACAATCTCCCAGATGTACCAGAGGACAGAGGATCTAGGGAGACAGAGGAATTGCAAGAAATTTGTATTATAGCAATAGTATTAGGTAGACTGATGGGACTGAAGGCTGATAAAACCCCAGGGCCTGATGGTCTGCATCCCAGGGTGCTCAAGGAGGTAGTTCTAGAAATTGTGGACGCATTGGTGATAATTTTCCAATGTTCTATAGATTCTGGATCAGTTCATGTGGATTGGAGGGTAGCTAATGTTATCCCACTTTTCAAGAAAGGAGAGAGAAAGCAGGGAATTAGAGACCAGTTAGCCTGACCGGTGGTGGGAAAGATGCTGGAGTCGGTTATCAAGGATTTAATAGCAGTAGCAGCATTTGGATAGAGGTACAGGATCAGTCCAAGTCAGCATCGATTTACGAAGGGGAAATCATGCTTGACAAATCTTCTGGAATTTTTTGAGGATGTAACAAGTAAAATGGACAAGAGCCAGGGGATGTAGTGTACCTGAACTTTCAGAAAGCCTTTGATAATGTCCCACGCTGGAGATTAGTGACAAAATTAGAGCACATGGTTTTGCGGGTAGGGTACTGACACGAATAGAAAATTGGCAGACAGGAAACAAAGCAGGGATTAACGGGTCCCCTTCAGAATGGCAGGCTGTGACTAGTGGAGTACCGTAAGGTTCGGTGCTGGGCCCGCAGCTATTTACAATATACATTAATGATTTAGATGACAGAGTTAAAAGTAACATTAGCAAATTTGCAGTTGACACAAAGCTGGGTGGAAGTGTGAGCTGTGAAGAGGATGCTATGAGGATGTAGGGTGATTTGGACAGGTTAGGTGAGTGGGCAGATGCATGGCAGATGCAGTATAATGTGGATAAATGTGAGGTTATCCACTTTGGTGGCAAGAACGGGAAAGCAGATTATTATCTGAATGGTGTCAGGTTAGGAAAAGGGGAAGTACAACGAGACCTGGGTGTCCTTGTACATCAGTCACTGAAAGTAAGCATGCTGGTATAACAGGCAGAGAAGAACGCTAATGGCATGTTGGCCTTCATAGTGAGAGGAGTTGAGTATAGGAGCTACAAGGTTCTTCTGCAGTTGTAAAGGGCCCTGGTGGGACCACACCTGGAGTATTGTGTGCAGTTTTGGTCTCATTTGTGGAAGGACATTCTTGCTATAGAGGGAGTGCAGCGTAGTTTCACGATGTTAATTCCTGGGATGCCAGGATTGTCGTATGATGAAAGAATGGAGCAACTGGGCTTGTATTCACTGGAATTTAGAAGGATGAGAGGGGATTTTATAGAAACATATAACATCATTAAGGGATTGGACACGCGAGATGCAGGAAACATGTTCCCGTTGTTGGGGGATTCCAGAACCAGGGGCCACCGTTTAAGAATGAGGGGGTAGGCCATTTAGAACTGAGATGAGGAAAACCTTTTCACACTGGATGTATTCAAAAGAGAGTTAGATGGCGCTCTTAGGGCTCGCGGAATTAAAGGATATGGGTAGAAGACAGGAACGGGAACTGATTGTGGATGATCAGCCATGATCACATTGAATGACGGTGCTAGCTCGAAGGGCTAAATGCCCAACTCCTGCACCTAATGTTTATGTATCTATCTATATATCTATGTACCTCATGGGTTTTCTCCTGTTGCTCTGACTTTCCTCCCACTTCTCAAAGACGTGCAGGTTTGTTGGTTAATTTGCCTCTGTAAATTGTCCCTTGTGTGTTGAATTGAACCAGTGTAATCAACAGGGTGATCGCTGGTCGGCACAGACCCGGTGGTCTAAAGGGCATGTTTCCATGCTGTATCTCTAAACTAAACTTTGGAAAACATATTTGAGCATCTCCTTGGTAATAATTTTAACCTTATGCTGCAAAGCAAACCAAGTGGGCCATTCAAATTTCCTCAGACATTTAGTCACTCAGGAGAGAACAGCAATAGATTCTGTTTTGACTCCCCATCCCATTCCCATACTGACCTTTCTGTCCTGGGCCTCCTCCACAGTCAGAGTGAGACCACACACAAATTGAAGAACCGCACCTCATATTTTGCTTGGGCAGCTTACAACCCAACAGTATGAGTATTGGGTAGACAAAAATGCTGGAGAAACTCAGCGGGTGGAAATAGGCACTGTTTCAGGTCGAGACCTTCGATTTTCCAGCATCTGCAGTTCCTTCCAAAACAGTACGAATATTGGTTTCTCTAACTTCAAGTAACTCCTGCCGCATCCTGGTACCCCTCTCATTATCACACCTTCCCCAGCCAACACTGGGCCATTATGGGCTCCACCCTTCCTAACGTCATCTGTTGGCAGCCCTAATTTGTTCTGGCTTTTCTCGCCTCCAGCTTATTTGCCCCCCCCCCCCCCCCCCCCCCACCTCTACTTTCAGTCTGAAGAAGGGTTCCAACCCTAAACGTCGCTTATTCTTTTTCTCCAGAGATGCTGCCTGGCCCGTTGTGTTACTCCAGCATTTTGTGTCTATCTTCAGTTATACCTTGCTGTGCCTTTTCTATGTATTCATGCTGTGTTCATGGTATTTCAACATATTTCTAATTAGAATGCCACACTGGGACGGAAATGGGACCAGACGAGTTATTTACCATTGCAGAGTGGATTGGCATGTTGGCGCAGTGGTAGCCTTACAGCGCCAGGGACCCAGGTTTGATTTTGACAACGGGTGCTGTCTGTACAGAGTTTATACGTTCTCCCCTTGACCTGCATGGGTTTTCCCTGGGTGCTCCAGTTTCCTCCAACAAACTCTAAAGACGTACAGGCTTGTAGGTTAATTGGCTTCAGTAACGATTGTAAACTGTCCCCAGTGTATAGGATAGGATAGTGCCTGTGTACGGGGTGATCACTGGTCGGCACAGACTCAGTGGGCCGAAGAGTCTGAATCCGCACTGTATCTCTAAACTCTAAACAATAAGAATGCTGTTGACAACGGAGGTGAGGTTTAGATCATCAACTGCATTGTGTTGCTCTGTATTCATTTTAAATTAAAATGTTTGTATTTTCACAGGTGTTCACCATGAGTTTTTACCTTTTACTCTAATTGGAATTCTATCAGCATTATCTGGAATTTTGGTTTTGTTTCTGCCTGAAACATTCAACACTCCTCTCCCAGACACTATTGATCAAATGCAAAAAATCAGAGGGTAAGTTGTAGCAATGGTCTCTACTTTTGCCTCATTTCTCAGCTTACGTTAACAGCAAACCCTTGTTATAATTGACCGTAGGGAAGGGAACGGTATCCGTTATTGCCGATTGTACGCTATAACCGAGAAAGGGATTATCGTCGTATGAGTAGTAGACACAAAATACTGCAGTTGCTGGTTAGTCATTGAGTCTTAGAGCGTGGAAACAGGCCCTTCGTCCCAACTTGCCCACACCGACCAACATGTCCCATCTACACTAGTCCCACCTGCCTGCTTTTCACTCATATCCCTCTAAACCTGTCTTATCCATGTACCTAAGTGTTCCTTACACATTGCGATAGTACCTGCCTCAAGTACCTCCTCCAGCGGCTCATTCTGCACACTCTCGTTATTACAGCTCATGCCAGAGCCCCAGCCGCGGGGGGGGGTGGGGGGGGGAAGGGGGTAATTAGACCCGCTGATCGGCGCGGAAGCCTCGAAGAGGTCGAGATCGGCCGCCTCACCCAGCCTAGGCAACACATTTTCGGGGGGACTTCCGGGGAGGATTGCAAATGCTCTCCCGTAATTTTGTCCAGATGACAGGAGGTACTGGAACACCAGTTGCCGGAAAATCTGTGGTGGAACTGCAATGAGTTTCATTGTTAACATATCACCTGACACTATTCTAATAACACCAATACAGAATGACAAATGTGACTGTACACGTCGTGGAATGTGTTGAGGAGATGTCCTTCAACATTCATTCATGATAACATTCTTTATCGGCAGCATGGTGGCGCAGCAGTAGACTTGCTACTTTTAACGTGAGAGACCCGGGTTCGATCCTGATTACGGGTGCTGTCTGTATGGAGTTTATACGTTCTCATTGTGACCTGCATGGATTTTCTCCGGGTGCTCTGGTTTCTTCCCACTCTCCAAAGATATACACGTTTGTAGGTTAATTAGCTTGGTATCACTGTAAATTGTTCCTAGTGTGTGTAGGATTGTGCTAGTGTACGGGGATCGCTGGTCGGCGGGACTCAGTGGGTCGAAGGGCCTGTTTCCACACTGTATCTCTAAACTAAACTAAACAATGTTTTTTGATTTTTTTGCAGATTCAAATGTAGGCGTACATTTCCTTCAAAAAATCACTTCCATTTTTATAAGAAAGGAAAATTTTCACATCGTGCTCAAAATGTGGAAGAAATTTAACCTGCTCGGTACTGAATCCAGCGGTACAGAAGTGGACTATTATTATTTTTCCTGGTTTAATATGAAATGATCATCTATTGAAATATTGGTAACAATGTGTAACCAAAATACTCGGGGACCATTGTGAACTGCACAGATTAACAGTATATGACATCATTTACATTTGCGCAGGTTTACAAAAGAAAACTTGATCACATTTAGGGCTTTGTCAGGTATATTTTGATATTTAGACAACTAATCGATGTGGCATACCAGCTACTCAGCAACCTTACAGTTTGCAGGGTGGACATTTTGATGGTAACTGCCACACTTGGCACCCATGGGCATAGGACTCGATAGGATGAAGCCTCCCAATTCAGGCGGCACGGTACCACAGCGGTAGAGTTACTACCTTACAGCACCAGAGGTCCTGGGTTCGATCCTGACCACGGGTTGGAGTTGGTTAAGCTAGATATGGGATGTTCTACTACGGGTTTTGACTTTGACGAAGGGTGACCCGGATCTCAGGCGCTGTGAGGCAGCAGCTCTAGTGGTTGAAGTCTGAAGAAGAGTCACGACCAGAAACGTCACCTATGATTTTTCTCCGTATGATTCCATGACACTGGTGGCAAACTAACTTTCCAGAAACTGAATGATATGCATATAATAATGTAGCGATTCACGCTTTATAACAGCTGTTCTCGATTGTTAGTAATCACACAATTTAACAGGTAATTTCTTTCAGCGATCCACAAGACAACAACACACCTGTTTACAACTAAACCAGAGGACACACGGGTGATGTGTGCTACTGATAATTATACCAACAATTATGGTTTCTTCATTGGTTTGTTAGCTTTCTTTCATATGTGCCATTTATCATACTTGCCATTAATTTTTAACTCTTGAAATAAAATAGCCACCTGGAGTCAATCACGATTAATACAGTTTGCTACATTTCAGAAGGAAATCCACCTTAGGAAAAAGCTTCAATGCTTTAATCACAAGACACCTGCATCTCGACTAGTGGGAGCTGAAGACTCGATGGGAAAATAAAGGACCTGTCCCACTTATGCAATTTTTTTCGGCGACTGCCGGCACCCATCACTAATTACTAGAGCCTGGATGTTTAGGCGCTAAAAATCTCTGAAATAGGCAGGGAAAAAGGCAAAATAAAATTTTTTAAAAGGCATGAAAAAGTCATAAAAAGGCATATATTTCCTCTGGTTGCACATAATTACTAGCTTTTTCAAATTATCTGGTGTTAAACTATGCCATCTGTCAGATAGAATATGCTTCAGTTGTGAAAAATGTCTTTCTACCCCAGCTGAGGTCACTGGTGCATTCCTGAAACAAGCTACAAACTACATTCTTGTTGATATCTTGTGCATTACAACTACCTTTGAGAAATTTAGCTTTGATTTGTACTTTTTCAAGATCTTTGTTATCACATTTTCCTTGTATGTCTTTACCTACATAGCCAGGAACTTTAAGTACAAAGTACAGCAAGTGAAGATGTAAACAACTGAGCAATAGTTGTGCTTTTTGACCTCCAATACTTCCAATGTCAAGAAATACTCCTTTGATGTTTGACCTGCCTCCAGTTTACCGATGACCACATTGGCAACATATCTCCCCATATCATTGGTTGTCTCATCTATTGAGATCCATATTTTGATGCATGCAACTTCATCTCTAATTTTACTTCGGAGTCACGTGAGTGACTACGTGAAGAACCCGCCTCACGCTGGCAACGGCATGACGTCCACGCTGACGGCGGAAGGAGGAGCTGCAGTAAGGAGCAGCTCCTCGCAGCGGTCGGAACGGCCCCGCAGGTAAGTGCAGCAAAGTAGGGATTTTTTAGCGGACGCTGGGTAGGTCCAGCAGTAATAGTTATGTTAAATCAAGTCAGAGTCAAGTTAAGTGCTGGATAGCACAGATTATGAAGTAAAAGAAAATTCGCGGGTAAAATGCTTCCTGGGGTGAAAAATAAATATACGGGAAAGCTAGTGCGGAGCCGGTTCCGATACCGGTGGCCGCAGATATACCCGTTAGCGAATTAGTTTCCAAAAATGATAACCACGGAGAGAAATGCTCCCGAAAATGAAAAAAAAAAAAAAAAAAAAATCTGAGAGGCCCGTGGTTTTGATGACTCTGATATTGCAAGTCCTCCAGATAATTAAACTATGTGGAACTAATTATGGAGCATATGGAGAAAGTTCTCCAAATTATTATGAGACTAGGGTCATAGTACCCAGAAGGTTCCTAAAAAAGCCCTGAGGGGTTTAATTATTCTGAATATGGCTGTGGGCCTAATTGCGAGTTGGAACTCCGGACCCAGGATTTGGGCCGGAAGAAGTCTCATGGGATGAAATCCCAATTGATTTAGGGCTGCAGAAGGCAGACCCTGTTGATGGTGATTTGCATTTGAAAGCACACCACAAAATAAATAAAAAAGAAAAAAAAAAAAAAAAAAAGGCCAAATGTGCCTGGGATAGCAAAAGAATTTGCTATATATGAAGGAAGTGGTGAGGCTATGGAAGAAAACCTAGCTGCCAACATATATATATGGTATCTCACCAACTTCATGTTTCTGTGATGATTGAAATATAAAAATTGCACAGCACAAGAAATTGTGCCTCATTGGAACTGCCTACGGTTTATCCGTTGATATGGGCATCCATGACCCCAAATATGAGAGCGTCAAGTAGTGAGGTTCAAAAATCCTCACAAATTATTCTGCTGCTATTATGGCTTTTGCGGAGATGGATAAAAAAAAAAAAAAGGAAAAAGAAAAAGACGCTATTGTGCAATTCTTTCTATGAAATTTTGTATGAGGTAAATGGCTATTTGGCCCATTTTTCACCCAAGGTTTGCGTACCTGTGTCGAGCAAGTGGTGTTTAAGCTCCTGGTTGTCTGTTTGGAGTAATCTGCCTAAATTATTAAAATTGGATGAAAAGTTAAATATTTTAGCTGCATGAAACCTTTGTCTTTGGACAAAAAGGTATTTTTCGCCCAGAAGGGGATTTGTTTTTGGAAATAGAGGCAGAAATATGTCAAGGAAGTCTTATTGTACTGCACAGCCAAATACTTACCCGAATTGGGGGGAAAAGGAGACCACCACGCTCATATGGAGAGGAATTAAAAGATTTGTTCTATGCTTAAAGAAACTGCGGATTAATCTCCAGTTAGAAGGAGATTACAAAAAGTTTATAAAGACTGGCTTACTATTACTTTTGATCGGTATATATTACAAGCAGTTTCGTTAACCACTATTACTTTTAAAGAAGGGGTTAATCCTCCTGTACAGAATAAACCTGCTTATGTTTTCGTGTTTCTGCAATTGAAAAAGCAGAGATTAATGTCCAAATTGCCCAATTATCTGGAAAAGGGGTAATGGAAAAAACTTATGAACACGAGCATCAATTTGTTTTAATATTTTTAGAAGGAATAAAGATGGCGGTTGCAGAAGTATTCTGGACCTTACAGATCTAAATAAGTTTGTAGAATACAAACATTTTAAAATGGAGACATTGAATACTGCAAAATATTTAATTCAGCAGGTTGTTATATGGCTAAGATTGATGAAAAGACGCCTATTATTCTGTACCTATGCATCAGTTTTTTCGGTGGTACTTAAAATTTAATTGGTTGGGACAATTATGGCAGTTAAGCTTTGCCAAATGGACTGAGTTCAGCTCTAAGACTCTTTACGAAACTGTTGAAACCAGTTTAGCCCAATTAAGAGCACAAATGCACATTATTATGGCTTATCTCAATGACATTCTGATCATTAGTGATTATCAAGAGTCAGCTGAGAACTCAGTTTCAGTTACTAAAGCTTTGTGGTAAGCTAGGGTTCTTGATTCATCCAATTAAGTCCCAGCTGCAGCCAGCACAAACAATTAACTTTTGGGGTTTGTAATTAATCTCAGTGACTATGTTAATAACTTTACCAACAGATAAAGTCGATGATATTTTGGTAACTTGTAATTATCTCATTCAAACCTTATCCTTCCATCCGAGAAATAGCGAAAACCATTGGTAAACTGGTAGCAGCGTTTCCTGCAGTAGAATTTGGTCCATTACATTATCAAAATCTTCGAAGGGACAAGATACGAGCTCTCAAAGAGAAGGCAGGCCACTTGACAGGCCTATGTAATTAACAAAAGAAGCTGTGTTGGAATTACAATGGTGGGTTAAAAAATGTCCCACAAGCTGCTAATAAATATCATGATTAAACAGCCTGAAATGGTTTTACAAACAGATGCTAGTGCTCTCGGATGGGGGGCAACAGATTCATCCTCCAATTGTGGAGGTAGATGAAAAAGCTCAAGAAGAAGCGTTTCTTCAAGCTGATGGTATTAACTATTTGGAGTTATTGGGTGCTTTTATGGACTAAAAGCATATTGTTGTGTTAAACAAGGTGTACATGTGTTAATACAGTTAGACAATAATACGGCTGTTGCATATATTTATCACATGGGGGGAGTTAGATCAGTATCATGTGATTGTCTGGTCAATAAATATGGTAATGGTGTATTGATCGCCAAATATGGATTTCAGCAAGCTACATTCCAGGTAAAGACAATGTGGAGGCAGATAAAAGATCAAGGATATTTAAAGATTATACGGAATGGATGCTTAAGCCAGCAATATTTTAAAAATATTATACACCAATTTGGGTTACCAGAAATTGACTTGTATGCATCAAGGCTTAATCATCAATTACCTAAATATGTGTCTTGGGAACACGATCCAGATGCAGTAGCAGTAGATGCTGTTTCGTTAAGCTGGGGGAAATATGTTCTTTTATGCTTTTCCACCATTTGCTTTGATTCAGAGATGTCTGAAGAAGATAGAACAAGATTCTGCCTTTGGATTGTTGGTAGTTCCAAATTGGCCAACTCAACTTTGGTTCCCAGTAATGCTGAATATGATTAAAGAGCCATATATGTCGATTCCTAACTGTAGTGATATTTTGATTCGTCCAGTAACTAAAGAAATTTATCCATTATATGCATATATGAATTTTATTAATCTACAGGTTTTGACCAGACCACTGCAGGAGCTGGGATTATCGGACAAAACGATGGAAATTATAGTCGCATCATGGCGAGATAGCACACAAAAACAATATATGACACATATTAAGTAATGGGAAGAATTTTGCACACAGTCAAATATTTCTTATGATATTGTGAATATTGCAAATGTTTTGGAATTCCTTGCCAATTTGCATTTTGAGCAACATTTAAGTTACAGTGCCATTAACACTACACGCAGTGCCTTGTCATCCTATTTAGGACTTATGACTGATCAGAAATCAATTGGGTCACATCCATTAATATCTAGATTCATGAAAGGAATCTTTAACATTAATCCACCCAAATCAAGATACACAGAGATTTGGGATGTGAGCATTGTACTTACGCTACTTAGACAATGGACTCCAATTGAAGGGTTGACATTGGAAAGATTAACATTGGAATTAATAATGTTAATGTCACTGGTCTCAGCTCAAAGAGTGCAAACTTTACAAATGTTGCGTTTAGACTGTATGCATGTGACTACAGATAATATTGTGTTCTATGTTTACGAGCTGATCAAACAAAGCAGACCACGGAGATCTGGAGCAAAGGTAACCTTTCAAGCTTATCATATTGATCCTACTTTGTGTGTGGTTAGATATTTGAACCAATATATTAAAGTTACTGAGACTCTTCGAGGAAATGAAAAAACGTTAATGGTTACGCACAGAAAACCACACACAAGAGCTTCAGTTTAAACTATCTCAAAGTGGTTGAAACAGGTGTTGCTTTTAGCGGGAGTAGACACTGATGTGTTCAAATCTCACTCCACCAGGGCGGCAGCTACGTCCGCGGTGAAGGGGCGGGACGTACCTCTCGAGCATATTTTAAAAGTCGCAGGGTGGAGTAGAGAAGAAACTTTTTCAAAGTTCTACAATAAACCTGTTCACACTATGACAAGCTTTGGACACGCGGTGTTGGGAGCACTATAATCACCTGCTTTGTTTCCTATTAATTGCTATAATCAGTGGTGTAGTCACTTCTATCTTTTATCGCTTGTAATCATTTCCCTCAGATATAAGGAGGGTTATTATATGGTCTTTAAACCATTAAAAAAGTTAATTGTGAAATGATCTAACATTAGTCTGGTTTCTCATGTATGTGTTTACTTAGCCGGACTGTCGTACAGATTAATTCTACGACATAAAAAACACAGAAAGCTTTAAAATCTTCACGTAGTCACTCACGTGACTCCGAAGTAAAATAGTAAGATTAAACAAGAACTTACCAGTTCGAAGTTTGATCGTTATTTTATGAGGAGTTACGATGAGGGATTACGTGCCCTCCACTCCCACCCTCATAAAATAAATGATCAAATGGTAGTTCTAAGTCTTTTATGAGCCTTACTATGTTACTCCGGCTTTTGGTGTTCTGTGTTTTTCATGCCGCTGCTTTGAAGTATGCCGTTGCCAGCGTGAGGCGGGTTCTTCACGTAATCCCTCATCGTAACTCCTCATAAAATAACGATCAAACTTCGAACTGGTAAGTTCTTGTTTAATCTTACTATTTTCTGCACAACAATGTTGAAGTTGCTGTCAACATAATTTTTCTGTAATGATGACTCGCTCAGTATAGGTTCCTTTGTGTATTTCCCTAAAAAAAACTCTGAGAGATTTGTTTTCCAATTAATGCTTTGCACCGATCACTCGAAAATCTGCGATTGGAGCTAGCAGTAAATGTTGAGGAGACAAGCTTGCGTATTTCCTACCTTCAGTTTCTCTGCCATCGACTTGTGTTTAGCTGTCTATACATGCTGGGAGACGAAATATTTCTTCTCATGATTCACTGCTTTCTCATGATTCACTGCTTTCTCACATGCTTTGCAAAACGGCACACAGTTGTCTGTAGAGAATATATCACTCCCGTACACTCTCACCAAATCATTCAGTTTTTTACAAGGTGTTGACTTGACTTTAGGCATTTTGACGCTTGCAGGGGTAGATCCTACAGGAGCGGGGATGCAGACCTCTACAGGCAGGCCAGGTACAAGCTGAGAAGAGGAATCGGAGTGGCCAAGGAAAGGTACTCTGAGATGTTGAGGAGCAAGTTCTCAGCAAATGACTCTTCAGTGTGGAAGGGCTTGCAAGAAATCACAAGCTATAAGAAGACCCCCCTCCCCCCCCCCCCCCCCCCCCCCCCCCCCCCCGCTCCTTGGGCAATCGTCAGCTGACCAATGACCTGAACGAGTTCTTCTGCAGGTTCGATAAACAGAAACTTAACCTTGGTACCCCACACGCCATCCCCAACCAACACTTCACACCTACTCACAGCTTGACTCCAGTTTGAAAAAAAAGATCCTTCCCCACTTACTCCTCCCCAATCACCACTTCACACCTACTTAAAGCATGACTCCAGTCTGCAAAGACTGGACCCTTTCCCATGCACCCCTCTCTAATCACCACTTCACACCCACTTACAGCTGGGTTTCGCCCTGGTGCTGTAAATTATCTTGTAAGTTATGTTAAAATGGCCAAAAAAAAAGGCTGATTTAGGCACTCAATTGTGAAAAAGGCATTATCTTCCTGAAATCATCAAAAAAAAAAGGCATGTAAAGGTACCTATGGCATTTATGGAAAAATCCTGGCTCGACTAATTACCCTCCACAGGGCCCACAGCTGAAGCCTCGTGTGTGTGCGCATGTGCGCGCGGCTGCCAAGAAATTGTGTCCCCCGGTCCCCCCCATGTTTTGATAGTGATTTACGTGCCTGATAGAAACCCTGCGTGAATATACATTGAGATCTTCAAGTCTATGCCATTAAATTTCTTCTGACTCCAATGAAAGTGTACACTGAATGGAGGCATTTCTATCTTTATTGTTTTTTTTGTTTAGTTTAGAGAGGCAATGTGGAAACAACCCTTCAACCCACTGAGTCTGCACCGACCAGCAATCCCCTGCTTCAAAGTCTCCATTATTGTCCCTGTACCCAAAAAGGCACGAACTACTTGTCTTAATGACTACAGGCCTATCGCACTGACCTCCGTAGTCATGAAGACACTCGAAAGGCTTGTGCTGTTTGTTCATTTTAGCAGCGTGTGAGGCTGGGAAAACACATCTTGGACCCGCAAACACTCAGCATAGGAGCACCGCAAGGCTGCGTACTCTCTCCTCTCCTCTACTCTCTCTTCACCAACGACTGCACCTCCACAGCCACCTCTGTCAAGCTTCTCAAGTTTGCGGATGATACAACCCTGATTGGATTGATCCAAGATAGGGAGGAATCTGCCTACAGACAGGAAGTGTCACAGCTGGCGTCCTGGTGCCATCGCAACAACCTAGAGCTCAATGCTCTTAAGACAGCGGAATTGATTGTAGACTTTAGGAGAGCTCCCCCTCCCCTCACCCCACTCACCATCAACAACACCACAGCCACATCTGTGGAGTCTTTTAAGTTCCTGGGAACCATCATCTCCAAGGACCTTAAGTGGGGGGCTACCATCGACTCCACAGTCAAAAAGGCACAAGAGAGGATGTACTTCCTGCGGCAGCTGAGGAAGCACAATCTGCCACAGGCAATAATGGTCCAATTCTTTTTTTTGTAAAATATTTTTATTAGAAGTAATTACATATTAAGAAGAAATATAAAATTAAAGAAAAAGAAAATATTATTCGTCACATACATTCTTAATATTTTTAAAATTTACAGTCAATCTTATTTATACTTCTATATTTTTTTATATTTTATGACAGTAGGAAATAGAGATAGGTAATAAAGAGAAAGAGAAATAAAAAAGAGATAAATAAAATAAGTGGAGTATTAAACAAGATATTCTTCATTGGACATATATTCATGAACTATTGTATATAATTCTTCATCTATTCCTTCATTCAGGCTTCAGTCATGGCCTCGAACCGGACCATCTTAACCCTTTAAATATTCAATAAATGGAGACCATGTTCCTCTGAATTGATCTAACCTGTCCATTAGGACAAGTCTTAATCGTTCCAGGTGAAGTGTCTCCGACATTTCTGTAATCCACATTTTGATTGTTGGGGATATGGGACCTTTCCAAAATCTTACTATTAATTTTTTACCAATTATTAAACTATAACCAATAAAAATTATTTGTTGTGTTGTTAGTATCTGATTCGCTTCTAAAATTCCCAATATAATTAATTTTGAGTATGGAATTACATTTGCATTAACTACAATTGAGATTATCTTAAAAATCTCTGTCCAAAAATTAGTAATTTTTGTACATTTTGTGAATGAATGCATTAGATTAGCTTCTAAGTGTTGACATTTATCACATATAGCGGAAACATTTGAAAAAAATTCTGTTTAATTTGGATTTTGAGAAGTGTAATCTATGTATAACTTTAAATTGTATCAAGGAGTGTCTGGCATTTAGTGAGCAGTGGTGTATATGTTGTAAACTTTCATTCCATACTTCTCTACTAATTACTTGACCTAATTCGTTTTCCCATGCTTGTCTATATTTATCCGTATTTGGTAAATCATTTTCCAGTAAAATATTATAAATATATGATATTAATTTTTCTGTATTCGGATGTTTATTTAGACATTCATCTAAAATTTCTGTCTTTCTATTCCTAAAATCTAGTGTATTTGATTTAACATAATCTCTAATTTCCAATGGTCCAATTCTACACAGCCATCATAGAGTCTGTTCTCACCTTCTCCATTTTGGTCTGGTTTGGCTCAGCCAGCAAGCACGACACCTGGAGGCTGCAGCGAATCGTCCGATCAGCAGAGAAGATTATTGGCTGCAACCTTCCCTCCATTGATGAACTGTACACTGCAAGGGCCAGGAAGTGAGCTGGCAAGATCATCTCTGACCACTCTCACCCTGGCCACAAACTCTTTGAATCACTTCCCTCTGGAAAGCAACTTCGGACTGTCAAAGCTGCCACAGCCAGACATAAAAACAGTTGTTATCCACATGTAGTTGCTCTACTCAACAGCCAAAAATCTGTAGCCTCCCTTTGATCTGGTATTTTACATCGGAGTCACGTGAGTGACTACTTGAAGAAGCCCGCCAGCCCGCATGCGCGTCAATACGTCTAACGCGTGACGCACAACTGGCTGGGAGGAGCATCGCTCCTCCAGCAGTAAGTTTCAAAAGCCTGCAGGCAAGTTTTAAACTTATTCTGAGGTCGGGTTTTGTTGGAATTTTTTTCTTTACAGAGTCCCAATTCCTGCGGATAATGGGGTAATCCAGGGCGAAACCCAGACATGCCGCGGGGGAACTGGCTACGGAGAACCGCGGGGGGAACAAGCTACGGAGGATCGCGGGATAGCAGGTAGCCGGCGGACGTCAGTTTCGCCATCCGAGTGGCTGACAGTGCGGTCAGCGACTTCAGACTTGGTGCTGGGTCAAAGCACCTTGGCAACCCCGAAAGGGGGGAAAGCCAAAACGAAGTCTGGCAGCCCTGTTTACTCAGACGAGTCAGGCCAGGAGGCGTTGCCTCCTACAGTCATGGGTAACATCTTTGGGCATTTATCCTGAATGGAGCACCTCATGGAGAGGATGCTCCATCATGATATGCTCTGTGAAACGGAAACATATCAGCGCAGGTCTCCTCAGGGACCTGCGGCCGCGCCTGGTCTAGGGCTGCATAATGTCTCCCACTCTGAGGAGGGGAGCTTACGGGGTCAGTATTGGACTGACTCCGAATTCTGAGGTATGTCTGGGGAACATACCGGGATGCACGACATACGTGAGGTTCAGGGTGCCTGCCACCTCATGTCGCACCAATTGCAGGAACAGGTGATGGTGGAAATAACTACAAAGTACCATACACCTATAAATTGTTCATCCCTGAAAGTGCTGGCAGTGAACAGCTCTATCTGGGGATACATTGGAGGGGGCATTAATGCCCAAGAAATGGAACTCCAAAGAATTTTGAAATTACTGGCTTCAGACATCAAGGCATTTGCTAGATCTGTGGAATCGGACATCCAGCGGGATGCCCTGGCGTTGATGTGTATGCACGCTTCGAAATGAACTGCTTTTGGAAGAACGCCATCAGACCTGCCTTACATCCCAAATTTGCAGGGTTATGTAAGGCCAGCAATGTCCAACCGCCGAATCTTCTGTTCGAGGAAGATCTACCCAAACGGGTAAAAGACCTGGATGAGGAACCAAAAGCTGTCGGGCTAATTAAGGCGCCAATGACGAGTACAGCTTCACCGTTTCGTCGACAACAGCCGTAAGCCTCCATCAGCAGTAAGCGGTTCGCTGAAGCTGGTGGCAGCTCAAAAGCTGATTTCTCTGGCAGAGGTCCTTTTAGGCCAAGGCCCAAGCTGGCCCTCATGGAAAATGTGCAATCCACGCACCCCAGCAGTCCTACCCTCCAAACCTCGATGGCAGAAATAGAACCCGCAGCAGGGGCCTTTGGGCCTACCATAAGACCACTGGTAATCATGGAGGTAGGTGGGTCTGGTTCTTACCAGAACATGGGGTGTGTGGACCAGTTACAAGTTGGTGGTAGATTACACTTGTTTTTGCACGAATGGCAATGGGTGACATCAGATCCGTTTATACTGCACGGTATACAAGGGTTCCAAATTGAAGTTCTTCCCAATTCATTGCCACCCACACAACATACCCCAAGCCGGGGTTCATTTGTTCATTCCAAACAAGAAGGTTTGGATATACAAGCTGTAATTCACACGTTATACACAAAAGGGGTAATCAGAAAGTCAAGTCATGTACATCACCAATTCATCTCCAATATATTCTCTAGACAAAAGAAAGATGGAGGATGTCGAATCATCCTTGATTTAACACAACTAACTTTTATGTGCAGTATAGACATTTCAAAATGGAAAACTTTGTTACTGCCAAACAACTGATTTCAAAAGGATGCTTTATGGCATGCATCGATCTCAAAGATGCATACTATTTGGTGCCCATTCACAGGGATCACCGGAGATATTTGAAATTTAGCTGGATGGGGCAACTGTGGCGGTTTAAAGCGTTGCCTAATGGGTCAACTTCAGCCCCAGGTTATTTACCAAATTATTAAAGCCAGTGCTTTGTGCTGCTTAGAGCTCAAAAACACATTGTTATGGCATATTTCGATGATTTTCTCATAGGAAAAATGCTGAAACTGGCTAAATTAGCTGTTTTCAGCCACGAAACTCATATATGAGAAGTTGAGGTTTCTCATCCATCCAGTTAAATCCAAGTTGATACCAACTAGAGTTATTAATTATTTGGGGTTTACCATTAACTCTAGTAATGTCTGTGACTCTGCCCTGGGACAAGAGATTAGAATTACTAGAAGCCTGGTACAACCTTGTTGTTATGGAACAGCCATCTATTCGATAGGTGACTAGTGTAATTGACAAATTAGTGGCCGATTTTTCCAGCTGCACAATTTGGTTCTTTGCATTATCAGAATTTACAATGTGCAAAGGAGCAAGCACTCAAATACCATTTAGGTCATTTTAACAGACCTATGCTATTACCAGCTGAAGCTATATCAGAATTACAATGGTGGACAACCAATATTCGGCATTTCTCCAGTAACATTTTGGTCAGTAAACCTCCAGTTATATTACAAACTGATGCTAGTGCTCAAGGATGGGGAGCTACTTATACCATCCCCAGTTGCTGTGGCAGATGGGATGTGCATGAGTTATGAAATTCTTCAGTTACATGGTATCAACTACCTGGAGATGCTGGGGGCATTCCATGGGTTAAAAACTTATTGTGGGAATATGCATACTCTGCATGTTTTAACTACAGATTGACAACACTACATGGTGGCATATATTAATCACATGGGTGGAATCAAGTCAGTATCCTGTGATAATTTAGCTAACCTTATTTGGCACTGGTGTATGGGGGAAAAAGCATTTGGATTTCAGCTACCTACTTGCCGGGTAGGTTTAACATGGTGGCGGACACCAGGTCATGCAAATTCAATGACAACACAGAATGGATGTTGGATCATAAAGTATTTAACGACATTGTTGCTCGGTATGGAACACCGGAGGGGCAGTGGCGATAGGTGCATTCTTGCTACACTGGGGAGGAATGTGCTTTTATGCCTTTCGTCCAATTTGCCTCATCAGTCGGGTCTTGCCAAAAATCCAGCAAGATTCCGCTTCAGGCATTTTGATAGTGCCTGACTGACCATGGTTCCCGCTGATGTTGGGAATTATATATAACCTTATATGGTTATTTCTAAAACACAGAAATTTGCTGGTTCATCCGTGACTCGGGAAGCCCACCCTCTGCATAATAGAATCAATTTATTGATTTGCAGACTCTAAAAACACCCGTCCTGAGGCTCGGGTTGTCAGACCGAACCATGGACATGAACACTGCAGCTTGGAGAGATAGTACCAAGAAGAAGTACATTTCCTACATCAGGAGATGGGAAGTGTTTTGTTTAAATTCTAATATAACGTATATTATGGTATGGATAACTGACGTCTTGGAGTTTCTTTCCAAATTATTCTTTGACAAAAGATTAAGTTATAGTGCCATTAACTGTGCCAAAAGTGCCTTGTCAGCATATTTGCTGCTGGGATCGGGCCACCACTCTGTCGGGTCTCACCCTCTGATATCTAGATTCATGGAGGGTATCTTAAATACAAACCCTCCCAGGCCCAGGTACACGGACGTATGGGATGTTAGTTAACATCGTGTTAACACTACTTCGCCGGTGGGCTCCAGCTACATCCTTGTCGCTGGCCTGGCTCACGTATAAGGTAGTTATGCTCATGGCGCTAGTTTCAGCGCAACACATCCAGTCGTTGCATAAGCTACGGCTGGACAGAATGGTTATATCTAACAACAAAATAACGTTCTATGTAATGAGCTAATTAAACATAACAGACCGGGGGTGATAGGTCTAAAGCTGGAATTCAGGCATTTCCTATGGACCATAGATTCATCAATATTTTAAGGCTACAAAGAACCTTAGAGGCACTGAGCTGGCAATGTTCATTAGCCACAAAAAAAAACACACAACAGGGTTTCAGTGCAGACCATCTCCAGATGATTAAGACATGTATTGGCTTGTGCAGGAGTGAACTCTGATTTTTTTTAAATCTCAGTCCATCAGGGCTGTAACAAAATCAGCAGCGAGGTTCATGGGGGTTCTGCTGGACCGCATCCTAGCGACAGCAGGATGGTCGAATGAGCGGGCTTTCCAAAGCTTTTATAATAAACCGATTGCCAGGCCGGGTTCGTTTGCCAACTCAATTTTAAGTTCTGTTCAATAATTTACTTTCCCGGATGTAAGGGAGCACTATTATTATTATCATTTGTTTATCAAAAGCATCAGCATGTTTTAAAGCTATGTCATGTCTGAATGCATTATCTTTTCAATCATTTCTGGTCAACTAATGCAGTGTGTTGCACTCATGTGACTTCGAAGTAAAATAGGAAGATTAAACGAGAACTTACCAGTTTGAAGTTTGATCTTTAGTTTAGGAAGAGTTACGATGAGGGATTACGTGCCCTCCACTCCCAACCCTCTTCTCATAAAGGTCATGTGGTAGTTCTAGTTTCTCGAATCTTCCTATAATCAGTTCAGCAAATGTTTTCTGTGATTTCACACCGCTACTTTGAAGGTTGACGCGCATGCGGGCTGGCGGGCTTCTTCATGTAATCCCTCATCGTAACTCCTCATAAAATAAAAATCAAACTTCAAACTGGTAAGTTCTCATTTAATCTTCCTATTTTGTTGGTTCACATGCCTAATCAATTGTGTTTTATCATTAGTGTTTTATTATTATTAATGTTTAGTGTTTTCTGAGTCATTTGTAACTGTGACTGTATGTCATGTTGTTACTTGTGGGCGGAGCACCAATGCAAATTACTTGTATGTGAATACTTGGCCAATAAACATACTTACTTACTTAACACTATCCTACACACATTAGGGACAATTTACATTTATACTAAACCAATTAACCTACAAGCCTACATGTCTGGAGTGTGGGAGGAAACCAGAGCACCCAGAGAAATCCCATGTTGTCACGGGGAGACGTACAAACTCCGTACAGACAGCACCCGTAGTTGGGATCGAACACGCCTCTCTGGCACTGAAAGCATTGTAAGGCAGCAACTCTACCGCTGCGCCACTGTCTTTGTGAAGTTATGGCTCAGGTTGTGGCTGGCTATGTACTCTGTACGCTTGCAAGAGTGAATCAAATATATGTCGATTCAAAGACACAGCTTTGGGAATCTTCTTGGTTCCTGTCCGTTTACAATCACCTCATGGTTGCATCATGATGGTCTTCCATGACCCAAACGTTCGAGCACTCCAGATCTTGTGTCCTGTGTGACCTTTCTTGTTCAGTTAACTGATGTTTAAACAAAGTCTTCTGTACCCAAATTGGAAACACTAAACTGAATCGCTGACAAGGTAACTAAGAACCCATTCCTCTGCCATGTGCAAACCCAAGGAAATAACCATATAACCATATAACAATTACAGCACGGAGACAGGCCCTCTCGGCCCTTCCAGTCCGTGCCGACCATTTGTTTTCCCCTAGTCCCATCTACCTGCACTCAGACCATACCCCTCCATTCCCTTCACGTCCATATACCTATCCACTTTACTTTTAAATGTTAAAATCGATCCTGCCTCCACCACCTCTGCTGGAAGCTCATTCCACACAGCCACACCCTCTGAGTAAAGAAGTTCCCCCTCATGTTACCCCTAAACTTCTGTCCTTAATTCTCATGTCATGCCCTCTTGTTTGAATCTTCCCTACCCTCAATGGGAAAAGCTTATCCACGTCAACTCTGTCTATCCCTTTCATCATTTTAAAGACCTCAATCAAGTCACCCTTAACCTTCTGCGCGCTCCAAAGAATAAAGACCTAACATGTTCAACCTTTCTCTGTAACATAATTGCTGGAACCCTGGCAACATTCTAGTAAATCTCCTCTGTACTCTCTCTATTTTGTTGACATCCTTCCTATAACTAGGGCGACCAAAATTGTACACCATACTCTAGAATTGGTCTTACCAATGCCTTGTACAATTTTAACATTACTTCCCTACTCCTATATTCAATGCTCTGATTTATAAAGGCCAGCACACCAAAGGCTTTCTTTACCACCCTATCTACATGCGATTCCACCTTCAGGGAACTATGCACAGTTATTCCTAGATCCCTCTGTTCCACAGCATTCCTCAATTCCCCACCATTTACCATGTACGTCCTATTTTGATTTGTCCTGCCAAGATGTAGCACTTCACACTTATCAGCATTAAACTCCATCTGCCATCTTTCAGCCCACTTTTCCAAATGGCCCAAATCTCTCTGTAGACTTTGAGAATCTACTTCATTATCCACAATACCACCTAACTTAGTATCATCTACATACTTACTTATCTAATTTTCCACCCCATCATCCAGATCATTGATGTACATTACAAACAACAGTGGACCCAACACAGATCCCTGAGGCACCCCACTGGTCACCGGCTTCCAACCTGACAAACAGCCATCCACCATTACTCTCTGACATCTCCCATTCAGCCACTGTTGAATCCATCTTGCTACTCCGCCATTAACACCCAAAGATTGAACCTTCTGAACCAACCTTCCATGGGGAACCTTGTCAAAGGCCTTACTGAAATCCATATAGACAACATCCACTGCTTTACCCTCATCAATTTCCCTAGTTACCGCTTCAAAAAATTCAAGAAGGTTTGTCAAACATGACCTTCCAGGCACAAATCCATGTTGACTGTTCCTGATCAGACCCTGTTTATCCAGATGCTTATATATATTATCTTATATATCCAGATGCTTATATATATATATATAGTACAGATAAAAGGGAAAAGCGCAAAATGCTGGAAGAATTAGGTAGATCAGGCAACATCTGGGGCAATGGGCTGAGAGAATGTACAGATTACTTCAATTTACTTTTAATTTATTTTTTAAACTTTATTTATTTTAATTAATTTTAGTTTATTGTCAAGTGTACCGAGGTACAGTGAAAAGCTTTTGTTGCTTGCTAACCAGTCGGCAAAAAGACGATACATGATTGCAATCGAGCCATCCCCAGTGTACAGGCACATGATTGAAGGAATAACATGAATAAGTTTATGGGCAAGATAAAGCCCAGTAAATTCTGAACTAACTGCAGACCCGTTGGGTCTGCTCCCCCATACACAATATTCCACCATTCACCCATAGCCCCCAACTGCTCAGGCGCGGCTGACGGGTTCCCATTGTGATGCCCCTGATCCCCCCCACTCACCCCCACCCCCCCACTCTGCCCCTTGCCCTTCCCACCCCACTCATCCCCCAGAATGAGGGAACTCCTCGCGACCATGAAACAGACTCACCAGAGACCACCAGCAAACATGTGGCGATTATGTAGCGAGCACAGAGTCTCCTGCACTCACCTACAAAGTCGCCTAAGTGGGATAGGCCCTTTAGGAAGTTCGGCATGTCCCCAACAACCCTCACAAACTTCTAGTTCAAGTTCAAGTTCAAGTGAGTTTATTGCCATGTGTCCCTGATAGGAAAATGAAATTCTTGCTTTGCTTCGGCACACAGAACATAGTAGGCATTGACTACAAAACAGATCAGTGTGTCCATATATAATTATATAAATACATACACACATGAATAAATAAACTGATAAAGTGCAAATAACAGATAACAGATAATAGGTTGTTAATGATCATAGTTTTGTCCGAGCCAGGTTTAATAGCCTGATGACTGTGGGTAGTAGCTATTCCTGAACCTGGTCATTGCAGTCTTCAGGCTCCTGTACCTTCTACCTGAAGGTAGCAGGGAGATGAGTGTGTGGCCAGGATGGTGTGAGTCCTTGATGATGCTGCCAGCCTTTTTGAGGCAGCCACTGCGATAAATTCCCTCGATGGAAGGAAGGTCAGAGCCGGTGATGGACTGGGCAGTGTTTATTACTTTTTTTAGTCTTTTCCTCTCCAGAGCGCTCAAGTTGCCAAACCAAGCCATGATGCAACCGGTCAGCATGCTCTACTGTGCACCTCTCTCTGAGTCATCCTTGACAAACTGACTCTCCGTAATCTTCTCAGGAAGTAGAGGCGCTGATGTGCTTTCTTGATAATTGCATTAGTGTTCTCGGACCAGGAAAGATCTTCAGAGATGTGCACTCCCAGGAATTTGAAGCTCTTGACCCTTTCAACCATTGACCCGTTGATATAAACGGGACTGTGGGTCCCCATCCTCCTCCTTCCAAAGTCCACAATCAGGTCCTTGGTTTTCCAGGTGTTGAGAGCCAGGTTATTGTGCTGGCACCATATGGACAGTTGCTCGATCTCTCTTCGAAACTCTGACTCATCCCCATCAGTGATACATCAGCAAACTTGATGATGGAGTTTGCACTGTGACCGGCTACGCAGTCATGAGTATAGAGTGAGTACAGCAGGGGGCTGAGGACACAGTCTTGAGGTGCTCCTGTGCTGATTGTTATCGAGGCTGACACATTTCCACCAATACGTATGGACTGTGGTCTGTGAATGAGGAAGTCGAGGATCCAATTGCAGAGGGATGCACAGACACCCAGTTCTGAGAGTTTGGTAACCAGCTTGGAGGGGATGATTGTGTTAAATGCCGAGCTGTAATCAATAAATAACAGCCTGACGTATGAGTTTTTGTTGTCCAAGTGGTCCAGAGCGGAGTGGAGGGCCAGCGAGATTGCATCTACAGTTGATCTGTTGTGGCGGTAAGCGAACTGCAGTGAGTCCAGGTTTTTGTCGAGGCAGGAGTTGATTTGCTCCATGACCAACATCACCACAGGCGTTAGTGCCACAAATACCATCACAGCGAATGGGGGCTCGGGAAGGCACATCAGTTTTCTCCCTATCAAAGCGTGGTAAAACGCATTGAGCTCGTCAGGGAGTGATGTTTCGCTGACATTCGAGCTGCCTCCTGGTTTCGCCTTGTAGGAGGTGATTGCATTCAGGCCCCGCCACAGCTGCCGAACATCTGTTTCATCCTCCAGTTTGGAGCAGAAGTCCCTTTTGGGCTTTTCGATGGGCTTACCGAGGTCGTATCTGGACTTCTTGTAGTCCACTGTATCAGACGTGAATGCTCGGTGTCTGGACTTCAGAAGAGTGCGGATCTCAAAGTTCATCCAAGATTTCTGATTGGGAAACACTCGGAAGTTTTTTGTAGCGATGCAGTCCTCCACACATTTCTTTATAATGTCTGTAACGACTGTGGTGTATTCGTTCAACTCCGTTGCCATAGAAAGCATTTTATTGGGATGCATCACAGCATGGTTTGGGGACCGCTCCACCCAAGACTACAAGGAACTGCAGACAATTCCACGGGCCAGTGTTCAGCTCTCCCAAGACCATGACCTCTGCTGGTCCAGCAAAACAGATAATTCAGAAAAGCTCTGGATCTAAGGGTGTGGGAAAATCAGTGGTGGACTTGTAATAAGCTAACTAAAATATATTGGGCCAGGAATCTGGCATTAACCTACTTTCTCTCCATTGCTAGACTGCTCAGCTGGGAACCTGATGCCAGTATGCCAGATGATGGCGTTATGGCCAAGTTTGCAGATGATACAAAGATAGGTTGGAGGGGCAGGAAGTGTAGAGGCAGCAGGGAGGCTGCAGAAGGACCTGAACAGGTTGGGAGAGTGGGCAAAAAAGTGACAGATGGAATACAGCGTTACAGAATGAACTGCCTTATTAATTTCATGGGCAATGGTTGCTGCTCTGGCCCATGTTGCCAGATCTGATAAAATAAATGAACATAATGTTAAAAAATTCAAGGGCAGGACCTGATAAACCTCTCATGTACCCATTCCATGATGTGGACATACTTGCAAATGAATGATACTGGAACTAGATTCAATAGTTGAAGTTTAACCAGTGATTTGTCAAGGTTCAACATGTTTGTTTTTAATTTGGTAATTAATAACCCTATTTACAACACAAAGGCGCTTTTGTTCCCAATACAACCGTCTGCAGCTTTGGGCCCCATATCTGAGGTAGGGTGTGATGGTCCTGAGAGGGTCCAAATTAGGTTTACAAGAATGATCCCAGGAATGAGTGGGTTAACTTATGATGAGCGTTTGACGGAACAGTGCCTGTACTCGCTGGAGTTTAGATGAACATGGAGGGACGTCATTGAAACTTACAGAATAGTGAAAGGCTTGGATAGAGTGGACGTGGAGAGGATGTTTCCACTGGTGGGAGAGCCTAGGACTAGTGATCAATGCCCCAGAATTAAAGGACATTCCCTTAGAAAGATGTGAAGAAATTTGTTTAGTCAGAAGGTGGTGAATCTATGGAATTCTTTGCCACAGAAGGTTGTGGAGTCCAAGTTAATGGATATTTTTAAAGCAGATAGATTATTCATTAATACAGGTGTCAGGGGTTATGGGGAGAAGGCAAGAGAATGGGGTTAAGAGGGAGAGATAGATCAGCCATTATTGACTGGTGGAGGAGACTTAATGCTAGGTGGGAGGATGACCTTGGTATGATTCTGTCTGAGGAATGCTGGACAGAAGCGCTGAAAAAAGTCCACTCCTCATCATCATGTGCTAGATTGGGGCTCATACAATTTAAAGTTTTACACAGGGTTCATTTAAGCAAAGCCAGGCTTGCTAACATATATCCAGGGACGGATGCTGGCTGTGACAGGTGCTCGTCCTCTCCAGCCACTCTAGCTCATGCATTCTGGTCTTGCCCCAAACTTGTTAACTACTGGGCAGTGGTTTTTAAAACCATCAGTGAAGTCCTTGGGATGACAGTGAGACCTTGCCCGCTTGTAGCTGTATTTGGTGTAGCAGATAAAATCTTGGCTTTAAATACAACCCAGTCTGATATCATTATGTGAGGGATAAAGTGATTAAACCCTATTACAGAAAGGAGTTTTAAAGAGAATTTAAACAGAGAGGGGCTGGAGAGGAGATTCTGACAGCAGTGTCTGAAAATTGCCAGACCCATCCTTGAGGCCTTGAGTAAGAAGAGATAGCTTTGTCTCGCTAGAGAAGGGGGTGATGTAGAGAAATCCCTATCAGTGGAAGGAGTGATGGATGGGACCCTAGTCACTATAGCTTAGCTTTAGTGCTGATATAGGAAAACTGAGAGGGTTCACTAGGGATTGAGCGAAACTGGGCCAGGTCATGAGCAACTGAGCATGCTTAATAGAATAAATGAATATTACAACACACCCCTGGTCAAGAAATTGCTCATTACCATGAACAGTTTGAACATGCAATGTATGATGTGGGAGGTGCGAGGGGATGTACGGTGGGTTGTACCTACAGATTGTGCACCTCCAACCCTGATTGGAGAGAGGTCCGGAGGAGAAATTGAATGTAAGATTTTGTGTATAAAGGGGGATGATCTCCCTGGCTTCAGTGTGTCTCGAGTTGGAGAGGCACCCGGTCTGCAGACTCGTAAAATAAAGAAATCTCTTGCTTCCAGGATTTAGTCTTTGAGTATTTATTGTGAGCATAAAGGGTATCTCACAATTACATTTACATCACTTTTGGCCCGTAGGAGAATCTTGCTGGTCTGGAAATCTAACACTCCTCCATTTGCCGCTGCTTGGCTGGAAGACGTCATGTTTTTTTTAAGGTTAGAAAATTCACATTGAGGGGGTCTGTGAAAAAGTTTTATTTGAAATGAGAACCCTTTTTATCATACTTTGAGGGTCTAAAGGAACTACCTGTTGACTGAGGGCACTTGACATAAGTGGGGATCTGACTTTATTCTGTTTTGTTACTTTATTATTGTTAAAAAGTGCATTTGATTTTGTGATATATTTGGATTGTGAAAAAATAAGCTGCCAAGGGGCGTTTAGGGAGGGTGGGTTAGGATTATTTTGTTTATATTATTATTATTATTTATAAAAAACAAAATGGAGGAAAATGTAATGCTATACATCAGATGTACTGTGATTTTTTTTCCCTCCAATAAAAAACTATTAATTTAAATTAAAGCAATTATTTGGGAGACACAAGATGTTGGAGCAGCTGCACAGGCATCAACTCTGGAGAGTATAGAGTGGTTATCTGGGGCTTTCTGGAGGGCTAGTACGGGTGTACACAATGGGTTTCCATTGTGACATTGAACACTCAGGTATTACTGCGCAGGCACAGCTGACGGGTGGAAAGGGGATTTATTGAAGCTTAATATGTGAATAACTTAAAATATAACAATTTAAATGTTAAATATGAGATTTATTCAATCCATTCTTTCTCGTTGCATCTCTTGTTGCGTTCTGCAGCTGGGAGAGGGGGACGGCTTCAGGTGTGGGCTGTGGGGGGCCAGTGGGAGCAGCATCCTGCAGCCGGGGAGGGGGACGGATTCAGGCGGAGCCCTGTCGGGGGGGGGGACGGATGAGGGGGAGCCTGTCGGGGGCCGGTGGGGAGGGGAGCGCTGTTGTGGCCTACCGCTGCCGTGATTGCTGTGGCCTACCGCTGCCATGATTGCTGTGGCCTACCACTGTCACCGCCACTGCTACTGCCGTTGCCTACCCCTTCTGCTGCCGTGGACTACAGCTGCCTATCACTGTCTTGGCCTACCGCTGCCGCTCCCCACCGGCTTCAGGCGGGGACCTGTGGGGAGCATCCTGCAGCTGGGGACAGGACGGCTTCGGGGGCCATTGGGCCAATGGGGGGGGGGGTGGCATCCTGCACCTGGGGAGGGGGACGGCTTCAGGCGGGGGCTGTCGAGGGTTTGCGGAGGTAGAGCATCCTGGAGCCAGGGCAGGGGGACGAGTTCAGGCAGGGGCTGTTGGGTGCCGGTGGGGTGGTGGTGCAGTCGGGGAAGGGGGACGGCTGAGGCAGAGGCTGTTTGAGGGCCGGTGGGGGGGGGGGGAGGAGTGTCCTACAGCCGGGGAAGGGAGGGCTTCAGGTGGTGGCCGGTGGTGGGGGAGATGCTTTCTGGAGGGCTAGTATGGGTGTTGTGGTCCGAAGGACTTGTTTCCAGAGGGCTAGTATGGCTATTATGGGCCAAAGAGTCGGTGGGGACCGCTGCCGTGGCCTACCGCTGCCCTGCCCTATGTCTGCTATCCCAGCCGTGGACTGCCGCTACCGTGCCTATCGCTGTTGTAGCCTACCACTGTCGCTCCTCTCTGGCTTCAGGCTGGGACCGTCGGGGTGGGGAGCATCCTGCAGAGGGGGAGGGGGCCGGCTTCAGACAGGGGCTGTCAGGGGCCGGTGAGGGAGCTTCCTGCAGCGGGGCAGGGGCACGGCTTCAGGTGGGGCTGTCGGGGACCGGGGGGGGGGGGGGGGAACGAGGGAAGGAGCGTCCTGTAGAGAGCTTCAGGCGGTGGCCAGTTGGGGCTTTCTGGAGGGCTAGTATGGGTGTTGTGGTCCAGAGGGCTAGTACGGATATTCTAGGCCAAAGGGACTTTTCTTGGGCTGGTGCAGGTGTTGTGGGCCGGACTGGTTTCCTGAGGACTATAGAACATTGTGGGCCGAACGCTTCATTGGGCTAGTAGGGTTGTTGTGGGCCGAATGGACAGCAGCTGGGGACTTCAGGCTGGAGCTGGCGAGCATCCTTCAGATGGGGCCTGTCAGGGGCCCTTGGGGGGGAGAGGGGGACGGACGGCCGGTGTGGAGGGGGGAGCGCTGCCATTGCCTACCAGCTGCCGTGGCCTACCGCTGGGGCAGTGTGCGAGGGGAGGGTGTGGGTGGGATTGGTGCGCCCCGACAGCGCTCCCACAATTCCCCCACACTCCCCACTTCCCAAGGATCTCGAGGTTGCAGCAGTCGGCGTCACAGTTGGCCAGGCTCCAGGCCCCTCTGCACTCCGGGCCCTCGGGTTCCGGGCGGCTTCGGGACGGACTCGGGACGGCTTCTGGACTCACTGACTCGGGACGGCTTATGGATTCAGCCCGGCCACCGGGGCTTTATTCTCCTTGCCCCGGTGATTGACTGCGGTGCCAGAATGGGCATTACCGTCACGGTGACTCAGGAGAGAAGATCTTACGATTTGATCTGCTGATCTTACGATTTTTAAACCTCCATAACTTTTGTAATATTCCACCGATCGAAACAAAACTTGATGCGCTTGTAACACAGGAGAACAGTGAGTAAGGTGACGAAAGATCGGAGCGCTATCCAGTACCGTTTAAGTGCAAATGTAAAAACAACGCAAACCAGAAGAGGACAAGATGAGAGCTTTAGTTAAGGATAGATACATAGATAGATAGATGGATGGATGGCTAGATAGATAGATGTTTACAAGCAAAGGAACTTCTGAAAAGTCAAAACCTTACAAATGTATTAGGACAATGGCCACAGTTTAAGAATAACGGGTAGACCATTTAGAATGGAGATGAGGAAAAACGTTTTCACCTGAAGAGTTGTGAATCTGGAATTCTCTGGATAGTTTCAAGACAGAGTTAGATAGAGCTCGTAAAGATAGCGGAGTCAGGGGATATGGTAAGAAGGCAGGAATTGGGTACTGAGTGTTGATGATCACGGTGAATGCGGTGCTGGCTCGAAGGACCTAATGGCCTACTCCTGCACCTATTGTCTATTGACAAGAGTTCAGGGCATATGTGTTAGGACAAGTTCAGGGCTTAGATGAAGGGCAATGCAGATGTGAGTTAGGAAGTTTTGATGACGATAAATTGAGGCTCTGATGAGGAAAAAGAAAAAGGTATGGGACAGGTACATGTAACTGGTGCTAAATGTAACTTTAGAGATGCCGCCTGTCCCGCTGAGTTACTCCAGCATTTTTGTTCATCTCTGTGTGGAGTTGCAGGTGATTGGTCCTCAATGAGTATTTCTCCTCCATATAAAACATGGAGAAAGACATGAAGACTGGGGAACATGGGACGGTTAGTGGAGATCTCTTGAGGACAGTCAGTATTACAGTCGAAGAGGCGCTGAATGTTGTACGGCATATGAAGATAGACACATTTCCTGATCAAATATATCCAACAACACCGTGGGAAGCTAGAGAAGAAATTGCAGGTGCCCAGACTGAGATATAAAAACCATCATTAAATACAGGTGAGGTGCCGGAAGACTAGAGGGTGGCAAATGTTGTACTTAGCAATGGCTGCAAAGAAAAGTAAAGAAACTATAGACCAACGAGCCTAACATCTGTGGTGGGCAAATTACTGGAGAGTTATCTGAGGGATAAGATATATCTGCACTTAATTTAGTTCAGTTCAATTAAATGAACTGTGTACCGAGTTACAGTGAAAAGCTTTTATTGCGTGCTGACTAGTCAGCGGAAAGACAATACCTGATTACAGTCGAGCCATTCACATTGTACAGACACATGATAAGGGAATAGTTTTAAGTGCAAGGTAGAGCCTCCCCGATGAGGTAGATATTAATTCAGGACTACTCTCTGGTTGTAGTAGGTTGGTTCAGTTGCCTGACAACAGCTGGGAAGAAAGTGTCTCGGTACTGATTAGGGATCGTCAGCATGGTTTTGTACATGAGAGATCATGTCTCACAAATCTGATAGAGTTTTATACTCTTGAATTTAAGTATGATTGTGCCTATGTAAAGTAGGATTTTGACTGAAGTGAATGTAAAAATAATTTCACTGTACCTATAAAGTATTGAGTAAGTAAGTTTATTGGCCAAGTATTCTGCCACAGAATGCAGTGGAGGGCAATTCACTGAATGCTTTCAAGAGGGAGTTAGATTTAGCTCTTAGGGCTAACCGAATCATGGGATATGGGGGGAAAAAGCAGGAATGGGGCACTGATTTTAGTAAGTAAATAAGTTTATTGGCCACGTATTCACATACAAGGAATTTGCCTTGGTGCTCTGCGCACAAGTAACAACATACAGTGACAGTTACGAATGACTCAGAAAACACTAAACATTGATAATAATAAAACACCATTGATCAAGCATGTGAACCAACAAAATGCCAGATCAAAGGGAGGCTACGGATTTTTGGCTGTTGAGCAGAGCAACTACTCGTAGATAAAAACTGTTTTTATGCCTGGCTGTGGCAGCTTTGACAGTCTGGAGTCGCCTTCCAGAGGGAGGTGATTCAAAGATTTTGTGGCCAGGGTGAGAGGGGTCGAGTGATCTATCTTGCTTGGTATAGGATCTTTGGTCAACAGAACTGGAACGGTCACGTGACTGCATTTGGCGGAAAGATAACTCCACAGAGAAGATGTGTGTCCTTCAACAACAGCAGAAATAATCTTTGGCAGAAACTAACTCGAGTTCACAAGTCAACAACTTCGGTCAACAATTACTTTATGCAACAAAGCGACAATTACTTTATACTAGAGTGTAGCAAACACGCTTATGTACCAAACTTGTAATGTGTTAATAAAGACAACGTTTTCACACAACGTTTGGACTCTACAAGGTGATGTTTCGAGTCATCTGATGAAGGGTCTCGACCAGAAACGACACATATTCCTTTTTCTCCAGATATGCTGCCTGAGCTGCTGAGTTAATCCAGCACTTTGTGTCTATCTTGTGGGTAACTGTAGTAGGGTATCAAAGTACAACTTGTTCAACGGCAGATATTATAGATATTATGGGAGAAATTAAACAGAGCAATCTTGATTCAGAGATACACAGTTATCAATAGAGCCAGTTTAGGCACTAAAAAATTCTGAAATAGGCAGGCAAAAGGCATAATAAAATTACAAAAAAGGCACGAAAAAGGCATTATTGACCAAAAAAGACATAAAAAGGCATGTATTTCCACCACCAAAATATGGTTAAAAATGATAATATAAAGGTATTCTACACTAAATGACCAAAGTTGCCTGGTTGCACATAATTACTAGCATCTTTTTCAAATTATCTGGTGTTAAACTATGCAGTCTGTCAGACAGAATATGCTTCAGTTGTGAAAAACCTCTGTCTACCTCAGCTGAGGTCACTGGTGCATACCCAAAACAAGCTATATTCATGTTGATATCTTGTGCATGACAACTACTTTTGAGAACTTTAGCTATGTTTTGTATTTCTTCAAGATCTTTGTTAGCAAAAATCACTCTCTCACATTTTCCTTGTATATCTTTACCTATATCGCCAGGAATTTTACGGATATCGTCAGTTACTTTGTTGAAAACCTGCAAGTTATTCACTGATGTCTTGCCACATTTCTCAAGGGAAGTGATAGCTTCTGGGAAGCTTGCAAAATTGGAAGCAATAAACACAAGATCGCGATGGAGGGACTTTTTCGGCATGTTTCACTCACGATCCTGACTGCAGCAGATTCTTCTTCTTCAAAATAGTTGACAATTTATTTTGTCTTTTCAAAATTTGCAGCATAGTAGAGTACAGCAGAGAGCCATGTACCCCACCTAGTCAAAACGGGCTGTGGAGGTAGTAGAATCTCAGGTGCCATTTCCTTGAACAACTGCACACGTGACGGTACTTTGAGGAAGATTTTCTTGACATGGGAAACTAGGCGATTGACATTTGGAAACAAGCTACTTATGTGCTTGACAATTCTATGAGGTCTTTGAGCTAAGCATGTCAAATGCAACATTTTGGTGAATAAAACTTTAAGAGCGCGAGCAGCTTTTTTCATGTACGGAGCTGCATCAGTCACTTGAGATCAGTCATCAGGCTTGAGATAACATGGAGATGTTGATGTAAATACGCATATCTTTGTTTGCTTTAAAGCAGCTATAACTCTGTCTGAAGATGCAGCCCTGGTGGAGTGAGATTTAAAATAATCAGTATTTACTCCTGCATATGTCAGTACCTGTTTTAGCCACCTCGAAATGGTCTGAACTGAGACCTTTTTGTGAGGTTTCTTAAAACTAACAAATACTGCTAGTTCCGATCCCCTGAGGCTCTTAGTGACCTTTATATACAGCCGGAGGTGTGTTACCACATATAGCTGGAGGTCCAAGGGGTAAGCCGTAAAATGAAGCTTTAGGCCAGATTAACCTGGCCTGCTTTGCTTGACTAGGGCGATGCTGCCTTGGGAATGGCCACAAAGGCTGATCTTCCCCAGTGAGATAAGCGAATCATGGTTATGTAGGCCCAACTGGTATAACCAGGAGCCTGTGGCAGAGTCTAGCTTGATCTGCAGCAAACATAGACTTATGAGGCAGAGTGGGAGAAATGCATAAAGCACATCCTTCCCCACTGTAGCGGGAATATATCCACCGGCATTGCCTATTGGCCTTGTTCTTATGCAACACATTTTGGTGACTGGTGATTTGTCTGCATGCAGACAAATTGATATCCGGTGTTCCATATCGGTCGATAAAGTCATAAAACATGATATGATTACATCCATTCTGTGTCCGCCAATTGAGTTAGCCATTTATCACAGGATACAGGCTTGATTCCACCAATGTGATTAACGTATGCCACCACTGTGGTGTTGTGATTTTAAAGTTGAATATACAGATGATGCATATTTCTGCAATAAGCCTTAACCCATAGAGTGCACCCATCAACTCCGAGTGGTTAGTACTTGACCATAGAAGGACTGATAAAAGGCTTGAATACCGAAACTCTCAATGCATAAAAGGACCGGGTGTATGCCGTGAGGGTGGACTGAGCCAGACTAGAATTTTAATTTGGAATTGATGTAGTTGTGCAGTATAAACAAATCTGATGTTAATTCACAAACCAACGTAAATTCTCCCAACTAGTGAGTGATGTACACCCTGTATGTTCTAAAAAGAACCTGATCCACCCACCTTCATGGTTACTGGTGGCTTTGTGGCATGTATCTCCGCCCCCGAGGTTTGGGTGGAGTGCTGGAGTGTGCGAGGTGCGCATTTTGGAGGAGGGCCGGCCTTGGCCGTGCCCTAAAAAAGACTGCTGTCCATAATGTTCGGCCTTCATACTGGTACCAGCTTCGAGAAAACGATTGCTGCTGGTAGAGGCGTAGGGGTGTTGCCGCCGGAAGGCCGAAGCTCTGCTTGTTGATGGTGCCCGGATTAACCCCACGGCTTTCGCCTCGTTATCCAGATCTTTGACCTGTTTGGGTAGATCTTCTCCAAACAGGTAGTTTGGTGGCTGCACATTGGCTTTATACAACCCTGCAAACTTTGGATTCAGGGTGGGGCGGATGGCATTCTTGCGATAACAATTGATCTCAAAGTGCGCGTTGCATAATAATGCTAGCCGACAAAGGGACTCTGCCCACTGATCTGGCAAAAGCTGTGATGCTTGAAGCCAGCAGGCTCAGAATTGTCTGGAGTTTTACCTCCTGGTTCCTGATGCCTCCCCCAATGTGGATCCATATTGAGCTGTTTACAGCCGGCACACTTAAAGACACACAGTTGCTAGGCGTGTGGTGCCTCATGGTTGTATCCATCATCATTTGCTCTCGGAGCTGATGTGAAGCCAAGTAGTTTATGTTGGCTGCCAATTCTGCCTCGAGCGGCTTCCCAATTTGCGATGACATCGCAAATTTTGATGCTATGGTGGGTATGTTTGCTTCTCACAGCCCGTGCATCATAGTATGTTCCTCAGACATACTGCCGAACTCTGAACCAGCCCAAAACTGGCTTTGGATGCTCCCCTCCTCAGAGAGGGAGACATCATGCAGCCCTGAACGAGGTGCTGCAGCAGGCTCTCTCGGAGACCCGCGCTGGTATGACTCCAATCCGAGGAGTGTGTCATGGTGGAGCATCCACTCTATAAGATGCTCCATGCGGGACAGGCATCCAGCCACGCTATCCATAGTGGGAGGTGCAGCCTCCTGGCCTGACTCATTCGAGTCTATAGGCCTCACAGACCTTTGCTTGGCTTTTCCCTTTTTTGTGGTAGCCACGGTGCTCTGCTGAGTCACCAAGTCTGGAGTTGCTGGGATTATCATCAGCGACTTTGATGGTGAAGTTGACGGCTGCCCGCTACTCGCAGTCTTCTGTAGTGGGTTTCATCTCCCCTTCACTTTTTTGTCCATTTCCCGTTCAAAGCTTGAAGCGATTCTGCAAGGTTTGTACGAACATACGACCTCAGATTAAGTCCAAAAAACGTACCTGTGGGTCTTTTAAACTTACTGCTGGAGGAGCGACGCGCCTACCAGCCAGTCGCGCTATGCAGACGACGTAATTGACGCGCATGCGGGCTGGTGGCCTTCTTCACGTAGTCACTCACATGACTCTGAAGTAAAATCCATAAGTAACTTTATTTTAACAATTAAATAGGGAAATTAATTGTGAAGATTATTGTGTTTAATTAGGATTGTGAGCATTAGACTTTGTATGGTAAATCATAATGATTGGTTAATAGTTTGCCACTCCTTTTATATTATAATTGTCTAATATCTATATAATGTGTTACGTTTAAACCAAAGTCAGTAGTTCTTTCCAGCTGCCCCAGAATTTTAGCTCTGTGTTGGAAGGTTTAAAGAATTATCCAGCGCTGTCAGAATAAAGAATTGAATTTAGCAGCAATGGTTTGAATCAAGTTTTCTTGAATTAGACTGACAAAATAACTCAGTTTAACATTTTGCGATGAGGATGAGGAGTAAGACGGTTCACCGACAACACGAGGAACGAAAATAAGAGTCAAACTGCGCACTGATTGGACCAGAGGAATTGGCCAAGCAGAAGTGAGTAGTTAAACACCACTCTATTTTCCTCTTCTCCTTATATCACTGCGTAGTCGACCCTTCATTCTTGTGTTGAATGGGTCAGAATCAGGTTAGTCTAACAAACCTTGTTGATTGGTAAGATAGACTTTTAAACAGACTGGTCCATTGGGAATGGAAAGACTCGACCATTTGGAATGAAGAGACTCGGTCATTGGAAATGATCAATGGTAACTGACGGCTGAACTGGATAAATTTATCCTGGTCATTTGGAATGGCAGGAGAGTGTTAAAGATTTGGAAACAGGGTCGGCTAAACACCGACAGTACTAAATTAATCTCCACCATTTGGAATGGTGCGAAGTAATTAAAAACAATTGAATTCGGATCCAGTGAAAAGTCACGGTTGCTAAATAAGAAATAGTAAAACGTTAACATCATTATTATATTGTTGTAAGAATAAAGTATAAGAATATTAATACTGTGTGTGGAATAAGTGGTTGTGAATATAGTAATAAATTGATTGAATTATGGCAAAAGTGGCGTGAGGAGGAATGAGATAAAAACTAATTTGGCCAGTTGGCAAGATAATGTAGTTAAATTAGATATCCATTTAATAAGTGGAGGTATTGAGATGAGAGTGTGCACACGAAAGGAACGAACAACAGGAGAAAGAGAGAGAGAAGAAAAAAGGTTAAAAAAAAGGATTGTGCAGTTCAAATGGTTGGCCTTCAATTAGCAGAGGGAGACAAAAGGGAGGCATGGGAAAATGATTGGAATTTGGCTCCTAGCGCATCTCCACTTCCCTATCAGCCCCTCGGTCAAGCTCCACCTACACCACAGTCCGAGCCCCAGTCAGTGGTGACAGGAATTTACCCAAATTTACCTAGGACAGAATCAGGAACCGATAGTGCACTCAACCCAGGCACCAGAAAAAAAAAGGAAAAGGAGAAGCCCTAGTTTACAGACTCCGTAGCATGGCGTACCAGGTCCTAGTCTAGAGACCAGGTGCAAGACGGACGAGAGGAAAGGAGGTCACACAGTTGGGACTAGAAGGGGGTACTAGGCTGAGAAAGCCAAACCCCACAAAAAACAACAGGGAAGGTGCTGATGGAATAAGAAAGCATCCTCCAGGCACCAATATCCTGTCAGAACGGTCCCTAACCCCAGAGCCCTTATACCTCCTCCACCTAACCAACAAGACAACGGCGAAACAGTCATGAATAACGTGTGGCTGCCGTGGAAACCAAAAGAGATGATGGTAAATTTTGTTGGGAGTGCCTAATAAGAAACGGAATCCACAAGCTTTCATTTAATTTTTAAGAACAACGATATCCGTATATCTCGCCAATTCCCGAGATTTGTGGGTACTAGTTCAGCAAGTCTTAACAGAAATTGAGTATACCAGATTCTTGGTTCATTTAACCTATAACAACCACGCAGCCCTAGAGGTGGCGCACCCAGGGGAAGCTAACAATGAGGATCGATTACAGCTTATGTTGGCAGCCGTGGGCCTCACTCTCCAGCAGCCAATCGATATATCAAAGGTTTTGGATATGAAACCAGAGGAAGGAGAAGATTTTCTGGAAAGTTTTAAAACCATCTACAGCAACCAGTCAGGTGACACTCAGTATCAGCAAGGAAATGACTCGCCACAGTTTTGTGCTATGGTTATGAACTGTTTGCCTTCCAGCGTCACAATGGCTATTAAAACCAATAATATGGACTGGTCAGAGTCTTCACTGGCCCGCATGTCAAGAGCTATGAAAGCCTTTTGGAAAAACTGTCCCATTGGAGACAGGGAAGCCCAGGTAAAGGATAAAAAAAGTGAATATGTGAGCAAGCCGAACTATTTGCGCTGACTAGAGCCTGCACCCTGGCCAAAGGACTTACTGCAAATATTTACACGGACTCCTGATATGCTGTTGGAGTGGTTCATGATATGGACAATTATGTAAGAATGGGGGGGGTTTCTAGCCTCTTCTGGGACAGTGATATCTCACAAAAATTGATTTCTAATTTGCTACAGGCCATTCGTTACCACTCAGCATGCTGTTGTCAAAGTTAGAACCCATACTATAGGTTAAAGCCCCAGAGACATAGGAAATCGCCTTGCCGACGAGGCAGCTAAGAAAGCTTTTTTTTTTTGTTTAATATTTTTATTAGAAGCATTGCATATAATCTAATGTACAACAGCACTTCAAATACAAATCAGATTTATCACAAACGTTGTACAGATATTACGGGATAATTTATATATGCTACTGTTTTTGATTTTCTTTGGGAAGGTAAGGGAGTGAGAAAAAGAGTAAAAGTATAAATCAATAATCAAGACGTTGTGATTGAATAATAATGATTATATAATAAAAACATAAAGTAAAAAAGAAAAGATAAACAAGAAAAAAATAAATAAATAAAAACAATTATTTTCACAATTATATTCAGCTAAAACAAAAGAAAATCGGATAGGAGTAGAAACATTCTTAAAAAATTGTAATCTAAAAGGACTGGATTTAGAAGATAGAGAATTATTAAACGTTGAAATAACTACTAAAGAAATTGAAGAAGCAATTAGATCATTAAAAAATGGTAAAACTCCAGGACCAGATGGTATTTGAGCAGAATTTTATAAAATATTTTATGATATGATAGCTCCACGTTTGAAGACACTATATGAACACATTTATGCACAACAGAAATTACCAGAAATGTTAAATTAATCTATTATAACCCTTATGCCTAAATTAGATAAAAATCTTGATGATCCAGGGTCATATAGAGCTATATCTCTTTTAAATACTGATCAAAAAAATATTAACCAAAATACTAGCACAAAAACTAAACACAGTGATTAATAAACTAATTCATTCAGATCAAACAGGATTTATACCAAAACGATACTCCTCAAACAACCTGAGCATATTATTTAATATTATATACTCGAAAAGAAACATTAATAAGGATTTATCAATTATTTTGTTGGACGCAGAGAAAGCTTTTAATCAGATTGAATGGTCTTATTTATTTTCGGTTATGGATTTTTTTCAGTTGGGGGAGAAGTTTATAACATGGATTAAATTACTATATACCAAGCCAACAGCTAGAATATTAATAAACCAAATGTTAACAACTAAATTTAACTTATTCCGAGGCTGCAGACAAGATTGCCCTTTATCTCCACTACTGTTTGCACTTGCAATAGAACCACTAGCAAAATCTGAGAGATTGCATCGTGAAATATACGGGTATGAAACTAAAGAAACTGAAAATAAAATCTCTTTATACGCAGATGATGTATTACTTTATATTACAAAGCCGGAAATTAGTATTCCTAACTAATTAGATTTAATAACTCAATTTGGGTCCTTTTCAGGATATAGAATTAATTGGAATAAAAGTGAACTTATGCCAATAATGGGAAATAACTTGCATATATTACAACAATATCCTTTTAAGATTGCAAATGAAAAAATCAAATATCTTGGAATTTATGTAACAAAAAGATATGATTCTTTATTTAAATCTAATTTCCCACCCTTATTGAATAAACTACTTAAGAATATCCAATATTGGAAAACATTACCTATTTCAATGCTAGGTAAGATTAATGCGATAAAAATGATTTTTCTTCCACAATTATTATACTTGTTTCAAATGATCCCGATATATCTTCCTAAAAATTTTTTTAAGAAAGTGGACTTTATAGTTACCAATTTTATTTGGGATTATAAGAACCATAGAATAATTAAAAAGCATTTATGTAAATCAAAAATGAATGGAGGTTTTGCATTGCCTAATTTTATGTTTTATTATTGGGCAGTTAATATAAAAAATATGAATTTCTGGTTGGAAGAACTAGATAAACAACCAAATTGGTTAAAAATGGAAAAGGAAGACTGTTCACTTTTCGAAATTAGCTCGATTTTATTTGCTAATACTACAATACATAAGAAAATTTATAGAGGAAACCCAATAATAGAAAGTGGTATTCCTATTTGGAAACAATTAAAAAAAACATTAAAATTACAGAATACACCACTAGCTCTTCCAATTGTAAACAATATTACTTTTAAACCTTCATTGATGGATAAAGGTTTTTTAAAATGGAAGAACTATGGAATACATAAGATGGGTGATCTCTACAGGGAAAGTTTATTTCTCTCATTTCAGGAATTACAACAAAATTATGGATTACACTCCAAAGAATATTTTAGATATCTACAAATTAGAGATTATGTTAAATCAAATACACCAGATTTTAGGAATAGAAAGACAGAAATTTTAGATGAATGTCTAAATAAACATCCGAATACAGAAAAATAATATCATATATTTATAATATATTACTGGAAAATGATTTACCAAATACGGAAAAATATAGACAAGCATGGGAAAACGAATTAGGTCAAGTAATTAGTAGAGAAGTATGGTATGAAAGTTTACAACATATACACCATTGCTCATTAAATGCCAGGCACTCCTTGATACAATTTAAAGTTATACATAGATTACACTTCTCAAAATCCAAATTAAACAGAATTTTCTCAAATGTTTCCGCTATATGTGATAAATGTCAACAATTAGAAGCTAATCTAATGCATTCATTCACAAAATGTACAAAAATTACTCATTTTTGGACAGAAATGTTTAAGATAATCTCAAATGTAGTTAATGCAAATTTAATTCCAGACTCAAAATTAATTATATTGGGAATATTAGAAACGGATCAGATACTAACAACACAACAAATATTTTTTTATTGGTTATAGTTTAATAATTGGTAAAAAATTAATACTAAGATTTTGGAAAGGTCCCATATCCCCTACAATCAAAATGTGGATTACAGAAATGTCGGAGACACTTCACCTGGAACGATTAAGACTTGTCCTAATGGACAGGTTAGATCAATTCAGAGGAATATGGTCTCCATTTATTGAATATTTAAAGGGTTAAGGTGGTTCGGTTCGAGGCCATGAATGAAGGAATAGTTGAAGAATTATATACAATAGATCATGAATATATCTCCAATGAAGAATATCTTGCTTAATACTCCACTCATTTTATTTATCTCTTTCTTATTTCTTTTTCTTTTTATTACCTATCTTTATTTCCTACTGTTATAAAATAAAAAATATAGAAGTATAAATAAGATTGACTGTAAATTTTAAAAATATTAAGAATGTATGTGACGAATAATGTTTTTTTAAAATTTTATATTATTTCTTCTTAATATGTAATTACTTCTAATAAAAATATTTTACAAAAAATAAAAATAAAACCAATTATTATATAATTAAAAATTAAATAAAAGAATCTTTACATTGAATGGAACAGTTTCGTATAACAACATCTCTTGAGACATGTATACAGATCCCAATACTTTTTTCGTCTAATCCTACACCAGGGTACTTATTGAGTTACGGTGCTGAGCTCAGCTACCCCTTTAAGTAATCAATGAATGGAGACCATATTTGTTCATAAAGTTCATATTTGTCCATTAGGACAAACCTAATTCTCTCCAAATGCAACGTCTCCGACATTTCCACAGTCCACATTTTGATTGTGGGGGATAATGTTCCCTTCCAGAATTTTAATATTAATTTTTTTCCAATTATCAAACAGTAATCAAGAAAATTTCTTTGATTTACTGTTAATATTAAGTTTGAGTCAGGGTCTCCTAATATTATTAACTTTAGATCAGGTTCCAATTTAGTTTTAAGTACCTCAGAGATGATTCCAAAAATATCAGCCCAATAACTATTAAGTTTTATGCATGTTACAAAACTATGCGTTAAGTTGGCTTCTAAATTCTGACATTTATCGCAAATAGAAGAAATGTTAGGAAAAATTCTATTTAATTTTGTTTTTGAGTAGTGTAATCTATGTATTACTTTAAATTGTACCAAAGTATGTCTGGCATTTAATGAGCATCGGTGTATACACTTTCTTCCCAAGTGTCTTTCATTATAGATAGACCTATTTCATTTTCCCATATCTGTTGGTATGATTCTGTTGTTGGGACTTCCCTATCCAAAAGAGTATTATATATGCACGCTATTAATTTTTCTGTATTTGAGTGCTTGTTAAGCCACTCATCCAATAATCCTGACTCTCTATTCTTATAGTCTTGCATGTTTGACTTGATATAGTCTCTAATTTGTAAATACATGAACAAGTTATTTGGGTGTAATCCATAGATATCTTTTAATTCTTGAAATGATAGAAATTTTCCTTTCTTGTAAAGATGTTCTATCCTTATAATTCCTAAATTTTTCCAATGTCTAAACCCCTTATCCAATATAGAAGGTTTAAATAAAGGATAATTCATAATTGGTAAACAGAGTGACATATTATCCAGATGTAAAGTCTTAACTATTTGTTTCCAAGTACGTATATTGCTATAAATTATAGGGTTATCCCCGTAAGTTTTTTTTTGTACTTCACTTGGAACAAGAAGAATCGAACTTATATCAAATGGTAAACAGTCTTCCATTTCCATCTTTAGCCAAGCTGGTTCCTGGTCCATTTTTACCAGCCAAAAATTCATATTCTTAATCTGACCCGCCCAAAAATAATATAAAAAATAGGTAACGCTAATCCTCCATTTATCTTGGATTTACATAAATGTTTTTTACTTATACTGTGATTATCCCAAATAAAGCTGTTAATAATAGAATCGATTTTTTTGAAAAAACATTTTGGGAGATATAAAGGGATAGCTTGAAATAAATATAATAATTGTGGTAAGAAGACCATTTTTATAGCATTTATTCTGCCAATCATTGATATTGGTAGTGTTTTCCAGTATAAAATATTCTTTTTTAGTTTATCCAATAATTGAGGGTAATTTAATTTGAATAATAGATTATAAGATTTAGATACATTAATTCCTAAATATTTAAATTTATCCATAACTATTTTAAACGGAAATTGTTGTAATATGTTTATTTTATTCCAGTTATAGGCATGATTTCACCTTTATTCCAATTAATTCTATATCCTGAAAATGTACCGAACTTATTTATAATGTTAAGTAGGTTAGGAATACTGATCTCCGGTTTTGTGATATATATTAAAACATCGTCTGCATATAACGATATTTTATTCGTTGTGGTATTAGTATTGTATCCATATATTTCTGGATCTGATCTAATCCTTTCGGCTAATGGCTCGATTGCGAGAGCAAATAATAAAGGTGATAACGGGCATCCTTGTCTACAACCCCTAGAAAGATTAAATTTAGCTGATAACATTTGGTTTGTTAGTATTTTTGCTGTAGGGTTGGAGTACAAAATTTTAACCCATTTACAAAATCTATCGCCCAGTTGAAATTTCTGCATTATCTTAAATAAGTAAGGCCATTCAACCTGGTCGAATGCTTTTTCCGCATCTAGTGAAATGACAGCTAATTCAATATCATTAACTCTTTTTGAATATATGATATTGAATAGTCGTCTCAAGTTATAAGTGGAGTAACGTTTGGGAATAAAGCCTGTTTGATCATGATGTATTAGTTTATTAATCACTAAACTTAACCTTTGAGATAAAATTTTAGTTCATATTTTTTGATCAGTATTTAGAAGAGCAATTGCTCGATATGATCTGGGATCTTCCAGATCCTTATCTACTTTAGGAATGAGTATGATTGTAGATTCATTTAGAGTTTCTGGTAACTTTCCTTGTTTGAAAGCATATTTATATATCGCTTGTAAACGTGGGGAAATCAAGTCGTGAAACTTCTTATAAAATTCAGCACTTAGGCCGTCAGGGCCATCGGCTTTTCCGTTTTTCAATGATCTGATTGATTCCTCAATGTCTTTTCCTGATATTTCAGCATCTAAAAAGTGTTTGCCTTCCTGATCTAAACCTTTGATATGACATTCATGTAAGAATTCTTCCATTCCGTCCGATTGCCCCATCAGTTTGGTTGAATAAAGTTTTTGATAGTAATGCAGAAATCTGTCATTAATATCTTTTGGCAAAGTTAATATTTCACCTTGTTTTGATCTGATTTTACAGTGGCTTGCAAAAGTATTCATACCCCTTGAACTTTTCCACATTTTGTCACGTTACAACCACAAATGTAAATGTATTTTATTGGGATTTTATGTGATAGACCAACACAAAGTCGTGCATAATTGTGAAGTGGAAGGAAAAATGATACATGGTTTCCAAATGTTATTACAAATAAAAAACTGAAAAGTGTGGCGTGCAAAAGTATTCAGCCCCTCTGAGTCAATACTTTGTAGAACCACCTTTCGCTGCAATTACAGCTGCAAGTCTTTTGGGGTATGTCTCTACCAGATTTGCACATCTAGAGACTGAAATTTATGCCCATTCTTTTTTGCAAAATAGTTCAAGCTCAGTCAGATTGGATGGAGAGCGTCTGTGAACAGCAATTTTCAAGTCTTGCCTGAGATTCTCAATTGGATTTAGGTCTGGACTTTGACTGGGCCATTCTAACACATGAATATGCTTTGATCTAAACCATTCCATGGTAGCTCTGGCTGTATGTTTAGGGTTGTTGTCCTGCTGGAAGGTGACTTTTGCAGACTCTAACAGGTTTTCTTCCAAGATTGCCCTGTATTTGGCTCCATCCATCTTCCCATCAACTCTGACCAGCTTCCCTGTCCCTGCTGAAGAAAAGCATCTCCACTGCATGACGCTGCCACCACCATGTTTCACAATGGGGATGGTGTGTTCAGGGTGATGTGCAGTGTTAGTTTTCCACCACACATAGCATTTTGCATTTAGGCCAAAATTTTGGTCTCATCTGACCAGAGCACCTTCCTCCACATGTTTGCTGTGTCCCCCACATGGCTTGTGGCAAACTGCAAACGGGACTTCTTATGGCTTTGTTTCAACAATGGCTTTCTTCTTGCCACTCTTCCATAAAGGCCCGATTTGTGGAGTGCACGACTAATAGTTGTCCTGTGGACAGACTCTCCCACCTGAGCTGTGGATCTCTGCAGCTCCTCCAGAGTTACCGTGGGCCTCTATGCTGCTTCTCAGATCAATGCTCTCCTTGCCCGGCATGTCAGTTTAGGTGGATGGCCATGTCTTGGTAGGTTTGCAGTTGTGACATACTCCTTCCATTTTCGGATGATGGATTGAACAGTGCTCCGTGAGATGTTCAAAGCTTGGGATTTTTTTTATAACCTAACTCTGCTTTAAACTTCTCCACCACTTTATCCCTGACCTGTCTGGTGTGTTCCTTGGGCTTCATGATGCTGTTTGTTCACTAATGTTCTCTAACAAACCTCTGAGGCCTTCACAGAACAGCTGTATTTATACTGAGATTAGATTACACACAAGAGGAGTCTATTTACTAATTAGGTGACTTCTGAAGGCAATTGGTTGCACTGGATTTTATTTAGGGGTATCAGAGTCGAGGGGGCTGAATACTTTTGCACACCACACTTTTCAGTTTTTTATTTGTAAAAAAAATTGAAAACCATGTATCATTTTTCTTCCACTTCACAATTATGCGCCACTTTGTGTTGGTCTATCACATAATATCCCAATAAAATACATTTACATTTGTGGTTGTAATGTGACAAAATGTGGAAAAGTTCAAGGGGTATGAATACTTTTGCAAGCCACTGTATATATCATTTTTTCCTCATCTGATTTTCTAAGCTGCCATGACAATATTTTTTGTGGTTTGTCACCAAATTCAAAATGTACTTGTTTAGTCTGTTGAAAAAGTTTTATAACATGATTTGAGTATATTTTATTTAGCTTATATTTTAATATTGCAATTTTATTATGCATCACCTTAGATGGAGATATTGCATTTTCAATATCTAATTGCTTTATTTCATTTTATAAAGTTTGTTGCATCTTTCAGTTTTCTTTATTAAGGTATGCTTGTGCAGATATTATAGCACCACGCATAAATGCTTTAAATGTATCCCAAAGAAGTGACACTGAAATTCCGGGTTTGTCATTAGTCTCAAAAAACTATTTAATCTGTTTTACCAGATAATCATAACAAGCCTTTTCCTTTAAAATTTGAGGGTTGAGTCTCCATTGCGATTGTTTATTAGTTATACCATTTAATTTTATCTTAAATGTTAATGGAGCGTGATCCAAAATAATAATATTATGATATTTTGAGTAATACGTATATGGAATTAATTTTGAGTCTATTAAAAAATAATCTATCCTTGAATAGGTTCCGAATACAGGTGAGTAAAATGAGTATTCCCGACCAGAAGGGTTATCAATTCTCCAAACATCCCTAACATTTGCAGTATTAATAAAGGAATTTATAAATTCGCTTGATTTAGATGTAACTTTTCTTTTAGTAGATGATCTGTCTAGATAATTATCTAAAGTACAGTTTAAATCCCCCCAATTATTAGATTATGTTGTGTAGATACCGGAATAGTATTAAATATTTTCTTAAAAAACAACGGATTATCGAAATTAGGTCCATATACGTTCATAAGAACAACTTTCTTTGAATATAATTCACCCGTAATTATTATATATCTACCCTCAATATCTTCTATTATTGAGGTATGTTTAAATGGTATACCTTTACGTATAAGAATTGCAACCCCTCTAGACTTTTGCGTAAATGAAGAATGATACACTTTAGAAATCCATTTTGCTGTTAGTCTATATTGAGCATCCTTTTTGAGGTGTGTCTCTTGAAGAAAGATTAAATCAGTTTTAAATCTATTTAAATGAGCTAAAACCTTACCTCTTTTAATTAGTTCATTAATCCCTTTTACATTCCAACTGCAAAAGGTGATTCCATCACCCCCAGTTTTCATGTTAATGTCTTGCATTTTGGTGTTAAGGTGGATTATAATGGAGTAGATGTCTCAGCACGTCTATCCCAACCTCATACCCATGTTTCAGATCGATGCGGTTTAATACATGTAACTTTATCTTACGTACATATCTTTTCAAACAAAATTCATAATACCATTCATAACTAAAAATGTAATATAATGCTTTATGTAAAACAATAAAATAAAAATAGGAATAATAGGAGTTAGTTGAGTTAGTAATGTGCGGAGGGTAAAGGGTAACTACAGCTATTTTAAGTGCAGTTAGTGTTAACCACACTAGTGTGGCTATTAATCTAACGACTTACGTTATTAAAAAAATATATTAATCGTTCCAGCTCCAGATTTCCCTTAATGGAATTTTTTTAATTACCTTAGGGCTATTTATATAGGGGTGGGGTGCTAAATTTTAATGATTATAGGTTATGAACACTTATTTGAATTTTTAATAATATCATAACTGTTTTGGGTGGGATAGTATACAATTTTAAGTGATAGTTAATACTAAACTATTCCTATTATATGTTAGTTTTTTTAGTGTATTTAAGAGTCCATTATTCTTCCTCCTTCTCTATGGATATTCAATACCATCAGGTAAACATTAGATACAGTTCAAATTCACAGTTCTTCATCTGCGTCTGCTTCTCCCTCTTCTACCTCTTCCTCCTTCTTCTCGATGTTCCGAGCGAATTCAAGTGCCTCTGTGTGCTTGATGAAGTAATACTCTTTGTTATCATAGGTTACTCTTAGCGTTGCAGGATACATCAGACCATATCTCAGACTACCTATCTTCTTAAGAATGCCTCTTGTTTCTGTAAATAGATCTCTTCTCTTGACGACTTCCGCAGGGTAGTCTCTGAATATGCTAATCTTATCTCCATCGTAGATTTGGTTTCTCTTATGAATTATTATCTTCATCATATCCTCCAAGACGTGATCATAAACCACTTTCACAATCAATTGTCTTGGTGGTGCGCCCCTCTGTGGGCGGCGTCTCAGTGCCCTGTGTGCCCGACCCAGGAGGGGCTCTTGATCTGGATTCAAAACAGTTTTTAAGAGATTTGCAGTGAATTTTCGAGGGTCTTGATCGCCCTCTTTACCTTCACTCAATCCAACAATTCGTAAGTTCTGGCGCCTGTGCCGTCCCTCCAAGTCAACACATTTCTCAGTTATTTTGTGTAATAAATCTGATAAACAAATCTGTTTGTTCTCGGAGAGAAGTTTCTCATTCGCCTTAACACTTGTACTGACAATATTAGACAATTCATTAATTGCCCCTTGTTGTTGATCAAGTGACCATAAAATAGGTTCTAGCTTATTATCTAGCTTATTATCAACGTTCGATTCCATCAGCTCAAATTTATGGTGTACCTCATCCATATGTTGCTGCAGAGCTGCATCCGCCTGTGTTTTCCATTCATCAAGCATAGTCTTTACTGTAAGTACAATTTCTCTGCTTAAATCATCTTTCACTTGTTCTTTAAACACTTGAAAATCTTCTCTAAGGATCCTTAAATCATCTTTATATTCCCTTTTTCATTTTTTTCAGCTCACCCATAATAGTTTTTGTTTCTGCAGAAACAACATTTTTAAGTTCTTCCATCTCGGATTTCCTCCTTAAGATGTCTTACTGGGGGGCTGTCAAACTTCCAGTCCGTCCTACTTCTTTTTTCAGTGTTGGGATTTTCAGTTTGGGGGGGCTATGCTGCATCGACATACTATCGGTAAAGTCCCGCGCCTGATGACGTCACGCCCATTTCTAAAGCTGCCGGTGCCATTCTCACCCGTTCTCCTCCGGTAAGTGACTTTAAATCACCCCGTTTTTCCCCGTTTTTAACACAATTTTTAAGGAGCTAGTTGGCGCGAGTTCCACCTACTCCATAGCGCCACCTAAGCGTCTTAGCGTTAGCTAAGAAAGTTTTTGGAGTCACCAAATTGTTGTGCCCCACGTGATGAGGCAGACTAAAAATTATACTAGGAATAAGTCTTCCTCGTAAAAAGGAATGCCAACCATCCAAGAAGTACTTCAAATACAGGAGGACGCTCCTGCAAAGGTAAAACAGCTGTGGCAGGACCAGGGTTGTGTGTACGATTCTGTCACTAGCTTATGGGTTACGCCTGCTGGACAGACTTGCATGTCTGACGAGCTTGCGTTGTGGGTTATTGTATGTGTACACTTTGCAACTCATTGTGGTGCCAAGGCCGTAAATGATATGCTTTTAGAAACCTTTTGGCATCCGAAACTTCTGACTTGTCTTATCGTATCAGCCAGTGATGTCTGATTTGCCAGCAGCATAATCCAGGTAAAGGCTTGCCCTGTGAACCAGGTAAGACTCCTTTACCTGCAGGTCCCTTTGAGACCTTGCAAATGGACTACATTGAGTTGGAAAGATGTTAGTGTTATAAGTATGTTCTTGTAATTATTGATATGTTTAGTAAATGAATCGTTAGCGTAAACGCCTCTCATGTGTGTGGTAGCATTGTGTTTTTGAATGAATGCTGAAGTTCATATATGTGATAAGTCTTTTGTTGTTGTAAACCACATGTTATAACTGTAGGTGTGTGTGTGTCGCTTTAAGAAACTGTAAGCTAGGGGGAGAAGTTTTTTTACAGCTACCCTCCGGCTGTAAGGTTAACCTCTCAATTTAAAAGGGGAAATAAGTCTGGTTTGTTTAGATGAACATTCTGGTTGGAGTAGGGTAATAAATCAATGGGGCCAGGGAACTGTCAGATAATGGGTTAGTCATGAGTTAAAGTGTTATTTTGCTAAACCACTGGAATATAACATCTTTGATCACTCCTGTTGGACAGAAAATTTGAAAGTTTGTAGGGTTTATTTTAATGTTGTATTTTACCTGTTTTTAAGATGCAAACAGAATCATGTGACAATCCAGCTGAGATTTCGAAGTGGATTGATTTGATTGTTTGCTGAAGTTTTCAGAAACAGACAGTGTATAGGATAATATGGAGAACAATAGAAGGGGGGCAGAATAAGAATACGGACCACTCCTCCTGGTACAGCATGAATAACGCCTGCGGAAATCATAGTGTCGACCTTTACGAACGCCATGGAATGACCATGCCTCCATGATGGTCCATTTCCACCAGGTGACTGAAGAAATGACATCCTATGTATTAACTTTAACCTGTGCTTTGCGAACTTCTCATTTAAAGGTCAGGGTTGCATATGGTGAGGCGCCAGCGCTCAAAGTTCCATCTAATATTGAGCCAGGTTGCTATGTGCTGATCAGGAACTGGAAGTGTAAGCACCTCGACCCACGTTGGGATGGTCCTTTTCAGGTTCTTCTCACCACTGCGACCGCTGCCAAAGTTGAGGGTCGCGCTGCATGGGTTCACCTGAACCACTGCAAATTGATAGGGGAGCCCAATCAAAAGGGGGAAGAGTAATTGTATTTTTAATTTAGAGTTTTTTTAGTTTTTACATTTCTGCTTTGCTTGCGGATTGTATCCTTATAAGTTTAGTTTGGTATCCTTATAAATTTAGTTTTGTATCTTAATAAGTTTAGTTTTGTATCTTAATAAGTTTAGTTTTTGAATTCTTATTTTGCTATATGGTTAAGAATATGCGACTGATTACTGGACTGACTGACTGAAGGACGTTTAAATTGAATAAATAGTTGTTTAAGCTAATTATGTAAGAAATTAGCTTTTTGTGAGCCTTTGCATATTCCAGAAAAATTAAAATGAGGCGATTCATCCTGCTATGCATCCTGATGCTACAACAGATGGAGGGAAATGAAGGAAAAATTTGACGATGTGTCCTGGGACAACCAAGCAGAACCTTTCACCTATGCAAAGGAGATGTGGTACAGTGTAATGGCCCAGATGCCTTTGGAATCTGGAACATCACCAAGATTGACTATTGCAAAGGTATCCTGCGTCAGCCCAATTGGCAGGTAGACTTAGATAACCGACACTTGTGGGAATTACCCTGTTGGTTTCGGGGGTGCAAGTTTGACTTTTTCTGCAGAAGGAATCCCTTGGAAGATAACTCGGCAAAGGGACATTTGTATGATGGACTATGCTGTCGAGAAGCATTAGAGTTGGCAATGGCGGCGCGCTCAGACGCAGCGGCTTTGCGCTCCCCAGTCCGAGTCAATTCGGAGCAGCCCGGTACCGAACGCAGCTGTGAAAATAAGGTATTTAAAAACCTCAGAACCCCAAGAACCCCTAGAAATCCCAGTACCTCCAGAAAACACAGTAAGGGACTCACCTCCAGGACGGGGAAATCCAGCACCCGCACCATAATCCCGACAGCTCGCACATGGAGCCGAAAGGAACTGCTCAACATCGGACATGGCTGCGAGAAACTGGCTTGTGAGTACTACAGTACCTTCACCAAAATCCCGATGGAGCTTGGCAGAACAACCCCCTGGATCACCATCCCGGAGGGTAGGAGACGGAGCAAACGCCGGGAGAGAAAACAGAAACGTGGAAGGCAAGCGGGGTTGCGGGACAGGCTACGGAGGGCTCCACAAAGACCATCGCTACCAAGCGTCTTTCTCGCGAATGTCCGGTCACTCACCAACAAGCTGGCTGAGGTAAGGCTCTGGATCAAAGACTGCTGTGTGCTGATCTTCACAGAGACCTGGCTCAGCGCGCTGGTTCCCGACGGGGCTGTGGACCTAACGAACCGTTCACTGCATCGTGTTGACAGAACAAAGGACTCCGGTAAGAGCAAGGGCGGCGGGCTCTGCATCTATATCAACAAGGACTGGTGCACCAACCACACTGCAGTAGAGAGCTATTGTTCCCCAGACCTGGAATACCCACTGCTTAAATGTAGGCCGTTTTACCTGCCTCGGGAGTTTACTGTGGTTATCATCATGGCCATATACATCCCACCACAGGCTAATGCTAACCTAGCGCTAGCACAGCTGCACTCAGCCATCAGCAAGCAGCAGGATGCTCACCCCGACGGTGCCTCCATTGTTGCAGGAGACTTTAATCAGGTTGCCCTAGGAGCTGCGCTCCGCAAATTCCACCAGCATGTGCAGTGCCCTACCAGGGGCTCAAACACGCTGGATAAAGTGTACACCAGCATCAAGGATGCATACAGAGCTCTCCCCTGCCCATCCCTGGAACAACCTGATCACCTCTCACTGTTTCTACTGCCTGCATACAAACCCCTCATCCGCAAGACCAAGCCTGCAATAAAGACGGTCAAAATATGGCCCTAGGACGCCACCTACAACTCCAGGACTGCTTTGATCGCACCGACTGGGACCTGTTTGCACAACAGGCTACCAGTGGTACAGAGGTAGACTTGGAGGACTACACATCCACTGTGCTCTCCTACATCAACTGCTGTGTGGAGACTGTCACAGTGGACAAGAAAATAAAGATGTTCCCAAACCGGAAACCGTGCATGAACAAGGAGGTTCAGAACCTGCTAAGGGCACGCAACATTGCCTTTAAATCCAGGGACACTTCTGCCTACAGTGCTGCCAGGTCGAACCTGAACAAAGGCATAAAAAAAGCCAAAGACATCCACAGGCAAAGGGTGGAAGACCAGTTCAACACCACGGACACCAGAAGCATGTGGCAGGGTGTCAGGGACATCACTGACTACAAGAGCAACCCCGCCTGCCCCCACAGTGATATCACACAGGCCAATGAGTTAAACACCTTCTTTGCCCACTTCGAAACTGGCAACACCACCAGGAGAGGAATAACCCCGGCCATGCGGAGGGACAGGCCGTAACACTGAGCACCCAGGAGGTACAGTGTGCTCTGCGTGGGATCAATCCACGCAATGCTGCAGGCCCGGATGGAATCCAGGGTAGGGTACTAAAGGACTGTGCTGTACAGCTGGCGGAGGTATTTACGAGGATCTTTAACCTGTCTCTATCTCTGGAAATGGTCCCCAAGTGACTGAAGACAGCTACCATAGTGCCGGTGCCGAAAAGGTCTAGTCACCAACCTGAATGTCTGCTGCCCGGTTGCCCTAACTCCAATACCAATGAAGTGCTTTGAAAGGCTGATCCTCTCCCACATCAAATCCAGCATCCCTGCCTCATTGGACTCTCATCAATTTGCATACAGGACAAATAGATCCACAGAGGATGCCATCTCTCTGGCTCTTCACACTGTCCTGACTCACCTGGAAAGACAGGGCACCTATGTGAGGATGTTCTTCATAGACTATAGCTCTGCCTTCAATGCGGTCATCCCCACCAAGCTCACCACCAAACTCCACCAGCTAGGCCTCAGCTCACCGATATGCGATTGGATCCTGAATTTTCTGACGGAGCGACTGCATGCAGTGAGACTGGGCCCGCACCTGTCCTCCACTATCACCCTGAGCACCGGCAGACCACAGGGCTGTATACTGAGCCCCATGCTCTACTCCCTCTTCACTCACGACTGTGTTCCTGCATTTGACACCAACACCATTGTCAAGTTTGCAGACGACACAACGGTGATCGGGCTGATCACCAACGGTGATGAAACAAAATACAGAGCGGGGGTGCAGAACCTGGCGGACTGGTGCTCACGTAACAACTTGTCACTAAACACCTCCAAGACCAAGGAGCTGATTATCGACTTCAGGAAGTCACAGAATGGGGAATACGCCCCAATCTCCATCTACGGGGATAGTGTGGAGAGAATGTCCAGCTTTAAGTTTCTGGGCACTCGCATCTCAGAGGAACTCGCATGGTCCACCAACACCGCTGCGCTGGTCAAAAAGGCACAGCAACGATTGTTCTTCCTAAGAACATTGAAACAGACTGGTCTACCCCAACAGCTGCTGACAACCTTCTACCGCTGCACGACAGAGAGCATACTAACGCATGGCATCTCTGTGTGGTATCTCAGCTGCACGGAGAGGAGAGCTCTTCAGCGCGTCGTCCACAGAGTGCAAAAGATTATTGGGACACCGCTACCAGCCTTGGAGGGGATCTACCACACACGGTGCCTCAGGAAGGCTGTCAGCATCCATAAAGAATCCTCTCACCCTTGTAATGGACAGTTCGAACTACTCCCTTCCAGCAGACGATACGAGGCCTTCTACGCCCGCACCTCCAGACTCAGGAACAGTTTAGTTCCCAGAGCTATAGCGGCTCTGAACCGGCCCTGCTGAGTGCCCCCCACCCCCATGAACTGTCTCCCTCGGATAGTCATGTCGCATAGACACATCTGCACTTTAGTTTTGACTGTTTTATTGTTCTAATGTTCTTTTTACAAACCTTGTTCTCGGGGTATCTAAACCTAAATTTTATTAGTTGTTTAAGTTATAACATCGGATGGAAGTTGCAAACCAAATCTCGTTGCACTTATGTGTAATGACAATAAAATAAATTATTATTATTATTATTATTATTATTATTATTATTATTATTATTATTATTATTATTATTAGAGGTATACCCTTGGTTACAGAAGAGCAAAAGAGACGTGAAAAATGGGCATTGGAAGAAAGAGACTCGAACATGTTTGTACAAGCCCATAATGAATTATTTGGTAAAGGACAAACTGTGTGTTGCCCTGCTATGAAATAGAAACATAGACATAGAAACATAGAAATTAGGTGCAGGAGTAGGCCATTCAGCCCTTCGAGCCTGCACCGCCATTCAATATGATCATGGCTGATCATCCAACTCAGTATCCCGTACCTGCCTTCTCTCCATACCCTCTGATCCCCTTAGCCACAAGGGCCACATCCAACTCACTCTTAAATATAGCCAATGAACTGGCCTCAACTACCCTCTGTGGCAGAGAGTTCCAGAGACTCACCACTCTCTGTGTGAAGAAAGTCTTTCTCATCTCGGTCTTAAAGGATTTCCCCCTTATCCTTAAGCTGTGACCCCTTGTCCTGGACTTCCCCAACATCGGGAACAATCTTCCTGCATCTAGCCTGTCCAACCCCTTAAGAATTTTGTAAGTTTCTATAAGATCCCCTCTTAATCTCCTAAATTCCAGAGAGTATAAACCGAGTCTATCCAGTCTTTCTTCATAAGACAGTCCTGACATCCCAGGAATCAGTCTGGTGAACCTTCTCTGCACTCCCTCTATGGCAATAATGTCCTTCCTCAGATTTGGAGACCAAAAACTGCACGCAATACTCCAGGTGTGGTCTCACCAAGACCCTGTACAACTGAAGTAGAACCTCCCTGCTCCTGTACTCAAATCCTTTTGCTATGAAAGCTAACATACCATTCGCTTTTTTCACTGCCTGCTGCACCTGCATGCCTACTTTCAATGACTGGTGTACCATGACACCCAGGTCTCGCTGCATCTCCCCTTTTCCTAATCGGCCACCATTTAAATAATAGTCTGCTTTCCTGTTTTTGCCACCAAAGTGGATAACCTCACATTTATCCACATTATACTGCATCTGCCAAACATTTGCCCACTCACCCAGCCTATCCAAGTCACCTTGCAGTCTCCTAGCATCCTCCTCACAGCGAACACTGCCCCCCAGCTTAGTGTCATCCGCAAACTTGGAGATATTGCCTTCAATTCCCTCATCCAGATCATTAATATATATTGTAAATAGCTGGGGTCCCAGCACTGAGCCCTGCGGTACCCCACTAGTTACTGCCTGCCATTGTGAAAAGGACCCGTTTACTCCTACTCTTTGCTTCCTGTTTGCCAGCCAGTTCTCTATCCACATCAATACTGAACCCCTAATACCGTATGCTTTAAGTTTGTATATTCATCTCTTATGTGGGACCTTGTCGAAAGCCTTTTGGAAGTCCAGATATACCACATCCACTGGTTCTCCCTTATCCACGCTACTAGTTACATCCTCGAAAAAATTCCACAAGATTCGTCAGACATGATTTACCTTTTGTAAATCCATGCTGACTTTGTCCAATGATTTCACCACTTTCCAAATGTGCTGCTATCCCATCTTTAATAACTGACTCTAGCAGTTTCCCCACTACCGATGTTAGACTAACTGGTCTGTAATTCCCCGTTTTCTCTCTCCCCTCCCTTCTTAAAAAGAGGGGTTACATTTGCTACCCGCCAATCCTCAGGAACTACTCCAGAATCTAAAGAGTTTTGAAAGATTATCACTAATGCATCCACTATTTCCTGAGCTAACTTCCTTAAGTACTCTGGGATGCAGCCTATCTGGCCCTGGGGATTTATCGGCCTTTAATCTATTCAATTTACCCAACACCACTTCCCGACTGACCTGGATTTCACTCAATTCCTCCTTTGACCCACAGTCCCTGCTATTTCAGGCAGATTATTTATGTCTTCCTTAGTGAAGACGGAACCAAAGTAGTTATTCAATTGGTCCGCCATATCCTTGTTCCCCTTGATCAACTCACCTGTTTCTGACTGCAAGGGACCTACATTTGTTTTAACTAACCTCTTTCTCTTCACATATCTATAAAAACTTTTGCAGTCAGTTTTTATGTTCCCTGCCAGTTTTCTTTCATAATCTATTTTTCCTTTCCTAATTAAGCCCTTTGTCCTCCTCTGCTGGTCTCTGAATTTCTCCCAGTCCTCTGGTATGCTGCTTTTTCTGGCTACTTTGTACGCATCTGCAGTGTCTCCAGAATGGGGGAGGACTGAACGGTTAGTAATATGTCAAGGTGAGAAGCCATTTCCGGCCGAAACTGTCACCATCCCTTATGATGAGACCTTAGTCCCACCAGCTAACTGTCTGCCACTACCTCGTGACAATGAGCATCCTTACCCGGGTTGTGAGGATAAGAGTGACGAGGCTTATGTGGTGTACAGCCAAGGCAACCTCCTGCCATGTCATTTTACCATGAACACAGACAATAGACAATATGGGAGTTGCTTTACCAACCAAGGGTACGGGTGTATAGTTATAAATATCCCATTCAACATCTCATGTTTAGTACAGATCCCACCTCAGCCTAGCTGCAATAGTACCTCAGAAGGGATCAAATGTTCTACTCGCAAGGAATGCATCCCTATCTATGCAGGATTACAGTTGGTTTGTGGTTGGGCAAATGGGACCCATCTTATGATAGGATCTCATCACTTCCCTATTCCGAGTGATGGCCACTGGATCTCGGAAAGCTGGATGAGATGGGCAAAGGGGGGTTTCGTAATAAACTCATATAGATGCTGTAATGGGTCAATATACACAGAAAAGGGTTACTACTTCTTTTTCAATGGCACGGCGACCAATGTCTTAAGACCTCCCTTTCTAAGGAACGTAGCCGTTGGTGCACTTGTCCCTACCACTGTTCCTTGCCCAGCAAGTTGGTCCCGAAAGGAACAAAGAAATCTGCGCAGGGCAGTATCCGCCGAATTCTGTGCCAACTGGAGGAATCCAGGGGAGCCAATAAAGGGCATGCTATTGGATGGGGTATCCTTAGTGCACTGGCGTTGGGAGGAATAGCAGGGTCTGAGGCGGCTAAGAATCATAATTATATAGTCTGTGGACTTACTATTTTATTGCTACCAGAGCTCTGGAAGCAATAAAAACCCAACTATCAGAAATGTGTATGTTCTCGTTGCAGAATACATATGCCTTGGACTATCTGTTGGCCCGTGAGGAAGGGACGTGTGCTATTGTGAAAGACAGATGTATGATGGGAATGCAGGACAGAACTAGTAACATCACCAAACATCACAATGACATTATTACTCTGCTTGATGGGATGAAAGAGGGTATTGAATGGGGAAACTGGGGTTTTGGGGGATTATATAATTGATTCATTAGCATGGCCATATCAGCAATAGTGGTTTTGTGTTTGTTCGTGGGAATTGCTATTGTTAAATGTATTATTGCTAGACTAATGACAGCCTTGGGTAATGTGGAAATCGGTGAGAAGATCTTATTACAGCACCTAGAAGAAGACATTATGATGTTGGAGTCCGATGGAAGTATAGAATGTGTGAACCAGCAGGTAGAGAAGGAAATGTTGGAGGAGGAGTGTAATAGACTTAATAATGTGGAGAAGGAGGAATGGTATTAAGTCCTGAATAATTGAGCACCCTAAGGGCTAGGGTATGAAGCACAGCAGAGGAGTAGGGAACAGCATTGGTGTCAACAAGCCAACCTGCTGACCTACGTGGTCCGGGTTTTGGGGGCTATAAAGCATCTGAGGTTAGGAATAAACATGGATGACTAATAAGGCAATGCTGATGAATTTCTGCTGTGCTATTATCCTATTAGTGGTCATGATATGACCAGAAGAGGGAATGAGGAAATATTATACAATAAAATTGCTCAAATTATAATTTTTGTGTGAGGAACTTATGTTAAGTTGCAAGAAAAGGATTAGGAGCGGAGGTTTTCAAAATACATAGGCCACAATGGAATAAAGAACACACACACATAGGAGAACAGATGGCTTGAGATAACATGGAGATGTTGATGTAAATACACATAGCTTTGTTTGCTTTAAAGCAGCTATAACTCTGTCTGAAGTTGTATTTGGTTTAGTTGGTGATTAGATTATCGGTTTTTGATGGGTTTTTTCCTCAAGACATAGGCACCACTGTCCCTTCTTTATGGCACATCTTTGAGCTCGGCTGTGTCATAAAGGGGATTTATGGTTGTCTAGGGTACACAAAAAGCTGGAGAAACTCAGCGGGTGCAGCAGCATCTAAGGAGCGAAGGAGATAGGCGACGTTTCGGGTCGAGACCCTTCTTCAGACTCCTTTCAATTTATGGTTGTCTATATTGGGTCGTGGGCACCAAGGCTAGATACTAGTCTGTGATCTGGTCTGTGCTGTTTAAATGTATTTATGTTGAGATAAGAGATAAGGCATAGGTGATGGTTGTGTGACCTTTGTATAAGAGTGATTTCTTATGTTTATAGAAAACTGAGAAAGTAACTCTGTTTTGATAATCTTCCATTTGTTGTGTGGAATGCTATTAGTGAGGAGGCCTTGCATTCCTTTCGTCCAGAGACAGAAGGGGGAGGTAGTAATTAAACTAGACCCGAGCTTGGGAAGAAGCAATCAAGTGTGACAATTAGTGGCCTTTGTGTGGTTGGGGATTGTAGCAATAACTTAAGTTCTTACCACTTTATAAGAATGGGGCAAAACTCATATTTAATCCATAAGTAACTTTATTTTAACTATTAAATAGGGAAATAAGTTGTGAAGAGTATTGTGTTTAATTAGGATTGTGAGTATTAGACTTTGTTTAAATCTGAAGTTTTAGAAGTAACATTCTTTTCCAAAAATGAAAATATATGTTTTGTGTGTATGTATTGTGGGATTGCTGTATGATGTGTATTTTATATTCTGAGAGGTGTTCTCTGAGAATTAGCTTTATCTCTGTGGTTTTATTTAATTGAAATAAAATTATTTTGAGCAAAGAGGTTGAAGAAAACCACGGAGGGGAAAAAAGTTGTAATGGGGCCGGAAAAAGGAAAATCATGTGACTATACGTGTTGTCAATCACTGGAAAGGATTTAGTTGATTGGTTAATACAAATAAGTTAAATGTATGGTAAACCATAATGATTGGTTAATAATTTGCCATTCCTTTTGTATTATAATTGTCTAATACCTATATAATGTGTTACGTTTAAACCAAAGTCAGTAGTTCTTTTGACCTGCCCCAGAGTTTTAGCTCTGTGTTGGAAGGTTTAAAAAAATATCCAGCGCTGTCAGAATAAAGAATTGATTTTAGCATCAATGGTTTGAATCAAGTTTTCTTGAATTGGACTGACAAAATACCTCAGTTTAACATGGCTAGGTTCAGCTCCAACTCAATAATCAAGTTTGCTGATGACACTGTGGTGGTGGGCCTGATCTCAGATAAGAATGAGAAGGCCTGCCGGGAGGAGGTGTCTGATCTGGCACTCTGGTGTCAGGGCAACAGCCTCCTCTTGAATATCAAAAAAACAAAGGAGCTGATCGTGGACTTTAGGAGGGCACATCATCCAAGGACATACACACCATTGAGGATAAATGGGGATACTGTGGTTAGGGTGAGCTGCTTTAAATACCTGGGAGTCCACATCTCTGAGGATATGACATGGACATCACACCGCTGCAACACTCGTGAGTAAGGCAAGGCAGTGCGTTTGCCACCTCAGGCAATTGAGGAAATTCAGAGTGTCTCTGAGGATCCTACAGTGCTTTTACTCAGCGGCTGTGGACAGCATCTTGTCTGGAAATATCACGATTTGGTTTGGGAACTGCTCTGCCCAGGACAAGAAGGCTCTGCAGAGAGTAGTGCGTTCGGCCGAACGCACTATGGGAGCTACACTCGCCCCCCTGCAGGAATATCAGAAGGTGCAACTCCAGAGCCAACAAGATCATGGGAGACCCCTTCCACCCCAGCAACGGACTGTTCTAGCTGCTATGGTCAGGCAAACACCTCCGTTGCCATGCTGTGAGAACGGAGAGGATGAGAAGGAGTTTCTTCCCAGAGGCCATTAGGACTGTAAACTCCTATCTCTCCAGGGACTAACTTTACTGTACCATTTTAATGTTGCGTCGTGTCTTTTTAAAATTGCTGTTTTTTTTCCTTTTTCTTCCCTCCCACAAATATGTAATATGTGAATATGTGATTTTACTTCGGAGTCACGTGAGCGATTCCGTGAAGAAGTACCGCCAGAGCGCATGCGCGTCCATTACGTCTGACGCATGGCGCACTGACGGGCTGGCATGCGCGTAGCCCCACCAGCGGTAAGTTTAAAACCCGAGGTAAGTGCTTTAAACTTAACTTCGGTTCTTTTGCGGTCTGTAAAGTCTTGTCCACAGGAACAAGTCGACCGTGCGAATATGCTTAAGGGAAATTCGAGACGGTCCGCTACAAAATCAACTACGGAAGACCGCGGCAATGCGGGTAGCCGGTGGCCGTCCATTTCTCCTGCAGAGTCGCAGGCGGCACGGCCAACGGCTCCGACTTGGTGCTGGTAGGAGGCACCATGGCTACTCCGGTGGGCCGGAAAGCCACGAAAATATTGGTGCGGCCTGTAGACTCAGATGAGTCGGGCCAGGAGGAAAGCCCTCCTATAATGGATGCCGTTTTTGGGCAGCTGTCCAGAATGGAGCTCCTCATGGAGAGGATGCTCCATGCCAATATGCTCAGGGAAAGTGAGCCTTATATCCGTGTGTCTCCTCGCAGTAGTCCCTGTAGAAGGGCAGCTTCATGCACCCCTCATGGAGGAAGAGTGTGCCCGGAGTCAGTTTTGTTCTGACTCCGATGTCAGGGGTGTAGCCAGTGAGCATACGTCCAGACGAGGAGACCAGGAATCTGGGCTGCCAAGCCTGGCATCCAGATTTGCTATTCCAGCTGGAACAGGCGGTCCGCTGAACAAGGATTTGGCCAGGACCATTAATTACATGGTCTCCCATCAGTTGCAAGTCCTCACCATGGAGGACACCTCCAAGAAGTACCAAACGCCTACAAATTGTGCCTCCCTTCGAGTTCCGACGGTGAACCACCCAATCTGGGGTCACATGGGTGCGGAGGTCAGAGCCCAAGAATTGAGGCTCCAAAAAGTGCTGAAGCTGCTTGCCTCAGGAATCACGGCATTCACCTGATCTGTGGATGATGGGGCTCTCTCTGAAGAGCAACAGGATGCACTTGCTCTCATGTGTAATGCACACTTTGAGATTAACTGTTTAAGAAAAAGTGCAATCCGCCCCATGTTAAACCCCAAATTTGCTGCACTATGCAAGACAAGAATTGTGCAGCCGCTGAATTTGCTTTTCGGGGATGCCCTGTCCAAACAGGTTTGTGAGCTGGATGATGAGGCAAAAACGGTTGGCTTCATAAAAGCTCAACAGGCCAACAAAAATCCCCCCCGGCGTCAGCACCCCTACCAATGGTTTGCTGCTATGGCTTCAGGCCAAGGACCAAGCCGGACCCAGCCAACTTTATGCAACTGGCATATGCCAACTTTCCCCTTGAAAACACGGGGGCAGAAGTACACACCAACTATGGAGGTAGGTGCATTTGGTTAGTTTCAGAAATGTATGGGCCAGTCACAAGTTGGTGGGAGGTTACATTTGTTTTTCAATCAGTGGAGTTGTATAACCTGAGACTTGTTTATACTGCACAGTATACTAGGTTTCCGAATTGAATTTATTTTCAAATTATGTCCACCCACACAGTATACACCTAAACGGACATAGTGTTTTTCACAACAACAGATGTTCAAGCTGAAATTGAAACGCTAGCTAAAAAAGGGGTAATTGAGAAATCTTTTCATCAATCTCACCAATTTGTGTCTAATATATTCCCTACACAAAAGAAAGATGGTGGGTGTCGCATCATTCTGGATCTGAATCGGCTTAACTCCTATGTGCAGTATAAACATTTCAAAATGGAAACTTTTTTTTTACTGCCAAACAACTGGTTTCCAAAGGATGCTATATGGCATGCATAGATCTCAAAGATGCATAATATTCAGTACCCATTCATCATCATCACCGGAGATATTTGAAATTTAATTGGATGAAGCAATTATGGCAGTTTAAGGCATTGCATAATGGATTAAGTTCGGCTCCCAGGCTATTTACAAAGTTGTTAAAACCAGTGTTGGGCCTACTCCAGGCTCAGAATCATATTGTCATGGCCTATTTGGATGATATCCTAATCATAAGTAGAACTAAACAGTCAGCTGAATTATCTGTTTCAGCTACCAAACTCATGTTTGAAAGATTGGGATTTCTTATCCATCCAGTTAAGTCCAAATTGATACCATCCAGAGTCAATGATTATTTGGGGTTCACCATTAATTAAATTCACATGTCTGTGACTCTGCCTCCAGGCAAGAGGTCAGAATTAATAGAAGCTTGTAACAACCTCGTTGATGAGCAACAAGCTTCTATTCGGCATGTGGCTAGTATAATTGGCAAATTAGTAGCAGCATTTCCAGCCACACAGTTTGGACCTTTACATTATCAAAATTTGATACGTGCAAAGGAGCAGGCACTCATTAAGCATGCAGGTCATTTTGATAGGCCTATGCAATTACCTGCTGAAGCTTTTGCTGAGTTACAATGGTGGATAACGAACGTTCCTCACTGCTCCTACAAAATTTGGATTGATGCACCTTCAGTAATTTTACAAACTGATGTTAGTGCTCTAGGATGGGGAGCTACTGATACTCTCCAGCTGTGGCGGCAGCTGGAATGTGCATGAGGCATTAATCCTTCAATCCCTTGGCATTAACTATTTAGAATTGTTCGGAGCACTCTATGCGTTAAAAGCATATTGTACTACAATGCATGACTTGCATGTGCAGCTTCAGATGAACAACACTACAGCAGTAGCATATGTTAATCACATGGGTGGAATCAAGTCGGTATCATGTGATAACTTGACTAACCTTATCTGGCATTAGAGAAATTACAAGAAACATCTGGATTTCAGCTACCTATTTACCAGGGAGATTTAACGTGGTAGCAGATAGCAGATCACGAAAATTTAATGACAACACAGAATGGATGTTGAATCGTGAAATACTCAAGGTTATTGTCGCTCGGTATGGCGTACCAGAGATTAACTTGTTCACATCCAGATTGATTACCAGTCACCAAAGTATGTCTCATGGGAACCAGACCCTGGGGCAGTGGCGGTAGATGCATTCTCGCAACACTGGGGTGGAATGTTTTTATATGCATTTCCCCATTTTGCCTCATCAGCCGGTGCTTGACTACGATCGAGCAGGACCCTGCCTCAGGCATTCTGATAGTTCCTGACATGGTTTCCACTAGTTCTGAGACTAACAACACAGCCTTTTATGGCGATCTCCAAAAGCAGTAATCTGCTGGTTCATCCTGTAACTGGGGAGAATCATCCACTATATGATCGTATTAATCTATTGATTTGCAGATTCTGAGGAGACCGTTCCTGGGGCTCGGACTATCAGGGCGTACAGTGGATGTGATTACTGCGGCCTGGTGGGATAGCATTAAAAAACAATATATTTCTCATATTCCATGAGATCAACCATCAGGCAAACAAAACTCTGATCATCAATAGCCCATTGCACTTTATCTGTTTATTTATGTATATGTATATATATATATATATATATATATATATATTCATTGGTATATGGTCACATCTGTTCTACAATGTATTTATTTATGCCTACTATATTATGTTGTGCTGAAGCTAAGCATGAATTTCATTGTCCTATCTGGGACACATGACAATAAATTATTTTCAATCATGAAAAAATGGCTGATTTAGGCACTCGATCGTTAAAAAGGCATTATCTTGGTGAAATCATCAAAAAAGGCATGAAAAGGCACTTTTGGCATTTATGGCAAAATCCTGGCTCTAGTTATCAAAGATGTCACATGGTTACCCACAAACTTGACCCAATGCACACACCTTAATTCTTTCTTCATTTAATTTGGACTTTAAGCTAGAGGTAAAGCACGAAAACAGGTCTGTTGTCAGTAATATTTAAAAGGGATTTGGCTCGAAGACATTTAATCCACCATATTTCTACCAGTCTGAAGAACGAATCTGCTAAGTCTGAAGAAGGGTCTTGACCCGAAACATGACCCCTTCCTTCTCTCTGGAGATGCTGCCCGTCCCGCTGAGTTATTCCAGCATTTTGTGTTATCTTCGGTGTAAACCAGCATCTGGAGTTCTTTCCCAGTCACTTCTACTAGACGTAGGTATGTTCCAAAACTTACCTTGAGCAGCGATGCAGTTCTGCCACTCCCCATGTGCATGACTGGCACCTTTCAGAGGGGGGCTTGTTTAAAGTGCCGTTTTTCCACAGACAGGGTAAATCGATCCATATCAGGGGATTTCGTTGCTGAAGAAAAATCGCTCCAACATTTCATTCATGAAGGTATTTTTAAATTACGCTGGATTATTTATTAGCTAGAGTAATTTAAAAATCATCTTCTAAAGCCGTGAGCGCCGACAACGGGAAGGATTTTACGTAGGGGAGAAAATAAAGTACACAGTTTATTTTTCCATTAAAACTTGTTTTTTAGGAAGCCTTTGATCACATTTTCATGTTGCGAAATGGGGACAAAAAAATGTATGAACCAGCAGTGTTTTTCATGCCCACTTCACCGCAAACCGCAACGTTCCAATCCACCGCGTTCCACTAAAACCCACTCGCAAGTTGATTTAAATGGCCATTAATTTACAGGACTTAAACACTAAATTCCTTCCATTTGGCCTATAAATTCATGAAAATGAGATTTAAAAATCATGTTCTATTGTGAATTATTGTGTGAATGTTATTTGGACACTTAGGCAATTTAAATAAATTTATCCTTTCTTAAGAAATGGATAGATGTTTAGATCTAGTAATTGAATTTTGTAATTAGCTACAAAGGTAACTAACTAATTATATGCTTTAATTTCAGGTCATCCAAGTAATATTGTTTCATATTTGTTTCAGAATGCTTCAATCTATAATAACTGAAAATGTCATTGAGTTCTCTTAATTTTTAAGAAAGGTATGGGCTTTTGACTGTCCTAGATCACAGCTTTTGCGTTAGTCAATGGAAAGGCAATGGGGAACAGGATGCTAATTTCCGAGTATGAAAATGGCCATAACTTTTTTAAAACTGAAGATATGAAAGTGAATTAGGTGTCAAATTAAACTTATTTTTATGCTTTATCTGATGGGATAAATTGCAGACTTGATTTTTTAAATCACAAAATTTTGTAACATTGCTACTAGAAGGTGCTGCTGTTTAACATATAACATATAACATATAACATATAACAATTAGCACGGACGGTGTTTTCAGAACCGGTTGGGATATTAGTGCAAGTTGTTGAATCATCAATCTTCTTCTTGCTAAAGTTGAAGGACAACTTGTTCTTACTTAATTGTGCACGCAAGGTGATAAATCGTCAGTATTTTGGACCAATCCTGCTCTACCACTTCAGGTCCACCCACAAGGTTGAAGCGCTCCAGGCTTTCGGAAACAAGGCGCAGTCAGCGCCGCGTCTGCAACTAACATGCGGGATTACGATGAAATCACAGCTTTCCTGGGGGAATGGGGACCGGCTCAGAAACTCATCTTCCTGCTCTTGACTGTCAGCATTATTCCCAACGGTTTCAACAGTCTTAGCATCATCTTTGTCGGGGATATCCCAGAGCATCGCTGCTCGATTCCCGGGAATCTCAACCTCAGCCAAGCCTGGATGAACAGAACCATCCCACTGGTGCCAGGAACCCAAGTCCGGTACAGTCAATGCAGTCGCTACCGCTTGGATGTGATCAGGAACCTCTCGGAGGTGTTTCCAGACCCAGATCTCCTCAACGTGTCCGGGATCGAAGAGGAGCCGTGTTTGGATGGATGGGATTACAGTCGGGACCAGTACACCTCCACCATCGTCTCCGAGGTTTGATTCAGACTTCCGACCTGAAACGTCCCCTGTCCGTGTTCTCCGGCGAAGCTGCCTGGCCCCTGAGTTACTCCAGCACTTCGTGTGCACTTTGTTTACTGAGTTACTCCCGCACTTGCTATTCTGGAGGATCTCAGCAGGCCAGGCAGCATCTGGGGAGGGGGACAGACAGGCGACGTTTGGTGTGGGGACCTTGTCGGGAGAGAGCTGGCGGAAGGAGTTGAGGGGAAGGAGTGGGACAGGAATGGAGAGCACAAAGTGCAGAACTCGGGTGCGGAGACTGGTGAGGTCAAATGAAATGACGTTTGTCTGTGGTTACAGAGAGAAGGCGGGAGAATGGGGTTAAGAGGGAAAAATAGATCAGCCATAATTGAATGGCAGAATGGACGATGGGCCGAATAGCCTAATTCTGCTCCCATCACTTATGAACATGACCAGGGGAATACCATACTCGTTTGGTATTCCCCTGGATATGGAGCAGAAGTGTTTGGATAGTCTTTCCTGAGATGGAGACAGAGAGATGAAAAAATGAGAGAGGTGTCAGAGATAAGGAATTCGAGGGCGGGGGGGGGGGGGGGGGGGACATATTGATGGTGATGTTAATGAAATGAACATCATGTCATTTGATGCATGGTCCTGCATGGATTGAGGAGACAAACCTAATGCACTTCTGCAACAGATCCACTGCCTGTCACATCTACCTTGACAACACTTCTTCCCAACCTGCCTCTTACTAGGAATCCAGAGGGAAAAGGGTTGGGGAATAATGCATGTGTGGGAATATGTGTCTGAAGAAGTGTTTCTACCTGAAATGTCACCTGTTCCTTTTCTCCAGAGATGCTCCCTGACCCGCTGAGTTACTCCCGCTATTTGTGTATTTCTGGGCAATAATCCAAGTCCAACACCGATTTTCCGACAACTGTTGGTCCAGATCCCCCGTAATCAGAAAAATATCTACCAGCCCCCAAAAATGTGGCGTCCAGGCCGGGTGGGGTGGCCGATTTCAACCTCATCGGATTTCCGTGGCCGATCAACGGGTCGAATCTGCCCCCTGCGGCCGGGGCTCTGGAACTCCGGGCCATCCGGAGCCAGCAGATCCAATCCTTTGCGAGCCGGTTTCTGCCCCCCCTCCCCCCGAATGCCGTGACCTCTGCTGGTCCGGCAAAACAGATAATACCAAAGATCCTATAGCGGAGCTTGCTATACGGTCGGTAAGGCTCTGCAACCAGGGGTACCAGAACTCGTTTTTGGACATTTACCCGGGTACGATTGGAACAAAGAGCATTCATTATAGCCAAAGAAAAGACAGACAGAGCTGAGGCCGATGTGAATACCCATGGTTTCACCTTCGATTTAAAGAAAGCGAGAGGAATCAACAGAAATGTTGTTGAGGGTGAAGATAGATTCTGCCAGGTGGAGGAGTGTATTAGTTCTGGGGAACTGGTGGCCACTGACCTGGGAAGAAATGGAGAGCCCTGATGTCTTCCAGAAAGAGAGGTAGTTCCATCTTCCTGATGGAGCTTAACATCTTGTAGTTGGAAAGTTACTGGAGGGTATTCTGAGGGTTAGGATAAACAGGCATTTCGAAGGACAAGGGCTGATTAGACTCTCACATACACATAGGGAGGTTGCACGGCAGTCGGGTCACGACCGTGACCCGTACTGTTGCTACCCTACGCCAACTGGAGTAAACGCGATGAACCGCAGGTAAGCACTGATCATTGTTTCCAGCATAGCGGGTCCGTTAAAACCCGCCGAAATGGTCAATTTCTGCGCTGTAAATAATTATGGAAATCAGGATAAGCGTGAGAGACATTTATCCCACTTCAGAATTCCAAGAGCGAGGAGAAATGACAGTAGATAGAAGCGAGAGATGAAGGGACAACAACAGCCAAAGTGCTTGGCGAACGTTGGCTGTGCAGATATCGAGATTAAAAATAGTGGGAATTATCGCATTTGCTCACTGCATTTCATCAACAGTAAGGCATTATTTGTATTTTTTCTTGATTCAAGTACGTTTTTACATACATAAAGAAAACGCCTGTGAAGTAAAAATTTATCATTAAAAAAAAATCGCAAACCATACTTGGGTTTTGAATTATATTTTACTCAATGCAAGCCAAGGAATGGCATAATTGTTAGCTGTTAATTGACATAATCAACCTCAGCAAAGTGACCACGCCCTATTGAAAGGGAGTGGGTGTTTAAGTTGTCAGAACATTTTATTATTTGCCAAAATATACATCTCAATAGCATAATGATAGAAAACTTACTTTTCCACACACCATTTGTAAGTATGGAGATTTTTTTAATGATACATTTAGCTTCAGAAGCGTTTTCTTTTTGCATGTAAAAACCCACTTCAGAACCATGGGTGATTTTAAAATTTTACAGCCAGCTTTATCACCTGAAACTCTTTGGATACTAAATGAATAAAGAAAAAACATACATAATGCCTTACTGTTGATGAAATGCTGTGAGCAAACGCGATAATTCTCAATATTTTCCAATTTGATAACTGCACGGCCAATGTTTGCCAACCACTTTAGCTGTTGTTGTCCCTTCAGCTCTCGCTTCTCTTTATCTTAATTTCTTTTCACTTTTGGAATTCTGAAGTAGGATAGATGTCTCTCACGCTTACCCAGACATCCACAATTTTTTACAGCACAAAGAATTCACCATTTTGGCGTTTTTTAACAGGTAGGAAAGTACCCGTTTCGTGTATTAACAACATATACCGGAAGCTGCGATGTCCTCCAGATGGATTGAGCGGCTCCGTGCGTCAAGTCTTTTGACCTGGTTACCTTTCGTGCAACCCCCCCCTATTCTGAGGGTTAGGATAAACTGGCATTTAGACGGACAAGGGCTGATCAGGGAAAGACCGCACAGTTTTGTACGTGGGAGATCACACATTTTTTTGGAGACGTGACCAAAAACCACTGGCCCCGAGGCTCCCGAGGCAGGACTTACCAACGTGAGGCTGTCCGACTTCGGGACTGTGGTGGCGTTGCGACCCGACCCGACTTCGGAGCCTTGGAGGCTCGGCCGCGGGCCCAGTGGTCTCGGCATCGGGCCAGTGGACGACATCGTCGGGAGCTCGCAGGTCCCAGGCTGGTGACCTGTTTTTCCGGAGCTCCCGCTACAACAGCTTCAACCACTAGACTGGAGGGCGGCAGCTTTGACCTCCCCAGGCCGCGGAGTTTAAACCGGCCCGTTCGCGGAGCTCGGATTGAGCCGCGGGACTTGCTTACCATCATCCCGCAGGGTCACAACATCAGAGGCCTGGATCGCCTCAGTGCAGAGGGAGAGCAATGAGGGAGAGACAAGGACTTTGTGACTTTTGTCTTCCATCGCAGTGAGGAGGTGCCTGGTGGACTCACTGTGGTGGATGTTGAACCGTGTTGAGTGTGTGTTTTGTTATTTATTCTATGTTATGACTGCAAGGTTAAACCATTTTGTTGTGCTGTAAATGTGCAATGACAATAAAATTGAATCTGAATCTGAATCTGAAAAACATCAATAGAAACATAGAAACAAAGAAACATAGAATGTAGCAGCAGGAGTATGCCATCCTGCCTCTCGTGCCTGCACCGCCATTCAATATGATCATGGCTGATAATCCAGAATCAGTACCCTGTTCCTGCTTTTACCCCATATACCTTTATTCTGTTAGCTCCAAGAGCTATATCTAAATATCTCTTGTATTAGCCAATTCATATCCAGTGAATTTGCCTCCACTGCCTTCTGTGGCAGAGAATTCTACAGATTCACAACTCTCTGCGTGAAAAGGTTTTCCTCATCTCAGTCCTAAATGCCCTACTTATTTTTAAACTGTGACCCCCCTCGTTCTGAACTCCCCCAACATGGGGAACATTTTTCCTGCATCCAGACTATCCTATCCCTTAAGAATGTTATGTGTTTCTATCAGATCCCCTCTCATTTTTCTAAATTCCAGTGTATATAAACCCAGTTGATCTATTCCTTCATCATATGTCAGTCCTCCCATCCCGGGATTATCCTGGTGAACCTACGCTGCACTCCTTCAATAGCAAGAATGTCCTTCCTCAAATTACAATACCAAAACTGCACACAATACTCCAGGTGTGGTCTCACCAGGACTCTGTACAACTGCAGTGGGACCTCCTTGCTCCTATACTCAAATCCTCTTGTTACGAAGGCCAACATTCCATTAGCTTTCTTCACTGCCTGCTGTACCTGCACGCCAACTTTCAGTGACTGGTGTACGGGGACACCCAGGTCTCGCTGTATCTCCCCCTGATCTAACCTAACCCCATTGAGATAATAATCTGCCCCTTGTTTTTGCCACCAAAGTGGATCACCTCACATTTATCCACATTATACTGCATCTGCTATGCATCTGCCCACTCACCCAACCTATTCAAATCACCCTGCAGCCTTGCAGCTCAAACTGCCACCCACCTTTGTGCCATCCGCTAACTTGGAGATGTTACATATAATTCCTTCCTCTAAATCGTGAATATATATTGTAAATAACTGGGGTCCCAGCACTGAGCCTTGCGGCACCCCGTTAGTCACTGCCTGCTATTCTGAAAAGGACCCGTTAATTTCTACTCTTTGCTTCTTGTCTGTCAACCAGTTCTCCACCTATGTCAATATCCTGCCCCCAATACCATGTGCTCTAATTGTGCACATTAAACTTCACAAAAAAGGGCGGTGGATGTATGGAACAAGCTGCCAGATGCGGTAGTTGAGGCAGGGACTATCCCAACATTTGAGAAGCAGTTCGAGAAGTTTGGAGGGATATGGACCAAATGCGGGCAATTGGGACAAGAGTAGCTGGGACATGTTTGTTGATGTAGGCAAGTTGGGCCTAAGGGCCTGTTTCCACACTGTATCACTCTATGACTCCATGACTCTATGTAAAGAGACAGATGTCCATGGTAAAGATTGTAAAAATAATTGTTTAATTAATCAAATGTTGTTCAAAACTTTGCATAATAAGAGCATTTGGATGTGTAAGAAAGAACTGCAGATGCTAGTTTAAATTGAAGATAAACACAAAATGCTGGAATAACTGCGAGACAGGCAGCATCTCTGGAGAGAAGGCATGGGTGACGTTTCGGGTCAAGACCCTTCCTCAGATAGATTTTATCAGTCTGAGTTACTCCAGCATTTTGTGCATATATTTGAATAATTGGATTTTTTTTTTGCATTACAGTGGGATTTGGTGTGTGACAATAAATGGAAAGAACCATTTACTACATCACTGTACTTCTTCGGAGTGCTGGTGGGTTCTGGTGGTTCTGGGGTAATATCAGACAGGTGAGCTTTTACCTTTATATTCACAGAGAGATATATTCATCATAATTCTCCTTCACTTTTGTACCCCAAGACAAGTTAGAGGCTAGCAGCAGTTAGATGCTTTAGTGTCATAGTCCGACAGCATGGAAAGAGGCCCTTGCATCCAACTTGCCAACTCCGACTTTCATGTCCCATCTTCACTAGTCCCACTTGCCTGTGTTTGGCCCATATAACGCACATTAGGCAAATTCACATTTGGCTGGAAATAGTGTTGGGCAGACTGATGGGAATGAAGGCTGATAAATCCCCAGAGCCTGATGGTCTGCATCCCAGGGTACGTAAGGAAGTGGCTCTAGAAATTGTGGAAGCATTAGTGATCATTTTCCAATGTTCTAAAGATTCAGGATCAGTTCATGTGGGTTGGAGGGTAGCTAATGTTATACCACTTTTTAAGAAAGGAGGGAGAGAGAAAACAGGGAATTATAGACCAGTTAACCTGACATCAGTGGTGGGGAAGATGCTGGAGTCATTTATAAAAGATGAAATAGCGGCACATTTGGATAGCAGTAGTAGGATCAGTCTGAGTCAGCATGGATTTACGAAGGGGAAATCATACTTGACTAATCTTCTGCAATTCTTTGAGGATGTAACTAGGAAACTGGACAAGGGAGAGCCAGTGGATGCAGTGTACCTGGACATTCAGAAAGCATTTGATAAGGTCTCACAAAGGAGGGCAAAATTTAGAGCACGTGGTATTGGTAGGGTACTGACATGGATTGAAAATTGTTTGGCAGAAAGGAAACAAAGAGTTGGGATAAATGGGTCCCTTTCAGAATAGCAGGCAGTGACTAGTGAGGTACCGCAAGGCTCGGTGCTGGGCCTGTAGCTATTTACAATATACATTCATGATTTAGATAAAGGGATTAAAAATAGCTTTAGCAGGTTTGCTGGGTGGCAGGGTGAACTGTGAGGAGGATGCTATGAGGGAGCAGGGCAGTGACATGCGGTGAGGTCAATGGCTGGGGAGGCACTGGCTAGCATCAGTGGCCCGGCCTTTCCTGTATTGATCACCGCGTCTCCCCGGAAAGAGAGAGGGGTGGAGCCGTGGTTGTGTGCGTGAAGCACGGTGACTGGAGGGGCAGGATCGTTGCCCCGTGACCGTGAGAGAACGACCCACCTCCCCCTCCCCTTTCTCCATTCCCCCTCGCATCCCTCTCCCCGTCTACCCCTTGCTTCCCCCTCCACCCCTCTACTCTCTCTCCACCCCTCTCTCACCCCTCTACCTGAGCCGAGAATACATTACTCCAGCACGGGGCTCAATTGTGAGCTCTCAGCAGCCCAGCTACAAATCAACGAATGAACATACCAGTCAGCGCCGCCCACGGCTGGAAAGTCAGTGGAATCCAGTGCTGCGCCGCCGCTGCTGATGCTAGCTAACGTGGAGGGAGAATGAGGTAGCGTCAATTACGTGGACTGAGCCTACGTAATTGACGCTCGCTCTCCCTCCACTGGGCTCAAGACACGCCCCCTCAGTGAGGCAGATGACACGCCCCCTCAATGAGGCTGCCTCCCCTTGTGCTTTATCATTGCAGTTTTATGACGAGACAAGCGAGCCTAAATTTAATATATTTCTATGTGAAATAAGCTACCTGGACTATGGAAGGTGAGGATTAGAGCACATGGTATTGGGGGTAGGGTGTTGACATGGATAAAAAATTGGTTGGCAGACAGGAAGCAAAGAGTAGGAGTGAACGGGTCCTTTTCAGAATGGCAGGCAGTGGCGAGTGGAGTGCCGCAAGGCTCGGTGTTGGGGCCGCAACTGTTTACCATATATATTAATGATTTGGAAGAGGGAATTAGGAGCAAAACTAGCAAGTTTGCGGATGACACAAAGCAGGGTGGCCATGTGAACTGTGAAGAGGATGTTAGGAGGTTGCAGGGTGACCTGGACAGGTTGAGTGAGTGAGCAGATGCGTGGCAGATGCAGTAAATGTGAGGTTATCCACTTTGGTGGCAAAAACAAGGGGGCAGATTATTATCTCAATGGGGTTAGGTTAGGTCAAGGGTAGGTACAGTGAGACCTGGGTGTCCCTATACACCATTCACTGAAAGTTGGCGTGCAGGTACAGCAGACAGTGAACAAAGCTAATGGTATGTTGGCCTTCATAACAAGAGGATTTCAGTACAGAAGTTAAGAGGGTCTTCTGCAGATGTATAGTGCTCTGGTAAGACTACATCTGGAGTATTGTGTACAGTTTTGGTCTCCTAATTTGAGGAAGGACATCCTTGTGATCGAGGCAGTGCACCGTAGGTTCACAAGATTGATCCTTGGGATGGCGGGACTGTCATATGAGGAAAGATTGAAAAGACTAGGCTTGTATTCACTGGAGTTTAGATGGATGAGGGGGGATCTTATAGAAACATATAAAAGGACTGGACTAGCTAGATGCAGGAAAAATGTTCCCAATGTTGGGCGAGTCCCAAACCAGGGGCCACAGTCTTAGAATAAAGGGGAGACCATTTAAGACTGAGGTGAGAAAAAACTTTTTCACCCAGAGAGTTGTGAATTTGTGGAATTCTCTGCCACAGAGGGCAGTGGAGACCAAATCACTGGGGGCTAGTGGAATCAAGGGATATAGGGAGAAGGCAGGCATGGGTTATTGATTGGGGACGATCAGCCATGATCACAATGAATGGCGGTGCTGGCTCGAAGGGCCGAATGGCTTCCTCCTGCACCTATTTTCTATGTATATTTGTATCTATGACATGTACTGAAGGGGTTTGCAATCATTACATTGGTGACATACAGAGAGGTAGTAACAGGCACACGCTTATTGCCCGCGCTCCATCCAGTTTCTGAGGGGTTGCGCAATCAGAGGGGAGGCGCTGCTTGTTGCTGCCTCACCTCTCAGGTTGTTGCCTGCGCGGTCAAAGGTTGTCGTAGGTTGTCGTAGATGGACGTCCCAAGTTGCAAGGAATTGTGTCGCCGGTTGACGTAGCTTGTCATAGCTTGACATCGATTAGGTGGTAGCTTGTCGTGGACATTGTCATGGGATGGGTACAAAAAGCCAATTTTCCAGCGTCACGCTGTGACAGTGACTGTCGCCACAGTCGTCTAAAAAAATCGCCTAAGTGCGACAGGCCCTTTACTTCTGAACCAGAAATGCGGTCTGTGGAATGTAGTGATGTATCAACATGTATAGATACATCTTCAAGCCTGAACACATTTGCTCACATTCAGTTAATAGCAGGGTAGTTTTAACATCTTACTCTGTGATGAACCCATCAAGTAAAAATTATCCCGCTTTTTAGAAGGACATATCTGACCAATTGTCCTCATTAGAATTCTCTTTAATAAGTGGACAACTCAGCCACTCAGCAGCCTGATCACTGATGCAGCAGCTTTACAGATGGTGTTGAGAGCCTCGTGGGCAGCGCAGTGGCGCAGCGGTAGAGTTGATGCCTTACAGCAAAAGCAGCGCCAGAGACCCGTGTTCAACCCAGGTTGAACGGAGTTTGTCCGTTCTCCCCGTGACCTGCGTGGGTTTTCTCCGAGATCTTCGGTTTCCTCCTACATTCCAAAGATGTACAGGTTGGCTTGGTGAATATAAAAATATCCCTAATGGGTGTAGATACTGTTAATGTGCGGGGATCGCTGGTCGGTGCGGACTCAGTGGGCCGAAGGGCCTGTTTCCGCGCTGTATCTCAAAATGAAATTAAACTAACTGCTTCAATGGGGCAGGAGCTGTGAATCCCACATCCTACACACCCATGGCCCAGTACATGGAAGAGCCTACAATTCCCCCATTGGTTTCATGAGGCATCCTGGAATCCACAAAACCAGAGTGGAAGTAAGTCCTAATGGAATAAAAATGAACTACAGATACTGGTTTATACCAAAGATAATCATAAAGTGCTGGAGTAACTCAGCAGGTTGGGCAGCATCTCAGGGGAAAATGGACATGTGACGTTTCAGGTCAGGACCCTTCTTCAGACTAGAAATGAAGATCTGCAAATGCTGGTTTGTACCAAAGATAAACACAAAATGCTGGAATAACTTCATGGGGCAGGCATGAAGCATGAAGATCTGGAGAGAATGGACAGGTGATGTTTCAGATTGGGACACTTCTTCAGGCTGTCTGAACAAATCTGAAGAAGGGTCCTGACCAGAAACGTCACCTATCTATTTTCTCCAGGGATGTTCCCCGACCCGTTGAGTTACTCCAGTATTTTGTTTCTATCTGTGGAAGTAAGTCATCCACGACCACAAGGGGCTGCCTGAGAAGATGGTGACTTTTATATTAATCCAAGGAAATGCAAGAGCTCATTTTTCTGGAGTGTTGGAGACTGAGGGGTGAACTTGTAGTGATATATAAAATCATGAAGGGCATAGATAAGCTGAATGATCACAGATTCCCAGGGTAAAGGGGCTGTCCCACTTGGGCGACCTAATTGACGAGTTTAGGAGAGTTTGCAAAATTGATGTTGAAAACCTCCTTCGACTATGCAGAAGGCATCCTTCGACCTCCTTCGACTATGTTGAAGACCAGCTTCGACTAGCTACGACTAACTTCGGGGAAATTGGACACCGAATAGTGGAGCGTGAAGGGCCTGTCCCACTTGGGCGACCTCTTGGGCGAGTTCTGGTGAGTTTGCCCTCAACTCATACTCACAGCATGGTCGACACGAGGTCGTAGGAGGTCTTCGTAACTCTCCTTCATGCTCGAGAGTGGTCGCCGTGTACTCGAGGCCTCAGCTAGGTCGCTGCGTTTTTTTTTTATGTTAAAAAATGCCCGCAAGTAAATAAAGTTCGCCATGGAAAAAATGGATACTTTTTTTACTTGTAAGTTTAGTCGTAGAAGGTTGTAGTAGGCGGCATGTTAGTCATAGGTAATCGAGGGTAGTCGAAGGTAGTCAAAAGTAGTTGTAGATATTATTCATCATAGTCGAAGGGAGGTCGAAGGAGGTCATCAGCACTCTCCACTATCCGATGTCAAATTTTCCCAAAGTTAGTCGTAACTAGTCGTAGCTAGTCGAAGTTGGTCTTCAACATGGTCGAAGGAGGTCAAAGGAGGTCTTCTACATAGTCGAAGGATGTCTTCAACATGTCATTATTTCAAGCTCTTCTCAACTCGCCAATTAGGTCGCCCAAGTGGGACAGCCCCTTTAAGACGACTTCCTTCAATCTCCTTCAACCTCCCTTCGACTATGATGAAGACTACCTTCGACTAGCCTCGATTACCTACGAATAATATGATGACCTACTACGACCTACTACGACTAAACCTACGAGTAAAAAAAGTTTTGATTTTTTCCATGGCGACCTTTTTTTACTCGCGGGCATTTATTAACATAATTAGCATTTATTAAAAACGCCACGACCTAGCTGATGCCTCAAGTACGTGGAGATCACTCTCAAGTACGAAGGAGAGTTACGAAGACTTCCTATGACCTTGTGTCGACCATGCTGCGAGTATGAGTTGAGGGCAAACTCGCCAGAACTCGTGGATTAGGCCCCCCCAATGGGACAAGCCCTTAAGACAAAAACTCAATGGCATATATTTAAGATGAGAGGGGAAGGATTTAAAGGAGACTTGAGGAATAACTTTTTTTGCTCAGATAGTTGTTGGTATGTGGGATGAGCTGTCTTCGAAAGTGGAATAGACTTATACAATGGTATTGTTTAAAAAGCATTTAGATGGGTATATAGATGATTAAGGCTTAGGGGGATATAGGCCAATTGCAGCTAAATGGGATGAGACCAGATAAGCAATTTTGTTGGCATGGATGAGTCGGGTTTAATGGCCAGTTTCCATGCAGCACAACACCATGACTGCATCTCATTCCCAAGTATTAGAGTAATTCAATATGTTTCTATCTGCATGCTGGTTTATCCAACAAGCATGTTAATGTAGACAAGGGTCAAGAGTATTTTATTGTTATACCAGACTAAGTGGGACCCGTTGGGTCCCAGCTTCACACAGGAGGGCTGGTTCCCCAACACAATATTCCACCTCTCCACCAATTCCAAGTGTTGGGGGGGGGGGGGGGGGGATTTCTGGAGTGCTGTTTTGTGCCGAAGAGACTGGTTTCCAGAGGGCTAGTTTTTATTTTTAAACCAACCACATTTTCATTTACAAAACAACCACATTTTCTTTTCAAACCAACCACACTTTCTTTTCAAACCAACCACATTTTCTTTTCAAACCAACCACAATTTCTTTTTAAACCAACCACATTTTCCTTTCAAACCAACCACATTTTCCTTTCAAACCAACCACATTTTCTTTTCAAACCAACCACATTTTTGTTTCAAACCAACCACATTTTCTTTTCAAACCAACCACATTTTCTTTTCAAACCAACCACATTTTCATTTTTTAACTTTTTTTTCAAACCACATTAAGGGCACTCACAGGTCAGTAAAACCACACTCACAGTTTTGTAGACATGTGTTCGGTGTTCAGTTGATTCACAGCTCAGACTGAGAGTCGTGACCTCTCGCACCCCCCATCTTGAAGCGACTGAGGCACGTTCACACTTCCAGGTTTTATAGTCCCTTCCCCTCATACCGGAAGAGGCGTGACCTTCATGGCGTGATTAACAGGAGGGAGAATCTCAACATTTTTAAAACATTATTATGTCTTTAATTTTCATCGATGGTAAAAATTCTCTGGCCCTGACAGCTGGAGGGGGACTCTGAGTAAGTTGGCCAAAAATCACAGCCGTAAGTGGTAGCTTTTTTCTAAAATCAATATGCAGTACAAACAGGAAGTGGTCAAGTTTAGACTTTTAATTATATAGATGTCCCAGATAGAACAATGAAATTCTTACTTGCAGCAGCACAACAGAATATGCAAATATAGTACAGATGCTCCCTGATTTATGATGCTTTGACTTACGATATTTCGACTTTACAATGGTGCAAACGCTGAACAACGGCAGCGAGCCATCGCTCACTTCCGGTCATGTGATCATATTGTATTAAATGCGTTTTTGACTTACGATATTTTTGATTTATGATGGGTTTATCGGAACGTAACCCTATCATAGGTTGAGGAGCAGCTGAGTGTACACTGTAAATAATATAACGAGAGAGAAAAAGTTCGGTGTGAGTATTTATACACATACACACATATACACACACACATATATATATATATATATATATACACACACACACACACACACACACACACACACACACACACACACACACACACACACACACACATCTATATATATATATATATCTATATTACTAAAAGTCTCATCTTCACCACTTCCTGTTGCTCTGTATATTGATTTTAGGAAAAATGCTGACTTACGACTGTGATTTTTGCCCATCTTACTCAGAGTCCCCCTCCGCTGCGCAGGACAAGAGGAGTTTTCCCATCAATTAAAAATAAAAGAGTTATTAGTGTTTAAAAAATGTTGAGATTCTCTCTCCTGAATGCCACGCACCTGCCGGAGGGACTTTAAAACCTGGAAGTGTGGAGGTGCCTCAGTTCTCTGCAAGATGGGGAGCAAGAAGTTGCAATTCTCAGACTGAGCTGTGTTGCCTTTGGTTTGAAAGTGCTGAAGCTGTGTTGCCTTTGGTTTGAAAGTGCTGAAGCTGTGTTGCCTTTGGTTTGAAAGTGTTGAAGCTGTGTTGCCTTTGGTTGGAAAGTGCTGAAGCTGCCTTGCCTAATTAAAGCTGCCTTGCCTAATTATAGCTGCCTTGCCTTCTATATATAAGTAAACGTTTAATCTTGACCACTTCCTGTTTGTGCTTTATATTGATTTTAGAAAAAAACACTACCCTGTATGGCTGTGATTTTTGGCCATCTTACTCAGTCCCCCTCCACTCATCAGGTGCCGCGGATTTTTCCCATCGATGAAAAATAAAGGAGTTATTAGTTTTTTTAAAATGTTGAGATTCTCTCTCCTGTCAATCACGCCATGAAGGCCACACCCCTTCTGGTGGGAGGGGGAGGGGAAATAAATCCCAGAAGTGTGGGCGTGGCTCAGTCTCTGCAAAATGGGGGAGGGTGAACTCACGACTCGCTGTCTTCAGTGGCCTTGCATTCTGCTTGAAATGGTATGAAACTGCACTTGAATTTGGTGGTCTTACACCCTGCTTGAAGTGGAATTTCAAGGAGTAGCCGTGAGTCAACTGCCAGCCCACCAGCCGTGAGTGAGTGAGCTGCCAGCACAACAGGCTTGAGTGACTGAGCCGTCAGCCCAAGAATGCATTCGGCCCACAATGTCCATACTAGCCCTCTGGAAACCAGCCCCTTCAGCGCACAACACCCATACTAGCACTCCAGAAAGCCCCCCCACTGGCCACCAATATTGGAATTGGTGGAGAGGTGGAATATTGCATTGGGGGACCAGCTCTCCTGTGTGATGCTGGGACCCAACAGGTCCCACTTAGTCTAGTATATATATATAGACACATAAAAAACAAACAAACCATAATAGTGCAATAATAACAATAATAGTCTCTGTAGTTCAGAGCTTATTTGAGATTGTGGCGTTTAATAGCCTGATGGCAGTAGGGAAGAAGTTGCTCCTGAACCTGGAAGTTGCAGTTTCAGGGTCCTGTACCTTCTTCTTGATGGCAGGGGTGAAATGGGAATGTGCCAGGGTGGTGTGGGTCTCCGATCTGGTAAATCCCTTTGAAGGTGGGGAGATCAGAACCCGTGATGGACCGAGCAGTGTTCACAACATTTGCAGGCTTCTTTGCTCCTGGGCATTCAAGTTGCCGAAACAGGCCATGATGCAACCAGTCAACATGCTCTCTAATGTACACTAGTTGATAATATATTTACCTTAACAAAGCTTAGGGGTGGCACAGTGGCGCAGTGCTAGAGTTGCTGCATTACAGTGCCGGACACCCAGGTTTGATCCTGACCATGGATGCTGTCTGCATGGAGTTTGTACGTTTTCCACGTGCCTGCGTTGTTTTCGCCGAGTGCTCCAGTTTCCAACCAAAGACGTGCAGGTTTGTAAGTTAATTGTCTTCTGCAAATGAGTGTGTAGGGTAAAACTAATGTATGGCGATTGCTGGTGGGCATGAACTCGGTGGACCGAAAGAAAATCGACAATAGACAATACCGGGCCAGCACTGCCATTCAATGTGATCATGGCTGATCATCCCCAATCAGAACCCCGTTCCCGCCTTCTCCCCATATCTGCTGACTCCGCTATTTTTAAGAGCCCTATCCAGCTCTCTCTTGAAAGCATCCAGAGAACCTGCCTCCACCACCCTTGAGGCAGAGAATTCCACAGACTCACCACTCTCCGTGAGAAAAAGTGTTTCCTCGTCTCCGTTCTAAATGGCTTACTCCTTACTCTTAAACAGTGGCCCCTGGTTCTGGACTCCCCCTACATTGGGAACATGTTTCCTGCCTCTAGCATGTCCAAACCCTTAACAATCTTATATGTTTCAATGAGATCCCCTCTCATCCTCCTAAATCCAGACTGTACAAGCCCAGCTGCTCCATTCTCTCAGCATATGACAGTCCCGCCATCCCGGGAATTAACTTGTAAACCTACGCTGCACTCCCTCAATAGCAAGAATGTTATTCCTCAAATTAGGGGACCAAAACTGCACACAATACTCCAGGTGTGGTCTCACTAGGGCTATGTACAACTGCAGAAGGACCTCTTTGCTCCTATATTCGATTCCTCTTGTTATGAAGGCCAACATGCCATTCGCTTTCTTCACTGCCTGCTGTACCGGCATGCTTACTTTAATAGACTGATGTACAAGGACCCCCAGATCCCAATGTACTTCCTTTTCCAGACTTGACGTCATTTAGATAGTAATCTGCCTTCCTGTTTTTGCTACCAGTGGATAATCTCACATTTATCCGCATTAAACTTCATCTGCCTTGCATCTGCCCATTCCCCCCAACCTGTCCAAGTCACCCTGCATTCTCATAGCATCCTCCTCACGGTTCACACTGCCACCCAGCTTTGTGTCATCTGCAAATTTGTTAATGTTACTTTGAATCCCTTCATCCAAATCATTGATGTATATTGTAAATAGCTGTGGTCCCAGCACCGAGCCTTGCGGTCCCCACTAGTCACTGCCTGTCATTCTGAAAGGGACCCGTTAATCCCGATTCTTTGTTTCCTGTCTGCCAACTATTTCTCTATCCATGTCAGCACTCTACCCCCAATACCATGTGCCCTAATGTTGCCCACTAATCTTCTATGTTGGATCTTATCAAATGAGGCCTGTTTCCATGCTGTGTCTCATAACTAATGCCCCTGTCCCACTTAGGAAACCTGAATGGAAACCTCTGGAGACTTTAACTAAACAAAATGTGTTTAAATACATGCATATGTTTACATGTATACTTTTGTCAGTAAGCATGCAGTGCTGTATATAATTGAAAGTTTTATTCTGCTTTCCAGGTTTGGGAGGAAGATTGTTTTGTTTGGAACTATGGGGTTACAGATTTTATTTAATCTTCTTCTCACATTGTCACCCAGCTGGGAAATCTTCTGCCTGATTAATCCCTTCAGAGGCATTGGTGATATTTCAAACTATGTTACTGCGTTTGTGCTTGGTAAGTTTCATTCATGGAAGTTACATTCATGCTATTTCTTAGCTCTTTTTCTACACTTAATTATTCAGTTGTGCTTGCGATCAGATCTCTCGGGGAAAACGCACGCGGTCACGGTGATTGCGATCAGATCTCAGAGAAAATGTACGCGATCACAGGTAGAACATACAAACTCCGTACAGACAGCACCCTTAGTCAGGATTGATCCCGTATCTCCGACGCTGCAAGCACTATAAGGCAGCAACTCTACCGCTGCGCCACCATGCCGCCCTATTATGTATGGCAATATCTTACTGATCGGTATGGAGAAAATGAATTCCACTGTCATTTGGTACACATGATAAATAAAGTACTATTGAACCATTATCAAAGAGGCTAGATGTTGTAAGAGACATCCAAATGCCCTGACACATGATTACAAATTAAACTTTGTTCTCTATTATGTGCTGCTTTTTATTACATCTCGATGCTGTTGATAAGTGGCCTCATTAAGGTGAGATTCTTCAAGCTTCACAGGGCTTGGTTTATGGTTAAGCTGGTAATTTAATGTTGGCAATTTTTTGTTGAATATAAAAGTTCCAGAGTGACAGTGAATGAAAATGAACTCACGAACCACTGAACCTTGTTATATACTCTTCTTGCAGGATCTGAAATTCTACAGAAATCCATTCGGGTTACATACTCTACACTTGGAATTGGCTGTTTTTATGCCATGGGTTATATGATGCTGCCTTTTGTTGCCTATTTCTTGAGAGGATGGAGAATGTTGATATTGATCCTGACCCTGATCAGTTTGCTGTACATTCCTTTGTGGTGGTATGTAGACCCTTCAACCTTCAACCCATTCAATCAGTAGGTGATGGCCTAACAATGCTAGTGTCAGTGGGATTCATTCTGAACAAGATAACCAAAATATATCCACCAATTGCCCATTGAAAACCCCCTCACCTGTATCTCAGTCTGAAAAAGGGTCTTGACCCGAAACGTCACCCATTCCTTCTCTCTAGAGATGCTGTCTGTTCCGCTGAGTTACTCCTGCATTTTGTGTCTGTCTTTGGTGTAAACCAGCATCTACAGTTCCTTCGTACACATTTCAACCTATCACCTGCCAGTCGATAGTCTGTCCACTGTTGGAGATGGAAAATCGAGAAAAGGGAGAGAGGTGTCAGAGATGGTGCTGTGGTGCTATAAGGTGACATTAGCTCCTCACTATGAGTGCTATCTGTGTTGAGTTTGTACGTTCTCCCTGTGACCGCGTGGGTTTTCTCTGGGTTCTCCGGTTTCCTCCCACACTCCAAAGACATACAGGATTCATGGAGGTTGACCATTGAGGTTCCCTGTGTTGGGAGGGAGCACTGGGACCCAGCGCAGTCAAACACGTGGTTTGAGAGTCTGCAGCGTGGAGACTTCAGGCCCGGTGCTGAGCCGAGGACTCGGATAAGGTGACGGCTGTGGCCTGCTGGTGGGCGGCGGAGAACAATCCTTGTTCAAGACGTACCATGACCCTATCCCCGAACTCTACCTTCGCTACATTAACGACTGCATTGTTGCTACTTCCTGCACCCATGCAGAACTCACTGACTTCATCCATTTCATCACTAACTTCCATCAGACACTGAAATTCACCTGGACCATTTCCAACATCTCCCTACCGTTTCTGGACCTCACTATCTCCATCGCAGGTAACAGACTACTGACCGACATCTACTACAAAACCACTGACTCCCATGGCTATCTGGACTACACTTCTTCCCACCGCAAATTGAAGGAGCAACACTTCATATTTCGCTTGGGCAGTTTACACCACAGCTTTATGAACATTGACTTCTCCAATTTCAGTTCGTCCTTGCTTTCTCCCTCCTTCTCCTCCCCAGCTCTCCCACAGCCTACTGTCTCCGCCTCTTCCTTTCTTCTTCCCGACCACACCACCCCCACAACAGTTTGAAGCAGGGTCTCGACCCGAAACATAACACTTTCCTTCGCTCCATAAATGCTGCCTCACCCGCTGAGTTTCTCCAGCATTTTTGTCTACCTTCGATTTTTCCAGCATCTGCAATTCTTTCTTAAACAAGAATATAGTGGTAGTAATTTCACTTCCTTTCATGCTTCAATAATCCTGTTACAGAATACCTTGTTTAATTCTAGGTTTATTCCTGAATCTCCACGCTGGCTACTGTCCAAGGGAAGGGTAAAGGAAGCTGAATCAATAATTCGATTCATGGCAAAGAAAAATGGCATCACTCCACCAGCAGTGCTTTTTACTGACGATGAGGTATTGGGGCAATACCATTTATTTCATTGCTATGTGGTTGTTCAGTTCTTTAATACAGGGCATCACTTTCCTCTCAGTTATTTTCATATCGAGTGGATGTGGAGAGGATGTTTCCACTTGTGGGAAAGTCTAGGATCAGATGTCGTAGCCTCAGAATTAAAGGACGTTCCTTTAAGAGGGAGATGAGGCAGAATTTCTTTGTCATAGGGTGGTGAATCTGTGGATTTTTTTGCCACAGAAGGCTGTGGAGGCCATGAATGGATATTGTTAAGGTAGAGTTAGATAGATTCTTGATTAGTACGGGTGTCAGGGGTTAGGGGGAAAATGCAGGAGAATGGGGTTAGAAGGGAGAGATTGATCAGCCATGATTGAATGGCTCCTTGATATTGAGCTTTCTCTACCTTTCAGTCTGAAGAAGGGTTCCGACACAAATCGCAACCTATTCCTTTTCTCCAGATGCTGTCCGACCTGCTGTTACTCCAACGTTTTGGGTCTCTTTGGTATAAACCAGCATCTGTAGTTCTTCCCTACATCACTGCTTTATTGTTTCATCTGACAAGTCTGTCCCACTTCCTTTGTTTTTTGTTATCCACTTGTTTTCAGATGATAAGTCTTCACCAAGTTAATCGATCATTAAAAATTTAATAATGTAAACCTGACTTCACCCAAAAACGAAAGGACGTACATTTTCGACCAGACTTCACAGCAAAAAAAATTAGGCATGAATATCCTGACAAATATGCAGCTGTATTATAACAACTGCACAAATAGGGCGGCACAGTGGCGCAGCGGTAGAGTTGTTGCCTGACAGCGCCAGAGACCCGGGTTTGATCCTGACTTTGGGTGTTGTCTGTATGGAGTTTGTACATTCTCCCTGTGACCTGAGTGGGTTTTCTCTGGGAGCTCCGGTTTCCTCCTACACTACAAAGACGTATAGGTTTGCAGGGTGATTGGCTTGCTAAAATTGTAAATTATCCCTGATTTGTTGGATAGTGTTGTGTGTGGGGATCGCTGGTCGGCGCAGACTCGTTGGGCCGAAAAGCTTGTTTTCTGCGCTGCATCTCTACACTAAACAAAACTAAAGGAGATCAACATGAACTGTGTGTCGTAACCTCTCGCTGGATGAAATTATTTTTGATTTTTTTATTAGCAGTAATTTGGAGATAAGATCGCATTTGCCTCGTTCCATTATAAGAGGTTCAGGTTTATTAGTGTCACATGTATGGAAGTACAGTGAAATGTTTTGTTTTGCCTGCTATCCAATCAAGTCAGATAATGCTATCCATAAACACAATCAAACCAAACTCAAGCACAATAGGTTGAGCAAAGATACAGAATGCAGAATGTAGTTCTCAGCATTATAGATATACATTACGTCGGATCACTCTCAGATCATTAGCAAGATTGTTTCACTAATTCCCCCTCTGATTCTTGCCATTTTCCCATGGGCTTTATCTTATAAACATTTATTAGTAGAAAACAGCTCTATTATGTGATATTGAGAAAGGAAAAATATTGAGCTTATGAGTTCGATTTTACTTTAGACTTTAGAGATACAGTGCGGAAGTAGACCCTTTGGCCCACCTAGTCCATGCTGACCAGCGATCACCCCGTACACTAGCACTATCCTACACATTAGGGACAATTTAAAGATGACAATTAACCTACGTACTTTTACATCTTTGGAGTGTGGGAGGAAACTGGAGCACCGGGAGACAACCAATGCGGTCACAAGGAGAAATACAAACTCCGTACAAACTGCGCTTGTAATCAGGATCGTACCCGGGTCCCAGGTGCTGTAAGGCAGCAGGTTTTGTAAACCTGCATCTGCAGTTCCTTGTATCCACATGGTGTTTAAAAATTGCACATTGTTACAAAACCTGAAACTACATTTCAGAGCACTATTTATGGAGTTTGCACTGTTAATCAAGATTTAGTTTTGGAGTTTTGCAGATTCTAATTTTACTTTAAATGTGGGAAAATATTCAGCATATTTTTATAAAGTCATAAATTTAATTGGGCTAAAATTTAATTTTCACTAGTGCGTATTTGCTGGCAGTTTGGGGAAGAGGAATAATGCTGAGATTTAGGAGGTTGTGCCAAGGTTTTTAAAGCATCTTTGCAATGTTTCTGCAACCTTGCTCAATCCTCTGAATACAAGCTGAATACAGATGACCTGGCATGGGGGAACAGCCATGAGGTGGGTGGGTGGGTGGGAACAAAGGACCTGGCGTCGGATACTGTGTAACTATGTGCCCTGCATGTGGCGTCTATTTGCGTACCTTGGGTGTGCAAAACAAACAATATCAGACTTGTCACATGTGACAATAAAATATAATTAATTAATTAATTAATTAATTAATTCATTCATTCATTCACAAACTGTGAATAATCAGTTTCTGGACCATCCCAGTCACAATATGAATCAGGAGATGTGAATAATAAAACTGACACTTTCCGCTGAGCTGGTGCAATGTTGAATCTTCTGTTTTTCTTCCAGCTTGAACATATACAGAACAAACATCTTATCTCTGTTTCAGTTACTCAATTGATAAAATCTCGCAATATCCTAGTCATCACAGTCATTAGCATGCTTATATGGTAAGTATGAGATTCAAGAAGATCCTGACAACAGTTGCTGTCTGCACAATGTGCGTTCTCCCTGTGACCGTGCGGGATTCCTCCAGGTGCTCTGGTTTATCCCACACTCCAAAGATGGAGTGGTTTGTTGGTTAATTGGCTTCTGTAAAATTGTAAATTGTCCCTAATGTGTAGGATGCAAAGCTGGCATAACAGAGTTAATGCACGGGTGATCATTGGTCGACAAGGACTTTTTATTTTAACCAAAAATAATTTATTCAATTATTTACAAAAGTGCTATTTACCATACAAAACAATACAAACAACCCCACCACTATAAACAAAATAAAGCAAATATTATTAAATATTAAATCACAAATTCCCCATCCTTATTGTGGATCAATTCCACCCCCCGCGGTGCCCAACGGTCCCGGAAATCCCGCATGGCACCCGTGGATAGCGTAGTCTCTTTCTATTACCACCCGGGTGTGGACGTAACCTCGGAGAAGGGGCTGGCAGCCGGCTCGGACAGACTCCTCTTCTGCCTGGCGCCATGACTCGCAGATAGCCAGCTTGGCCAGGCCAAGGATCGACCCAACCAGGACATCCTCGGCCCTACCACCTCCCCAAGCGCAGGGTGTCCAAAGATGAGGATGGTGGGTGTGAAATGCAGCCAGAAGGCAAATAGCAGCCCCTTTAGATATTGGAACAGGGGCTGCAGCCTCACACACTCCATGTACACGTGGAGCACAGAGTCTTCCAGCCCGCAAAAATGGCAGGCGCCTGGCGAGTCTGTGAACCGCGAGAGAAACAGGTTGCAAGGGACTCCTCGGTGCAGTACCCTCCACCCCAGGTCCCCGATGTAGAGGGGCAGAATCCATGCATGGAGGGACCCCCATTGGGGGGCTCGAAAAGAACTTGGTGGGCTTAAGGACCTGTTTCCACTCTGCATCTCTAAACTGATAACTCAAATTTCACTGTACCTCAATTGGTACATGTGACAATAAACTAACCTTGAAACCCTTGAAACTAAACTAAACCACACTAATCTCTACATATTTTCCACGGACCGGGAAATACAGCATGGAAACATGACCTTCCGCCCACCAAATCCATGCTGCCCACCAATCACCTGTTCACACTAGTTCTACATTATCCAATTTCTTATCCGCTCCCTACATACTTGGGGCAATATACAGAGGCCAATTAACCTACAAAGTATAATCTGTGCGGGGATCTCTGATGTTTGTGATGTATATAAATAACCTGGATATAAACATAGATGGGTTAGTGAGTAATTTTACCGATTACACCAAAATTGGAGAAGTTGCAGACTGTGAGGAAGGATGTCAGAGACAAAATGGATATAGATTAACTGCAGAAATCTGGAGAGAATTGGCAGTTTGAGTTTAGCCCAAGAGACTGCAAGGTGTTGCATTTGTGAGGTTGGGAGTAAGACAAAAGTATACAGTCAATATCAAGACCCCTAACAACATTCATATACAGAGGGATCCTGAAGTTCAAGTTCACAGCTCAGTGAAGATGGCAGCACAAGTAGATAGGGTGGTAAAGATGGTGTATGGTGTAGCTTGCCTTCATTGTGAGGGACTTTGAATACAAGTCAGGGTCATGATACAGCTTTATAGGACTTTGGTTCGGCCACATTTGGAGTATTGCGTACAGTTCTGGTTGCCCCATTGCAGGAAACGAGGAGGCTTTGGAAGGGGTGCAGAGGAGGCTTACCAGAATGCGGCTTAGATTCGAGGATTTCTGCTCGGGAGAGATTGGATAGATTTGGATTGTTTTGTCTGGAATGTTGGAGGTTAAGGGGAGGTTAAGATGGAAGTATATAAAATTATGAGAGGTATAGAAGAAGAAGATAGTCAGAACCTTTGTTCCAGGATGGAAACATCCAACACTAGAGTGCGTTGCTACAGGGTGAAATGGAGAAAGGTTAATGGAGATGTGTCAGATTAGTTTTTTTACACAGAGAGTGGTGGGGGCCTGGAATGCATTGCCAGAGGTGGTGGTGGAGGCAGATACGATAGTGGTGTTTAAGAGGCATTTAGATAGGCACATGGAAGTGCAGGAAATAAAAGGATATGGATCACGCACAGTAGATGAGATCAGTTTAACTTGGCATCATGTCCGGCACAAACATTGTGGGCTGAAGGGCCTGTTCCTGTGCTGTACTGTTCGATGTTAAAACAAGGCTGCAAAGGCCACACATGTTCAGGTTGTACAAACGGCCTGAAATCAAATGGAAGAAGAAATTTAAGAAATGAGACCGAAGATCGACACAAAGTGCTGAAGTAACTCAGCGGGTCAGACAGCATCTCTGGAGAAAAGGAATAGGTGACGTTCTGTGTCGAGACCGTTCTTCAGACTGAGTCAGGGGAAGGGAAAACGAGAAATATAGATGGTGATGTAGAGAGATATGAATGAAAGATATGCAAAGAAGTAACAATGACAAAAGGAAACATTGTTGGCTGGGGGCTAGGTGAAAATGAGCACAGACAATGAGATTTTACTTCGGAGTCACGTGAGTGACTACGTGAATAGAAGCCCGTACAGCCGTTGGTGCGTCATGACGTCAGACGCTGGTGCAGTCGGGCGGGGGGAGCAGCAGCGCTCCTCCGAGCGGTAAGTTTAAACCGCGGGTTACATGAAAAGCTGGAGAATTCAGCGGGTGCAGCGGCATCTAAGGAGCGAAGGAGATGGGCGACGTTTCGGGTCGAGACCCTTCTTCAGACTTCACCCTCCATTCTCCAGCATCTGCAGTTTTCGTTCACAAGTTGAAACGAGGTAAGGTTTGTTGAAATACTTTACCACAGGTCTTTTTCTGCGACGGTTGGGAGTTTTTGTAGATATGTTGCAGAAAGGGAAGAAGGTGTCGGCGAGGCGCTCCGGGGGTAGAAAGGTAAAGTGGTAGGAGAGTGTTGAGGATGGAGGCCCGTCTGGTACACCTGGTCCGGTGCTGGCTACACAGCCAGTGGTTGCGGACCCACTGCCGGGGGGCAGTGGAGGCTTGTCAGTAGGGGGGCCGCTGGCAAGTCTCTGTGGCCCGTAAATGAGTCGGGCCTGGAGGTTATACCCTCCATAGGAGAGTCCGTTTGCTCACGGCTCTCCCACGTCGAGATTCTATTTCAAAAGAATGCTCGACAGGGACCAGCTCCGTGGGGAGGAGTGGTGCCCAAGCCAGGCTGATGGAGAGCTTGTGCTAGCAGCACCTGTTTCAGGGCTGCAGAACTATCCTGCCTGTGAGGAGGATGTTCCAGCTCCGTGAGGAGGAGTGATGCCCAAGCCAGGCTGATGGAGAGCTTGTGCTAGCAGCACCTGTTTCAGGGCTGCAGAACTATCCTGCCTGTGAGGAGGATGTTCCAGCTCCGTGAGGAGGAGTGATGCCCAAGCCAGGCTGATGGAGAGCTTGTGCTAGCAGCACCTGTTTCAGGGCTGCAGAACTATCCTGCCTGTGAGGAGGATGTTCTATCAGGGCAGTTTGCTGGGGGAGAGCAGTAAAGGTGTTCGGTGGGAGGTAATTCGGAACATTGCTGGGAATTTTGCTGAGTGTAGAGAGGCAGGAAAGGCGATTGATGTAGAATTGGCTGAAGCCATTCAGTATATGCTCTCCCACCAGTTACAGGAGCTAGCTATGGATCAAGTAGCAAAAAACTATAAAGCTCCTGTTAATTGAGATCTCCTGAAGGTACCAAATTTGGTCATAGATGGGTTTACCTGCTTGGGCCCAGGAGATGAAGTTTTAAAAAGTGCTTAAACTGTTGTCAGCAGGTATTACAGCTGTGGTGAAAGTTATTGATACAAATGATATGGTTGAAGCACAGCAGGATGAACTGGAACTCCTTTGTAATGCATTTTGAAACCAGTGTACCACCACGAAATCTGTTGTTTGGTGGTAATTTTGCAAAAAGGGTCAAAGACTGTTATGAGGTTGTTATAACCATGGCTCTCATTAAGCCAGCTGGAAGCAAGGCAAAAAAGGTTCTTTACAAGAAGTCGAGGACAACAAGGCCGCAAGGAAAGATGCTGGTAAGGAATATACCATTGACAGACAATGAATTAACTGATGTTCCTGTTCAAATTGGGGAAGGTAAAAATTGTTTCTCAAACAATGGCAGCAGTTGACATCAGATTTGTTCATACTTAGTGTATTGAAGGGGTGAAAAATTGGATTTTACTATAAGGACAGTCTACCTAGTCAACATTTTCCTAGTAGTAAACTTATTTTCAGATGAGGAAAATGTGCTTATTCAAGCAGAGATTCAGTCGTTACATGAGAAGGGGTAATTGAGCCTTCTGTCTATCAAAGTCAACAATTTCTGTCAAGTATATTTCCCAGATCTAAGAAGACTGGGGGATGTAGAATTATTCTGGATTTATCGAATTTGACCAAATTTGTTTGTTATAGGCATTTCAAAATGGAGAACTTTACCACGGGCAAACATCTAGTGTCCAAAGGGTATTATATGGCAACCATTGATTTAAAGAATGCATATTACGCAGTGTCTATTCATGGTGATGATAGAAGATATTTGAAATTTATTTGGATGACTGAGCTGTGGCAATTCAGGACATTGCCGAATGGATTAACTTCAGCTCCTAGATTATTTACTAAATTGGTAAAACCTGTGTTAGCATTGCTTAGAGCTCAGGGGCATGTGCTAATGGCCTATTTAGATGATTTCTGATTGTTGGAAAGACTCATGCTGAAACTCAATCATCAGTTTCAGTTGTTAAAATCATTTTTGAACAAATGGGATTTGTTATTCACCCAGGGAAATCTAAATTATCACCAGTCCAAATTATTGATTATCTGGGATTTACCATTAATTCCAATCACATGTTGGTAACTTTGCCCAGGGATAAATTGAATCAGTTAATTGAGGACTGTGTTAATCTCGTTGGAGAACAACGGCCTTTGATTAGACAAGTAGCCAGTTTTATTGGAAGTTGTTGCAGCTTTTCCAGCTGTGCAGTATTGTCCTCTGCATTATCAACAATTACAACCATCAAAGGAACAGGCACTGAGAATACAAAGGGGCTATTTTTGATAGGCCTATGCAGTTGTCAGCTGGGGCGATTGCTGACATACAATGGTGGATAGTACATGTTTCAAAAAATTTAAGGAAGGTTTCGTGGAATCACCGTCACTGATATTACAGACTGATGTGAGTGCACTGGGTTGGGGTGCAACAGATATGTCTTCTAGTTGTGGAGGCAGATGGAATGTGGATGAGACATCGCTTCCTCAATTAAGAGGGACTGATTATTTAGAGTTGTTGGGCACCTGGTATGGGCTCAAAGCTTATTGTTCTACAAGGAGGGATCTGCATGTGCAGCTCAGATTCACAACACCACAGCAGTGGCATATGTAAACCACATGGGTGGAGTTAAGTCACAGTCTTGTGATAGACTGGCTAACCAGATTTGGAGCTGGTGTATTGACCAAAATATCTGGCTTTCAGCACTTTATTTGCCAGGAAGAGGTCACGTCAGTTAATGACAACATTGAATGGATGTTAAATCAGGATGTGTTGAACCAAATGATTGATCAGTATGCATTGCCAGATATTGACTTGTTTGCATCTCGATTAAATCATCAGTTACCTAGATATGTTTCATGGTAACCAGATACTGGGGCAGTAGCAGTGGATGCATTTTCGCTGCAATTGGGGGAGGAATGTTTGTGTATGTATTTCCTTCATTCTGTCTCATCAGCAGATGTTTGCAAAAGATCAAGGAGGACTCCGCTTCAGGGGTATTGGTAGTGCCAGATTGGCCTACACGAGCATGGTTTCCCGTTGTATTACAAATGGCTAGGGAGCCTTACATGCTTATGCCCAAGAATAAAAATCTACTGGTAAATCCAGTCACTGGGGATCAACATCCTTTATAGGATCGTATTGATCTGTTAATTTGCAGATTATAAGGAGGCCATACCTGGGGAGAGGACTGTCTCATCGGACGGTGGATGTTCTCACGTCGGCCTGCAGGGATAGTACACAGCAGCAATATATCACCTATATAAGGAAGTGGGAGCAATTCTGCCTACAGCAGGATATTGTATACCACACGTCAGGGATCACGGATGTATTGGAGTTTGTCAACTCTTTATTTTGACCAAAAAATTAAGTTACAGTGCAATTAATTCAGCCAGAAGTGCTCTGTCTTCTTATTTACCTATGAATGCAGAATTGCATACAGTAGGGACACATCCGTTAGTTCACGATTCATGAAGGGAGTTTCAATTCTAATCCTCCTAAACTCAGGTATGCCGGTATTTGCAATGTGAGTGAGGTTTTTATGCTTCTTCGCCAGTGGGCTCCGGTTACAAGCCTATCTATAGCCAAAGTAACTATGAAGGTGGTCATGCTTCTGGTGTTGGTTTCAGCCCAACGTGTACAAACATTGCAAAAGCTACGGCTAGATAGAATGCATGTGTCGGCTGATGCCATTATATTTTATATCTATGATTTGCTTAAACATAATAAAAAGAGGCATGACAGGATGTAAGATGGTGTTTTCAGCATACCCCGCAGATGATCGCTTCTGTATAGTCTCACATTTATCTCTTTACATTGAGATTACTAAACCTCTGAGATGAACAGAGTTGGCTTTGTTTATTAGTCACAAAAAACCACACAGTAAGGTGTCGGTGCAAACGATTGCAAGGTCCTCGCGGCCGCAGGATGGTCCAGTGAGCTAATTTTCAGAGGTTTTGTCACAAGCCGATTTCAAGGCTCGGGGTGTTTGCTGATTCTGGTGTCAGTACTGTTACATTTTTCCCCTGAGTTAGAGGGGTTTGTTATGATCTGTTTGTAAATAAACTGTTATTCCATTTAACAAATGTATTACTGATGCATGATTGATTGTTAACGACTTTTGAGTCAATCCAGGCAGTGTGAACGTCGGATTTGAGTCTGCGGCGTGAATTCACAGTGCTTTGAAGTCTTCACGTAGTCACTCACGTGACTCCGAAGTAAAATAGTAAGATTAAACGAGAACTTACCAGTTTGAAGTTTGATCTTTATTTTATGAGGAGTCGAGTTGAGGGACTACGTGCCCTCCGCTCCCACCCTCATAGATCTCATCTGGTAGTTCTAGTTTTATCATCTTACCGTTATACTTCGGTCATTGTTAGCTGTGAATTCATTCCGCTGCTTTGAAGATTGACGCACCAACGGCTGTACGGGCTTCTATTCACGTAGTCCCTCAACTCGACGACTCATAAAATAAAGATCAAACTTCAAACTGGTAAGTTCTCGTTTAATCTTACTATTATAGACGCCAACAAAAAGAGGCTGGGAGAACATTAAAAACAAATGTGTTTTACAAGTATTTTGACTTGTATTTTGCAGGATGATTGTAGCAATTGGATACTATGGTCTGTCTCTGAATGTCCCCAATCTTCACGGCAACGACTATCTGAATTGTTTCCTCCTTGGTGCCATTGAGATTCCGAGTTATATCTCATCCTGGCTTCTCCTCCGGAATTGTCCACGCAGGCTCAGCCATGCAGGCATTCTTGCTCTAAGTGGATGTGTTCTGCTCTTCATGAACCTCATACCATCAAGTAAGTTTTACACTGCAGTGATCCTAGTGTGACAATCGTGAACAAGCCTTTAGACTTCAGACTACATTTTACTTTAGAGATACAGTGTGGAAACAGGGACTTACCCCCCCCCCCCCCCCCCGAGTCCATGCCACACAGCTATCATCCCGTACATTAACATTATCTTACACACTAGGGACAATTTACAGTTTTATAAAAGCCTATAAACCTGTATGCCTTTGGAGTGTGGGAGGAAACCAGAGCACCCGGAGAAAACGCACACGATCACAAGGGGAACTGCCACATTGTCTGAAGGAGGGTCCTGACCTGAAATGTCACCTATCCCTATTCTCCAGAGATCCTGCCTGACCTGCTGAGTTACTCCAGCACAATGTGTCTTTTTATGGTACAGTATTTGTTGGCTTTTTAGTATTAAAGATAGACACAGATTGCAAGAGTAACTCAGTGGGTCAGGCAGCATGTCCGGAGAACATAATATTTCAGTTTTGTTTAGTTTAGTTCTGTTTAGTTTAGTTCCGTTTTGACAAACAGAGCAGAAAGGCTCTTTGGCCCATCGAGTCCGTGCCGACCAGCAATCCTCGCACATTAACACTATCTTACATTAACACTATTATGGACAAAGGTACAATTTTTACAAGCCAATTAACCTAAAAACCTATATGTCTTTGGTGTGTGGGAGGAAACCGGAGCTGCCAAAAAAAAACCGCACACAGGCCACAGGGAGAATGTACAAACTCCATACAGACAGCACCGATGGCCAGGATTGAATCTGGCTCTCTGGCTCTGTAAAAGCCCTGTCCCACTGTACGAGTTAATTCAAGAGTTCTCCCGAGTTTGCCCTGATTCGTAATTGGAGATTTACGGTAATAGCCGCTCGTAAGTACTCGGGGCTCTCGTGGACATTTTTCAACATGTTGAAAAATCTTCACGAGTCTTCCCGAGCTTACCGTGTTTCTCGAGTACCTGCCGATAGCGTTACGAGCCACCAAGAGACGTCCCCGAGCTCCGACGTACCCGCTACGTACATTCTACATGCTTCCACAAGTTTGATTTTATTTTTAAACTCGGGGGAGCTCTTGAATGAACTCGTACAGTGGGACAGGGCTTTTAGGCAGCAACTCTACCACAATGCCGCTGTGCCGCTGTGCCATTATCGAAGCAATTAACATTCTGAGCTACCAAATGAACAAGCTTCATTGAATGGCCAACCATCTCCTACAACAATGAGTCAAAAATCACATCATTTTAAAGGCAGAGAAAAGACATAAAAGCTTTCCAATATTTACTCTTTGGAGCTAATATGATTGGAGCGAACATGTACATACAATATAATACAATACAATACCGTTTATTGTCATTTGAACCCCATTGAGGTTCAAACGAAATTTAGTTCCTGCAGTCATACAAACAAGAAAATAACCAAGATACAACACAATGTAACTACATGCAACCAAAGCAGACAAGATGGCGATTATTAGCGTGCTAGCCACAGAAACAGATCTACAATCACATATTACACTCGCTCCACACTCTCAAATCTCTACTCCGACAGCAACATTTCTTACATTAACTATGATCTCCTTAATCTCCTCTACATTATTCCCTTATCATGTAAAGGGAATAATGTAAATGTAAAACGTAAAAATTGAATAATTCACGGTAAATGGCTTGATTGTAATCAAGTATTGTCTTTCCACTGACAGGCTAGCACACAACAAAAGCTTTTCTCTATACCATTTTGCCAATAAACTGAACTGAACTGGGGAAAACTGAGCTCTGTGCAGACCGATCGCACTAATAGAGCTCTTTCTGCTTTTTTCTAGATCTTTCAATACTTTCTACAGTGCTGGTGTTAATTGGAAAACTGGGAAACGCATGGGCTTATTCCATGGTTTATGTCTACATCTCCGAACTGTATCCAACCCCGTTGAGAAACACAGGTGTTGGAGTGACTTCAATGGCTTCCAGAACTGGCAGCATTATTTCTCCTTATATTGTTTTACTTGGTAAGGCAACAATGACACCCCTTGATTTTTAGTTTTTTAAATATAGAGATATTAGATATATTATACGGAAACAGGCCCTTCATCCGCACCGACCAGTGATCCCCATATACTAAGCCTATCCTACATCCACTATGGACAATTTACAATTTTACCTAAGCCAATTAATCCTCAAACCTTTACGTCTTTGAAGTGTGGGAGCATTCCCGATGTTGGGGAAGTCCAGGACAAGGGGTCACAGCTTAAGGATAAGGGGGAAATCCTTTAAGACCGAGATGAGAAAGACTTTTTTCACACAGAGAGTGGTGAGTCTCTGGAACTCTCTGCCACAGAGGGTAGTTGAGGCCAGTTCATTGGCTATATTTAAGAGTGAGTTGGATGTGGCCCTTGTGGCTAGGGGGATCAGAGGGTATGGAGAGAAGGCAGGTACGGGATACTGAGTTGGATGATCAGCCATGATCATATTGAATGGCGGTGCAGGCTCGAAGGGCTGAATGGCCTACTCCTGCACCTAATTTCTATGTTTCTATGTTTCTATGTTTCTAAACCAAAGATTTCAGAGAGCGCCCAAGCAAGTCACGGCGAGAACGTACAAACTCCATACAGATAGCACCCATAGTCAGGATCTAACTTGGGTCTCTGGCCCTGTATGGCATGAACTCTACCACTGCACCACCATACTACCGTTTTCTTGTTGAATATGAGGATTTTTGCCACTATGCCGACATAGGTCACAGGTAGATAGGGTAGTAAAGAAAGCTGATTTCTGTAACAACAAGTAACCCTTGCTTTCCCTCTTTCTCTGTCCCTCTCCCACCCTAGTTCTCTGACTAGTTTCACTGTCCTTCTGATTAATTTTATTGATTGTATGCCTCCTTGTCAGCTAGCAATTTCCTTATCATCGTTTGCTTTGATCTGTCGTTCTCACATTACCTTTCCATATCTCTGTGTCTCCCTCTCCCCTGACTCTCAGTCTGAAGAAGGGTCTTGACCCGAAACGTCACCCATTCCTTCTCTCCAGAGATGTTGCCAATATCGCTGAGTCACTCCAGCATTTTGTGTCTATCTTCGGTGTAAACCAGCATCTGCAGTTCCTTCCAACATGAAGCTTTTGGTTCATTGGTCTCCTCATCAGTCACTGTACTGAGTATGGAAGCTGGGATGTTATGTTACAGTTGTAAAATACATTGTGAGGCTGTATTTGAAGTATTGTGCGCAGATTTGATCACCCTCTTATAGGAAGAATGTTACTAAGCTGGAAACAGTACAGTGAAGATTTACGAGCATGTTGTCAGAACATGAGGGCCTGTGCTATTAGGAAAGGTTGTGCAGGCTTGGACTTTATTCCTTGGAGCACAGGAGGCTGAAGGGTGATCTTATAGACATGTATAGTTATTTGTTTTGTATGCTATGCAATCAAATCAGATAAATCATACATACATATATACATATATACATACATACATATTACATACAATCAGTTCAACTCAAGTACATTAGATAGAGCAAAGGGAAAGATACAGTGTGCAAAATATAGTCCTCAGCCTCATAGCTTATCAGTTCCTAACACAAAGTCCAATGTTCTCAATGGGAAACAGGTGAATGGGACAGTACCCTAGCTTATGGAATATATAATTGTTAGTGGTGATGTGAGCTGTTGTAACTATTTTAGTGTTGAAGCATGCAATGATATTTGGCCGTGCCTCAGCAGTTCAGTATGTATCAAAGGAAGGGGCAGGGCTGGATCAACCATTAAGCAAAATAAGCACGTGCTTAGGGCTTCAAGGGAAGGGGGGCAGCACAGAAATGGTAAATGGTTTACGGCACAAATGAAATCACTTTAAACTTGCTAAAATAATATCTTGCTCCATCTTACTGTTAGTTTTGTTTCATTTTGAAAAATAAAAATCTATTTTATGGTTTATTATTGTTTATATTTTGAATTACATATATATGGGGGCACCAACATCTTTGAAGTTCTTAGGGCCTCTATGGGTCTTAATCCGGCCCTGGGAAGGGGTGACAGATTGTGAATATATACTCCTACATTATTTGAAATTAAGAACAAGAAGAAGGCATTTGATTAACATAATAAAAGCAAAACAACCCATATCAGTTTGTTAATTTCCTATCACATTGCAATAATAAAGTAAGAAAGTTTTTGTTTTTAATTTTTCAGTAAAATTTTACAATTATTCAGTAACATTGGGTGGTGTTATATTGTGCTCATAGAAATTACTAAGTATCAAATAAATTATAGTCTGGTCTAGAAGCAATGGAAAGGCCAAGCGGAAAAACTGGTACGCACCAGGAGACCAGTCAAGGCTGAACTCCTGAGCACGACTTTGGAACAGCTTCTATATTCTCAGCTGACCAGCTTACATAGAAACTTGGTTAACAGCAAAACTAGGTCCTAATACAGAATGGAGGTTGCAGAAAGAGGTAACACACTGGGTCTTGATTACAGAATAAAATGATTATCCACAAGTCTAACTTAGTTGAGAGTAGATCCATTTGTCTGTTACAACGATGGGTGCACGCTATAACATTTAAGAATAAGGGGTAAGCCATATAGAACGGAGACGAGGAAACACTTTTTCTCACAGAGAGTTATGAGTGTGGAATTCTCTGCCTCAGAGGGCAGTGGAGGCCAGTTCTCTGGATACTTTCAACTGAGAGCTAGATAGGGCTCTTAAAGAAAGCGGAGTCAGGGGATATGGGGAGAAGGCAGGAACGGGGTACTGATTGGGGATGATCAGCCATGATCACATTGAATGGCGGTGCTGGCTCGAAGGGCCGAATGGCCTACTCCTGCAACTATTGTCTATTGTCTATTGTATCATCAATGAAGTTCTGGAAACTTGGGTGTCGACACTGCTGCATTCCATGTCTCTACTTTTAGGCTTTGTCTGCGGTTCCCTGTCACCGCATTAGCACAATCCACATCCCTATTTACTAGTTATTAGCCCTGAATAATCTTTTCCCTGCGACATACAGTCGCAAACAGGTGATCAATCGTGTATTGTCATAATCATGTATTGTCTACATTATGTATTGTCTTAATCATGTATAGTCTTTCCGCTGACTGGTTAGCATGCAACAAAATCTTTTCACTGTACTTCGATGCACGTGACAGAAAACTAAACTCACTCATAAAATGTTTCCCATCTCCTTGCCAAGAAGAAATATCACAGTAACCAGATCACGAACAATGAAATTAACCCACGTCTGAAATTGGAAATTTTGTGAAGTAAATTTGATTTCACATTGGCGTCTGTTGCGTGAAATATTTTGGCTTTTTATATCAATTTGTTGATTTTCATTTGTAGGTGAACGTATGCTTTCTTTTCACAGGTCGTTATCAAGAGAACCTGCCGTTTATTGTGATGGGGGTGTTGATGGTGTTCTCAGGAATTGTGGTCTTGTTTCTGCCAGAAACATTCAATATGGCTCTTCCAGATACAATTGACCAAATGCAAAAAATTAAATGGTAAGTCAACGTGGTCTTTTTCATTCTCTCCCTTTCTTAAAATAAACTTCTGCCGTATATGACAGTAGCTGCAGTGTAGTATATCAAGTTTGTTTACGGAAGGACTGAATTCCAAGTTGACATACTGAACTAGTTCCATTTGCCTGCATTTGGCCCATAGTCCTCAAACCCCTTCCTATCCCATCTGTAATGTATTTCAGTTTTCATCATGCTTTCATCAGTTTTGAGTGTTATAACAGAAGAGGCAGGTACTATCGCAATGCTTAAGAAACATTTGGACAGATACATGGAAAGTGTGGAAACAGGCTCTTCGGCTCAACTTGCCCACATCGACAAAAATGTCCTATCTACATGAGCCCCATCTACCTGCATTTGGCCCATATCCCTCTAAATCTGCCCTATCCATGTTCCGAAGACAGACACAAAATCTGGAATAACTCAGCGGGTCAGGCAGCATCACTGGAGAAAAGGAATAGTTGGTTTCGGGTCAAAGCCTTCTTCAGACTTCTTCAGACTGTTTCTGCGCTGTATGACACTATGACTATGACTAAAACTATACAACATAGAAAACATAGAAACCAGATTGTCTCAATATTTGCTTGTTTAACTTTTTTTAGCTATTTGATTGTATACTCTCTCAAGTAATGCATGGGATGGTTTGGCAAAAACCTGCGTGCAGGGACCCCACATGCTAGCAATCGGTGTCACAACAATGCATTGTTGCAAACACACAGCCCATGATGATAAACCCTGGCACTGAACTTTGTTGAATTAAAAATAACTTGACTTGAAATAAATGATACATTTGTAGACTTACAAGAAAATGATTCATTATATGTCCATGGTTCATGACTTTTGTTCATAAACAGGTGCAAAGGTTCTCACTCTGATTCAACTCAAACCAGAGAAAACAATGTAGTGATTTTAAAAGAGGAGATGCTTTGAGCACAGATCTTCACCAGCAGCCAAGGGACTAAGGAATTAATTGCCGTTTGGGTCAGGCTCCAAATCTTCAGCAGTGGCAACTCCAAAAGTGGCAACTTCTTCTGTTGATACAGAAAGAAACTGATACCTGGAGATCACAGTGAAATGATCAGATCTTCTGCATGGAATAGGATTTGAAGTTTCTACCAAAGTTTCACAAAACCAAATTACTGGACCTTTTCTCTAAGATATTGTTTAAAAAAAAGACATGCACTTTTTATGTCTTTCTTACATCCGATTGCATTATATTCCTTGGATATTTTCCTCTTTGTAGAACAATTTATTAAATTCTATGAACCAACCCTTTACATCTACCCAGTGTGATGGTTTCCTACAGTCAATGCTTTCTGTGATCAACTCTTGTTTGTGTTTCATTCCTCCTGTCTTGGTTCAAACTTCTCCCCTGCTTTAAAGTTTGAAACAGGTCATTATATTAGGTGTTAAAGAAGGAACTGCAGAAGCTGGAAAATCGAGGGTACACAAAAGGCTGGAGAAACTCAGCGGGTGCAGCAGCATCTCAGGAGCGAAGGAGATAGGCAACGTTTCGGGCCAAAGCCCTTCCTCAGACTGATGGCGGTGGGGGGGGGGGGGCGGGGAGAAGAAAGAAAAAAGAAGGAGGAGGAGCCCGAGGGCTGAGGGAGAGGTGGGAAGGGGAAGAGACAACAAGGGTTAACAGAATTGAGAAAATTCAATGTTCAATCCCAGAGGATGCAGACTCCCCAAGCGGAATATGAGGTGCTGTTCCTCCAACGCGGTATTGCTCACTCTGGCCGTGGAGGAGGCCCAGGACAGAGAGGTCGGATACGGAATGGGAGGGGGAGTTGAAATGCTGAGCCACCGGGAGGTCGGCTTGGTTAATGCGGACCGAGCGGAAGTGTTCGGCGAAACGATCGCCAAGCCTCCGCTTGGTCTCACCGATATAGATCAGCTGGCATCTGGAGCAGCGGATGCAGTTGATGATGTTGGAGGAGGTGCAGGTGAACCTCTGTCGGACCTGGAAGGACTGCATCTCTTGCGGTTGCAAGGAAAAGTTCCCGGGGAAGGGGTGGAGCGGGAGGGAAGGGAAGAATTGACAAGGGAGTTGCGGAGGGAGCGGTCTTTGCGGAAGGCAGATGGGAAGATGTGGCGAGTGGAGGGGTCACATTGGAGGTGGCAAAACTGGCGGAGGGCTATGTGTTGTATGTGCCGGCTGGTGGGGTGAAAGATGAGGACCAGGGGGACTCTGCTCTTGTTGCTAGTGGGGGAATTGGGAAAAAGGGCAGTGTTGTGGGGTATGGAGGAGACCCTGGTGCGAGCCTCATCTATAGTGGGGGAGGGGAATTCCCGTTCTCTGAAGAATGAGGACATTTGTGATGACCTGGTGTGGAACACCTCATCCTGGGAGCAGATGTGGCGTAGACAGAGGAATTGGGAATAGGGGATGGAGTCCTTACAGGAAGCAGGGTGGGAGGAATAGTCCAGGTAGCTGTGGGAGTCAGTTGGTTTGTAGTGGATGTCGGTCAGGAGTGTATCACCTGCAATAGAGATGATGAGGTCAAGGAATGGTAGGGAAGTGTCGGAAATGGTCCAAGTGTATTTGAGTGCCGGATGGAAGTTGGTTGTGAAATGGATGAAGTCAGTCAGTCAGTTGTGTGTGGGTGCAGGAGGTGACACCAAAGCAGTCGTTGATGCAACGGAGGTAGAGGTCGGGGATGGGGCCCTGGTACGCCGAGAACAAGGATTGTTCGACGTACCCAACAAAGAGGCAAGCGTAGCTGGGGTCCATGCGTGTGCCCATAGTTATTGAGGGTAAGGACCAACTCCGCTAGGCGGAGGAGGGTGTCAGTGGACGGGTATGGATTGTTCCTCTGGTCGACGAAGAACCGGAGGGCTTTGAGACCATCCTGGTGGGGGATGGAGGTGTAGAGTGATAGTGTATATTAGGTGCCTTCTTTCAATTATCCATCTATTGAATGTGGAACTTGTTGGCATTAGACCATAGAAGTATAGCACAGAAACAGGCCCTTCAGCCCACAATCTCCATGGCAAACATGATACCAAGTTAAACTATCCCCTCTGCCTGCACATGATCCATAACCCTCCATTCCCTGCATATGCATGTGCCTATCTAAGAGCCACTATCCCCTCTGCCCCCACAATTACCTTCAGCAGCACATTCCGAAGCACCCATCCCTCTCCGTGTAAAATAAAACTTGCCCCACAAATTTCCTTTAAACTTTGCCTTTCTCATCTAGACTTTGATATTTCCACCCAGGGAAAATGATTCTGAATGCTACTCTATCTATGCTTCTCAGAATTTTATTTACTTTGGTCAGGTTTCCCCTTGATCGTTGATGTTACAGGAAAAACAACAAAGTAGTCCAACCTCTCATCATAGCTAATGCCCTCTAAACCAGGCTGCGTTCTGGTAAATCTCTTCTGCACCCATGACCACGTGGGTTTTCTCAGGGTGCTACGGTTTCCTCCCACACTCCATAGTCGTAGAAGTTTGTAGGTGAATTGGCTTTGGTAACATTTCTATTGTCCCTAGTGTGTCTAGGAAAATTGTTAGTGTACTGGGTGATCGCAGGTTGGTGTGGACCCTGTGGACTGAAGGGCCTGTTTCCACGCTGCTTCTCAAAAGTCCAAAGTCTAAAGAGTCTATTGCAGAGAGAAATAATATATCTTTATTGTCATTACACAGAGGGAGACAAATGGGGGATAGGATTGCTCTGAGGACCAGCTTCAGTTTAGTATCAGATGAGTTTATTGTCACGTGGACTGAGGTACAGTGAAAAGCTTTAGTTACGTGCCATCCAGTCAGCAGAAAGACAATACATGATTACAATTGAGCCATTTACAGGGTATAGGTACATGGTAAGGGAATAACGTTTAGTGCAAGGTAAAGCCAGGAAAGTCTGATCAACAATAGTCTGAGGGTCTCCAAAGAGGTAGATAATAATTCAGCTCTTTGGTTGTATTCAGACGATTCAGTTGCCTGATAACAGTTGGAAATAAACTGTCGCTGAATATGGAGGTATGCGTTTTCACACTTCTAGACCTTCTGTCTGATGGGAAAGGGGAGAAGAGGGGGTGGCTGGGAGTATGACTAATCCTGATTATACTGCTGGCCTTGCCGAGGCAGCGTGAGGTATAGAGACAATGGAAGGGAGGTTGGTTTGCGTGATGGTCTTAGAGCGTGGAACTGCATCAGCAATTCGCTGCAATTTCTTGTGGTCTTGGATGGAGCTGTTTCCAGATCAAGTTGTGATGCATCCTGATAAAGTGTTTTCCATGGTGCATCTGTGGAGCATTGTCAGAGTTGTCGGTCACATGCCAAACTTTCTGAGCCTTCGAAGGAAGTTGAGGCGTTGGTGTGCTTTCTTGGTCATTGCTTCAATATATGGGTGGACCAGAAGAAGTTGTCGGTGATATTGACACCAAGGATACAGTTGTAGAGATGAGGGCTGACACCAAGTGCCGTGAGTTTGGTGATAAGCTTGGATGGTATAATGGTATTGAAGGCAGAGCTGTGGTCTATGAATAGGAGTCTGACGTAGGTGCCTGTCCTATCCAGGTGTTCTGGGATGAGTGTAGGGCTAAGGCGATGGCATCATCCGCGGACCTGTTGTGGCAATAGGCGAACTGGAGTAAGTCAAGGCCACTGGGTAGACTGGATTTAATGCGTTCCATCAATAGCCTCTCAAAACATTTCATGATGTTAGATGTCAAAGCCACTGGATGGTAGTCGTTTAGGCATGAAGTCTTGGTTTTCTTTGGCACTGGAATGATAGTGGTCTTCTTGAAGCAGGTGGGTACCTCAGAATGTAGTAGGGAGAGATTAACGATGTCAGCAAATACTCCCGCAAGCTGGCGCGCAGCTACTAAGGACACGGCCAGGCACTCCGTCCGGCCAGTTGCTTTTCGTGGGTTTACCCTCAAAAAGACCTCTACTACAGTCACCCTAGGGAGAGGCACACTGGAGTCTGAAGGGCCATGTGTCACCACACTGTTGGCCTTCTGCTTGAACCGAGCATAGGAAGCATTCAGTCCAATGATGATGCCTGACCTAGCTTTGCAGCCAGTTATCTTATGCAGACCATGCCACATACTATGTGTGTCTGAGTGATTACACTGGGACTCGAGTTTGTTCTCTTATACGATCGATACGATATGATTCAATGTTACTTTATTGTCAGAACAAAGTCTGAAATTTGTTTTGCATCGTAGCAGTTCCATTTACAGCATCACATAAAAGATAAGAGACTTGAAAAGTCATGCATTAAGACATCAAGACAGGACCCAAAAATACATACATTCAACACAACATTACAATAACAGAAGACAACATTTGAGGCTCATCAGCATGCATTTGATCTGGGATTAAGTGCCATATTTAGTTCGAGGATTGACTGGTGCACAAAAGAGTGCTTCAGTCTAACCTCATTAAATTTTGGAACCCTATATCTCCGGTTTAATGATAACAAATTGTACTCGCTGTTCAGAATGTAGTTGGGGTCAGAAGAAATATTGTTGACCATCCTTAGTATGTTTTTAGGGTAGGATGATTCATACCATTTCTGAAGTGGTTAACCTACAATCTTTGAGCAGATTTTTAATTGTTGGAGCAGTTTTGAGTTTGTAATAGCAGACAAACTCTTGTACCATGTAATCTTACACTATTGCAAAACACTCATTCTCGCAGCGGTAAACATTAACAAAAGGATTTCTCTACTTGCACCGAAAGATCTAAGTCAGCGGACAAAACAGATTCTTTGTTTTTTCTTATTGCAAATCTTATCAATGCGATAAATCCATAAATGATGATCTATCGTTACCCCCAATTTAAATGGAAATACCTGCTTGATTTTTTCATAATGGATAACAAGAGACACTTTATGAGAGTCAGATGGTGAACCAAATACAATTTCTTTTGTTTTCTTTGTGTTAATCTCAAGAGCATTATTTTCAGTCCACTCGACCAGTTTGTTCACGCCGAGTTGGTGCAGCCCAGGGTTGTCTGAGTTACTTAACAGAGATAGTAGAACTGCATCATCTGAGTACTTTAGAATATATTGATTCAGTGTATCTATATGACAATCATCAGTGTAAAAGGTAAAAAGCATAGCTGAACTCACACAACACTGTCTCCAAACGATACCGATTCAAATTCCCAAGCACTATTGCCGGTGCGTCAGGGTACTTGAGTTGTAGTTTATGAACGCAGTCCGCTATTGTCCCGGCCGCTAATGATGCTTTGCTGCTGGGAGACACGTATACAGTAAACAGCAAAATTCACCCAAATTCTAGAGGCAAATAGAAAGGTCTTAACAACATTTTGAGAATTTCTACATTGGGGTTACAAATTTTATATTTTACTGAGTGTGCCCGGCACCAAAGATCGTTTATGTATACACAAATGCCGCCTCCCTTAGTTTTTCCAGAGTCAGCTGCATCCCTGTCTGCGTGCACTAAGGTGAATCCCAGCACTTCAAAGAGAGAATTGGGCATCCATGATGGTTTTGTGGAGATCGTAGTGGGCCTTGTTGTACCACTCAGGTCGTTTGACTTGAATGCAGCGGACCTGGGCTTATGTCGTGAATGTACATCATGGTGCATCCATGGTTTCCGGTTGGGGAACACTCAGATTGCCTTCGTCTCCAAACAGTCTTCCACGGACTTGCTGATGAAATCAGTCATGGCAATGGGGTATTCATTAGCTACAGAATTCATAACTACAGAATCCCTCAATATGGACCAGTCCCCGACTCAAAGCAGTCGCATGAGATGTCGTCCGTGTCCGTTGACCAGCATTTCACCAGATTCAATGGGCAAATGTCCATCTTCTGTATCTTGTGAAAACACGAGAAACAGTGCCCAACATGTGCCGACTCTTTGTTTAGTTTAGTTTAGTTAAGTGATACTTTATTTATTTTACTTTGCGCATTCATATACAACCCTTTTTCTTCGGTATTCACCTCCCCTCTCACACTGCTCACTATTGTCCCGGACCTTACTCTCTTATCCCTTCTCGAACTTTCCTTCCCATTAATTCAGGAGTCTTTTGCAACTTTTGCTGTACTCACTTCCCCTTTAACTCCATCTTTATACTCCCAATTTGTCAATCCTTCCCCCTGCACTTCCGGGGGGGGATTTGAAGAGCACGCTTGTGAGTTTGTCCGGGTTATATGGGGCGACAGACCTAGGGTTGCCAACTTTCTCACTCCCAAATCAGGGACAAAGGGTCAAAATAAGGGACAAATTCCCGACGGCAATTCGTTGACCGACTCAGCCGTGGCTGGGCAAATGATGAGTGGGCCCGATTGATCAGATGCAAAAAATCGGGGGGCAAGTTGTAACAATGATCTCTAATTTTGCCTCCGTTCTCAGCTTACATTAACACGGGAAACCCTCATTATAATGGACCATAGGGAGGGGAACGGTATCCGTTATTGCCAATTGTCCACTATAACCGAGTAAGGGATTATCGTTATATACGTCGTTGACACAAACAACTTCAGTGGTTGGTTAGAGCCGTAGAGTGTGAAAGCAGACCCTTTGGCCCAACTTGCCAACACCGGCCAACATGTCCCATCTACACTAGTTCCTCCTGCCTGCATTTGGCCCATATCCCTCTAAACCTGTCCTATCCATGTACCTGTCTAAGTGTCCCTTAAACATTGCAATAGTACCTGCCTCAAGTACCTCCTCCAGCGGTTCATTCCGTACACCCTTGTTAATACAGCTTATTCCAGAGCCCCGGCCGCAGACGAGAATTAGACCCACTGATCGACATGGAAGTCTCAATGAGGTTGAGTTCGGCCGCCTCACCTATACTAGACGCCACATTTGGGGGGGGGTTTCTAGGGAGGATTGCAAATGCGCTCTTGTAATTTTGTTGTGCTGGATTGCTGCTGTTTCAACTGGACCACCATTTGCTGGAAAATCTGTGGTGCAACTGCAATGTTTTAAACTCAAAGGCAACAATTAACTACAGTTATGATGGCAATACTGTAATTATCTACCTGTAGTGGCCTGGATGAGGTCAGGAAAAGGCCAGATGCCTTTTAATATACACAATAAAATTGCAGCATTGAAATATAAATTAAATAAAATATACACGGATCAAGTTCTAAAACTTTATCAACATACTAAACAAATACAGTTCGAATTTGGAGATAAACCCCAAAAATTATTGGCCCGCCAATTAAGGAAAATGGAAGCTGAAAAAATAATCCATAGGATTAAATCACATAACGGCGAATTGCTAATACAACCCAAAGATATTAATGAAAGATTTATGCAATATTATAAAAACTTATACACTGCTAAAACAACAGAAAATAAAACAGAAATAGAAGCATTTCTAAAAAAATGTAACCTGAAAGGGTTGGATTTACAAAATAGAGAATTATTAAATGCTGATATCTCAACAAAAGAAATCCAAGAATCTATTAGATCATTAAAAAATGGTAAATCACCGGGACCAGATGGTATTGGTTCGGAATTTTATAAAATATTTCATGATCATATGGTTCCGCGTTTGAAATCATTATATGAACAGATATATACACAGCAGAAATTACCAGAAACGCTGAATGAATCTATTATAATTCTTATACCTAAAATAAATAAAGACTTGGATGAACCAGGATCATTTAGAGCAATAGCTCTTTTAAATACAGATCAAAAGATATTAACAAAAATATTAGCACAAAGGCTAAGTTTAGTTGTCAACGAATTAATTCATCCAGATCAAACAGGATTTATACCAAAACGATATTCCTCATATAATCTAAGACGGTTATTCAACATTATATATTCGAAAAGAAGTAATAAAAAAGAACTAGTAGTCATTTCACTTGACGCAGAAAAAGCCTTCGATCAAGTGGAATGGCCTTACCTATTTTCGGTTATGGAAGCTTTCAAATTAGGAGAGAAGTTTACCACTTGGATTAAATTGTTATACACAAATCCGACAGCTAGAATAACAACAAACCGAATGTTATCAACTAAATTCAATTTATCTCGAGGTTGTAGACAAGGTTGTCCTTTATCCCCTTTATTGTTTGCACTCGCAATAGAACCTCTCGCCCAGAGGGTGAGATTACATCCGGAAATACATGGATATGATACTAGAGACACTAAAAATAAAATCTCCCTATATGCGGATGATGTATTACTTTATATCACAGAACCAGAAACAAGTATCCGAAACTTGTTAAAATTAATAACAGAATTCGGATCTTTCTCAGGATACAGTATCAAATGGAATAAAAGTGAACATGCCAATAACGGTGAATAACTTACATATACTACAACAATTCCCTTTTAAGATAACAAACGAAAAAATTAAATATCTTGGAATTTTTGTAACAAAAAGATTCGACTCTTTATTCAAATCTAACTTCCCCCAATTATTGAATAAATTAAATAAGAATATTTTATATTGGAAAAGCTTACCTATCTCAATGTTAGGTAAAATTAATACAATAAAAATGATCTTTCTTCCACAATTATTATATCTCTTCCAATTAATTCCGATATATCTCCCTAAAAATTTCTTCAAAAAGGTAGATTCCCTAATTACTAACTTTATCTGGGATTATAAGAGTCATAGAATAAATAAAAAACATTTATGTAAATCTAAAATAAATGGAGGATTAGCATTACCAAATTTTATGTTTTATTACTGGGCAGTCAATATTAAAAATATGAATTTTTGGCTAGAAGAAATAGATAACCAACCAACTTGGTTAAAAATGGAAAAAGAAGATTGTTCTCCCTTTGAAACTAGTTCTATAATATTTGCTAATACTAATTTAGCTAAGAACATTTATACTGAAAATCCGATAATAGAAAACGGAATCCGTATTTGGAAACTAAAATCAATACCATTATCTCTTACCATCGTAAATAATGTTACGTTTAATCCTTCAATGATGGATAAAGCTTTTTTACAATGGAAAAATAAGGGAATTACTAAGATGGGAGATCTTTATAAGGAAAACTCTTTCCTTTCATTTCAAGAGTTACAACAAATTTATGGACTACACACTAAAGAATATTTTAGATATTTACAAATCAGAAATTATGTTTCTGCAAATACACAAGAACTTAGAAATAGGAAGATAGAAATTCTAGATGAATGCTTAAATAAACACCCAAATACAGATAAAATGATTTCATTTATATAAAATATCCTATTGGAAAATGATGTTCCATCAACAGAAATATATAGACAGTCTTGGGAAAAAGAACTAGGTCAAATTATAAGGCCAGAACTATGGGATGAAAGTTTACAACATATACATCACTGTTCGTTAAATGCTAAACATTCCCTTATACAATTTAAAATACTACATAGATTACATTATTCCAAAGCTAAATTACATAACATCTTTCCAAAAGTATCCCCCATATGTGATAAATGTCAACATTTAGAAGCAAATTTATCACATTCATTTACTAACTGTATAAAAATTACAAAATTTTGGATAGAAATATTTAAGATAATTTCGAATGTTGTCAATATAACTCTGACTCCTGATCCAAAGTTAATAATACTTGGAATACTAGAAACAGACCAACTAGTAACAATGAATCAAAATTTTTTTATTGACTATGGTTTAATAATTGGGAAAAAACTAATATTAAAATTTTGGAAAGGCCCTACATCCCCAACAATCAAAATGTGGAACACAGAAATGTCGGAGACACTTCATCTGGAGAGATTGAGGCTTGTCCTAATGGACAGGTTAGATCTCTTCAGAGAGATTTGGTCTCCATTTGTTAAATATTTACAGGGTCATAATGGCTCGGCACGAGGACTTGACTGAAACCTGAATATTAGAATGGATGAAGAAACATATATAATAAATCATGACTATATCTCCAAGGACGGATTAATGATTAATACTCCATTCACCATCATACTTCTTACACTCTTTTTCTCTATCTTTTCCTACCTTTAAAAAAAAAATTAGAAAAATGTATAGAAACATATAATCTTAAATTTTTAATACTAATAAGAATATAAACAGTACTAATATCATGAAGGTATTATTAATATCATGTATTTTCAAATATATAAAATATATAGTCTTAAATTTTAAAATCAATGATAATACAAATATTATTAATAGTATGAATATATCATTAATATCATGAAGGTATTATTAGTATTATGTATTTTCAATTGTATAAAATACATAGTCTTAAATTTTAAAATTAACGATAATACAAATATTACTAACAGTATGAATTTATCATTAATATTATGTATTTTCAATTATATAAAATATATAGTCTTAAATTTGAAAATCAATGATAATACAAATATTATTAAGAGTATGAATATATCATTAATATCATGTATTTTCAGCAATGCAAAATAATGTACTTTGTTATTATTATGTTTCTATAATAAAAATACTTAACAAAAAAAAAGGAAAAGGCCAGATGCCAGGCAGGTTCAGAAGTCGTTATTAATGAATCATGGCAAACACGCAGAACGCCCGCGAGGAAGACCCGGGAAACCCCATGGGCAGACAATCGTCCCTGTCCCTCAAGAGCCGAGGGGGATGACCCAAAGGGTGGCCTAACCCCCAGGGACCACCACATACCAAGCTTTAATATTTTGAGTGTGTACAAGTAACTGCATAATTACATATTTACAATTGGAACATATTGTAAATGTCAAGACACCTCTAAATATTCAAACCCCATTGCTGGCTCAAATAAATTTATGGAGATGGTTAAAGCTTCTTTGAACTTGGGACGACAAACACCCAACATTACTGAGTCATAAATACCACAATTATTGATCGACAGACAACTGTGCCTGTGGCAGTGCCTTATGTAAAACACAGTTCACTGGAGTAAATTAGCAGATCAGACAGCATTTCATACCCAAAGATTATGCAAAGTTGTGAGCAACTATTTAAACAATTCTTTTTACAATCTTTACCATGGACATCTGTCTCTTTGCATACTGTAGAGTCATGGAGTCATTGAGTGAAACAGTGCGGTAACAGGCCCTTCGACCCAACTTGTCCACACTGGCCAACTTGTCCCAGCTACGCTAGTCCCACCTGCCAGCATTTGGTCCATTTCCGTCCAAACTTGTCCTATCCATATACTTGTCGAATTGCTTCTTAAATGTTGGGATAGTCTCTGCCTCAACTACCTCCTCTGGCAGCTTGTTCTATACTGTAAATAAGCAATTCACATACTCAGCTGCTCCATTATCTCAGCATATGACTGTTCCACCATCCCGGGAATTAACCTTGTAAACCTACGCTGCACTCCCTCAATAGCAAGAATGTCCTTCCTCAAATTAGGGGACCAAAACTGCACACAATATCCAGGAGACATGAAAGCCATTGGACGTCCTCCTTGATTTAGTGTTGCTGATACTGCTAAATCAGAGGCATCACATTCAACAACAAAGGGGAGATCGTCATCAATGGCGTGTAATGTCGCAGATTATAATTGTTTCTTTAAAGAATTAAAGGCACCTATTGCTTTTCAAGGGGGAAAGATTTTGCTCTAATCAAAAGTTGAATTTTGTCAGAAAAATTTGGTATCCATTTTGCATAATATGCAAACATACCAAGAACCCTTTGTAGAGAGTTTATTGTAGCTGGAACGGGTATTTCTTGGAGTGGGCGGAGTCTTTCTGGATCAGGCTTGATTATATCATTTCCAACTCAATAACCAAGAATATTAATTGATGACACTGATGTTATTGACTTAGCCACATTTAATGTTAGATTTTTAGAATGTGCATCTTCTAAAAACCGTTGTCCATTTTTGTCATGTTCAGCTTTGTCTTTTCCTGCAATAGTTACATTATCAATATATAAACATTTTGAAAAGGTTGTAAGGACAGCTGTGGATTGTGACCTTGTCGTGGTGGAGAAGCTTGTGTGGTCCTGATGCTCCTGGTAGGGCCACCCGGTAAGGTTGAGGGGGAGGTCTCTGACAAAGAGCAATCCAACCAAGACCTCAACGGTGGAACAGGCAGAGTATGATGTCACACTTTAGTGGAGCGTCACAACAGCTGGAAAAGTGGATGAAGGCTGCAGCAGAAAAGGGTCTCCAGTCGTCTTGGATTCCATGCCACTGGATCCTGACCCAGATCTGTCAAGAACCGTGTGGTGCCTGACTGTGCAACAGTCTTTCCATGTTAAACAAAGTCACGCACATGAGTCCTACATATAGGGAATCCCCCTAACACCCTGGATTAAGTCCTATGGCGATCAGCAAGTAGCGACGGGAGCAGGATTGTGAGATCTGGAAGCCCCTAGTTATGAGCTGGCACATCAGGCGGTGGATGCTAGATTCAGTCGCTGTACTCTTGGAACGAGGCAGAAGAGCCCTTCGGCAGCTGCACCCATGACTGAGCAGTCCACTTTAGGATCCACTCTGCTCACCCTACTTGGGGAAAGGGCTAGAAAAGGTGCCATTAAATAAAAGACCATAGATTACATGGACTGCAGCAAGGTCTTTGATTGGGCACCATTGTTGATTGAGATTTACAGTATACCAACAATTTAGATGAGAACGTACAAGACATGATTAATAACTTTGCAGATCGGAATCAGAATCAGAATACATTTATTAGCCAAGTATGTATACATACATGGAATTTGACGGTGCATATTCCACCGCCTCTTGATTTCCCCGCTGCCTCCGCTTCGTGGTCCGCTCTGTGTGGTTGAAAGCCAGCCAGTTGCAGCGCATTGCCCAGGGTCGACTCATACAGCCAGGTCTCGGTGAAGCACAGGGCAGCGGATCGAGAGAAGTACTTGTTTGCACAGGTGTTGCAGTTCGTCCAATTTGTTGTTGAAATACGCAGATTTGCAAGGAATATACTCGGGAGCGATGAGCGTAATCCTCGTTGCCGGAGTCGGACGAGTGCTTCAGAGCGCTTCCCCCGGGTCCTCCTACGTCTCACGGCCTTGGACACAGCCATTACCTCGCCGACAAGTATGTCCAAATAATCTAGCGAGTGGGAGAAATCCGGAACAATGTTCGAAGGAACCGAATGTCTGATTGTTAATAAGTTCCTTTCTCATGAAAGTAATCTTTGTGGGATTTCCATAGACGACACAAATGAACAAACACAGACAAAACAGCAAGGAATAGTATCCCGTGGCAGCCATTGTCATCTTAGTTCTTTGCAGATGACATTGAAGTAGGTGGTATTGTAGACAATGAAGATGGTTTTCAAAATTTACAGCAGGACCTTGATTAGCTGAGCAAATGGGCTGAGGAACGGCTAATGGAGAATAATGCAGATAAGTGTGAGGTGTTGGATTTTGGGCAATCAAACTATGGTAGGGCCTTCACAGTGAATAGTAGAGCCCTGGGGAGTCTTGTGGATCAGTGGTTCAATGGAATTTTATTGTCACATGTACCCAGTTATTGTGAAATTCCATTTTTTTTCATACAGTTCAGTAAATATTTTAGCATACACAGGTACAATCATACTTTCAGTACAAGTTGTAGATTACACTGAGGCAGTACACAAAAGTCGCCACATTTCCTGCACCAGTTTGTATCAAACAGAGGGATCTAGTACTGGTAAATAGTTCCCTGAAAATGGCTTCACAGGTTGATAGGGGGGTAAAGAAGACATTGGTAAGGCCACAGTTGGAGTTTTGTTTTCAGTTTTTGGTCATCCTGCTGTGGGAAAAGTGTCTTTCTGATGGAAGGGGCAGAGAGGATTTATGAGGATCATGACAAATCTCAAGGGCCTGAGATATAGGAAAAGATTGAACAGGCTTGGTTTTTATGTCTTGGAGCACAGAAGACTGTAGGGTAATTACATAGAGATGTATAAAATCATGAGGCGAATGTGCAGAACCTTTTATCCAAGGTGTTACGTTTGTTGTGTTGTGTACCGTTTTGGTCTATTGTGTACAGTTTGGTCTCCTAATTTGAGGAAGGACATCCTTGTGGTTGAGGCAGTGCAGCGTAGGTTCACGAGATTGATCCCTGGGATGGCGGGACTGGCATATGAGGCAAGATTGAAAAGACTAGGCTTGTTTTTAATGGAGTTTAGAAGGATGAGGAGGGATCTTATAGAAACATATACAATTATAAAAGGACTAGACAAGCTAGATGCAGGAAAAATGTTCCCAATGTTGGGCGAGTCCAGAACCAGGGGCCACAGTCTTGGAATAAGGGGGAGGTCATTTCGGACTGAGGTGAGAAAAAACTTTTTCACCCAGAGAGCTGTGAATTTATGGAATTCCCTGCCACAGAGGGCAGTGGAGGCCGTCACTGGATGGATTTAAGAGAGAGTTAGATAGAACTTTAGGGGCGAGTGGAGTCAAGGGATATGGGGAGAAGGCAGGCACGGGTTATTGATAGGGAACGATCAGCCATGAATCACAATGAATAGCGGTGCTGGCTCAAAGGGCTGAATGCCTGCCTCCTGCACCTATTTTCTATGTTTCTATGTAGGTGGGGGAACCAAGCACCAGATGACACAGGTTTAATGTGAGAGAGAAAATGGGTGCAGTGGTAGAGTTGCTGCCTTACAATGCCAGAGACTATGGGTGCTGCCTGTATGGAGTTTATACATTCTCCCTGTGACTCTGTGGGTTTTCTCCGGGTGCTCTGTTTTCCACACACACACAGCACAGTGTTTAGGTTAATTGGCCTCGGTAAAATTGTTCCTAATATGTAGGTTAGAACAAGTGTAGGTGATCGTTGGTTGGCGTGGATACGGTTGACCGAAGGCCGACACAAGCTACCCTCCAGTCCACAGGAGCTGATGAAGAGTCTATAGAACATTGGAAAATGATCACCAATGCCTCGACGATTTCTAGGGCCACCTCCTTGAGTACTCTGTGATGCAGACCATCAGGCCCTGGGGATTTATCTTCCTTCAGCCCCAACAGTTTACACAACACCATTTCCTGACTAATAAAGGCAGAGCTGTAGATGTTGTACATATGGACTTCGACTACGTTCCTCGTGGTAGGCTGCTCTTGGAATGTTAGATCGCATGGGATCCAAGGAGAGATAGCTGAATGGATAGGTAATTGTCATGGAAAGAAGAAAAGGCTGATGCTGAAGGTTGCTTCTCGGACTGGAGGCATGTGACTGACTAGTGGTGTGTCTCAGGGTTTGGTGCTGGGTCCATTACTGTTTGTCATCTATATCAATGATTTGGATGAGTACATACACAGCAAGATTAGCAAGTTTGCAGACGATACAAGATACTGAAGACGGTTTTGAAAAATTGCAGCAGGATCTAGATCAATTGGCCAAGTCGGCTCTAGAATGGTTGATGGAATTGAATGCAGAAAAATGTGAGGCGTTGCATTTTGGGAAGTCTAACATCGGCAGGATGTACACAGTGAATGGTAGGGCTCTGGGTGGTGTTGTAGATCAAAGGGATCTATGAGTGCAGGTGCATAGCTCCCTGAAGGTGGAGTTACAGGTAGATCAGGAGGTCAAAAGGTATTTGGCACATTGGTCTTCATCAGCCCGAGTATTGAGAATAGAAGTTGTGAGGTCATGTGGCATTTGTATAAGATGCTGGTGAGGCCACATTTGCAGTATTGTGTTCAGTTCTGGGCACCGTGTTATAGGAAAGATATTGTCAAATTGGATTTACGAGGATGTTGCCAGGACTAGTGGGTCTGAGCTATAGGAAGAGGTTGAATAGGCTGAGACTCTATTCCTTGGAACGCAGAAGGATGAGGGATGATCTTATGGAGGTGTATAAGATTATGAGAGGAATAGATCGGATAGATGCACAGAGTCTCTTGCACAGTGTTGGTGAACCGAGGACTGGAGGAAATAGGTTTAAGGTGAAGGGAAAAAGATTTAATAGGAATCTGAGGGGTAACATTTTCACGCAAAAGGAGGTGGATATATGAAACAAGTAGCCTGGCGGCCAGCTGGAGCGCTGCAGACCGCGGCTTCAGGCTGCCGCGGGCCAGCAAACGGAGCACTCCCCTCTGGCCTGCTCCGCGACGAGAGTCCGCGCTATGCCCACGGCCGAAGCCCCGGGCACGTCTCCGGGAAAGGCCGCACCGATTCTTGCTGTTAGGCCACGGGGGAGGCGACATGGAAAAAGTCGCCTCCCCGTGGAGGAGGCGACCAAAACGGTTTCCCCCTTACCCCCCCACACCACACTCCCACACAAGACACACAAAGAAACATTAAAAACATACATTAAGACATACTAAAAAAAACAAAAAAAGTTGAAAAACCATCACGCTGCTGGCAGGGCTGCCGGCTTGCAGCACCCCCACCGACCAATACCACAATTATTGGTCGGTGGGGGCGACTAATAAAACCCCTCTCACATGTATCCACATATCACTTAGCAGACGTTGTCCCACCACACCTCTTTTCCAGCTTTCTCCCCCTCTACAACAATCAATGTGACCCCATGACATCATCTGTCTGTTGCCTCCAGAGACGCTGCCTGATCTGCTGACTTACTCCAGTGCATTTGTGTTTTACATAAGACTTTGCCACAGGCATAGTTGTCTGTCTATCAATAATTGTGGTATTTATGACTCCGTAATGTTGGGTGTTTGTCGTGCCAAGTTCAAAGAAGCTTTAACCATCTCCATAAATTTTTTTGAGCCTGCAATGGTGTTTGAATATTTAGAGGTGATCTTGACATTTACAATCTGTTCCAATTGTGAATATGTAATTATGCAGTTACTTGTACACACTCAAAATATTGAAGCTTAGTAAATAATTACAGTATAGCCATCATAACTGTAGTTAATCAGTTATTGTTGCCTTTGAGTTTAAAACATATATAAACTTTTTGAAAAGGTTGTAAGGACAAGGCCATTCATTACATGGACGTCAGCAAGGTCTTTGACAGGACCCCATTGCTGATTGTGGCATATCAATAAATTAGATGAGTATGTATGACATGATTCGTAACTTTGCAGATCAGAATCAGGATAATTTTATTAGCCAAGTATGTATACATACAAGGAATTTGACGGTGCATATTCCACTGCCTCTTGATTTACCCACTGCCCGCTGTCCGCTCTGTGTCGTTGAAAGCCAGCCAGTTGCAGTGCATTGTCCAGGGTCGACTCGTACAGCCAGGTCTTGTTGAAGCACAGGGCAGCGGATCAAGAGAAATCCTTGTTTGTTTGGCACAGGAGTGCAGTTCGTCCAATTTGTTGTTAAAATAACGTAGATTTGCAAGGAATATACTCGGGAGCAGTGTGCGTAATCCTCGTTGCTGGAGTCGGACAAGTGCTTCAAAGAGCTTTCCCCAGGTCCTCCTATATCTCACGGCCTTGCCCCGTCGACAAGTATGTCCAAATAATCCAGCGAGTGAGAGAAATTCGGAACAATGTTCGAACGAACCGAATGTCTGATATTAATAAGTTCCTTTCTCATGAAAATAATCTTTTTGGGATTTCTATAGATGACACAAATGAATGAACACAGACAAAACAGCAAGGGGTGGTACCCCGTGGCAACCGTCATCGGCGCCATCTTAGTTCTTTGCAGATGACATTGAAGTACGTGGTATTGTAGACAATGAAGATGGTTATCAAAATTTACAGCAGGATCTTTATTAGCTGAGCAATGAATGGGCTGTGGAATGGATAATGGAGAATAATGCAGATAAGTGTGAGTTGTTGGATTTTGGGCAATCAAACCATGGTAGGGTCTTCACAGTGAATAGTAGAGCCCTGGGGAGTCTTGTGGATCAGTGGTTCAATGAAACGTTATTGTCACATGTAACCAGTTACAGTGAAATCCCATTTTTTTCATACAGTTTAGTAAATATTTTACCATACACAGGTACAATCATACTTTAAGTACAAGTTGTAGATTACACTGAGGCAGCACACAAGAGTCGCCACATTTCCTGCACCAGTTTGTATCAAACAGAGGGATCAAGTACTGGTAAATAGTTCCCCAAAAATGGCATCAGGTAGATAGGGGGGTAAAGAAGACATTGTTAAGGCCACAGTTGGAGTATTGTGTTTAGTTTTGGTCATCCTGCTGTAGGACATTTGTCTTTCTGATGGAAGGAGTGCAGAGAGGATTTATGAGAATCTTGCCAAATCTCGAGGGCCTGAGATATAGGAAAAGATTGAGGACTTTATGTCTTGGAGCACAGAAGACTGCAGGGTGATTATAGGTGGGGGAACCAAGCACCAGATGACACAGGTTTAATGTGAGAGGGGAAATGGCCATAGCAGTAGAGTTGCTGCCTTACAGCGCCCAAGACCCAGGTTCGATCCTGACCACTGGTGCTGTCTGTATGGAGTTTGTACGTTCTCCCTGTGATATGTGTTTTCTTCGGGTGCTGCGGTTTCCACCCACACACAGGGCAGATTTTAGGTCAATTGGCCTCAGTAAAATTGTTTCCTAGTATGTAGGATAGAACTAGTGTACGTGATCGTTGGTCGGCGTGGACTCGGTCGGCCGAAGGCCAACATTAGCTACCCTCCAGTCCACAACAACTGATCAAGTCTCTATAGAACATTGGAAAATGATCACCAATGCATCCACAATTTCTAGGGCCACCCCCTTGAGTACTCTGGGATGCATACAATCAGGCCCTGGGGATTTATCTTCCTTCAGTCCCAACAGTTTACGCAATACCATTTCCTGACTAATGAGAACAGAGCTGTAGATGTTGTATATGAGGACTTCAGTAAGGCATTTGACAACATTTCTCATGATAGGCTGCTCTGGAATGTTAGATCGCATGGGATCCAAAGAGATATAGCTGAATGGATAGAAAATTGGCTTTGTGGAAGGAAGAAGCGACTGATGGTGGAAGGTTGCTTCTCGGACTGGAGGCCTGTGACTAGTGGTGTTGCCTCATGGTTCAGTGCTGTGTCCATTTCTGTTTGTCATCTATAACAATGATTTGGATGAGTACATACACGGAAAAATTAGCAAATTTGCAGATGATGCAAGATAATATAACCATATAACCATATAACAATTACAGCACGGAAACAGGCCCTCTCGGCCCTTCCAGTCCGTGCCGACCATTTGTTTTCCCCTAGTCCCATCTACCTGCACTCAGACCATACCCCTCCATTCCCTTCACGTCCATATACCTATCCACTTTACTCTTAAATGTTAAAATCGATCCTGCCTCCACCACTTCTGCTGGAAGCTCATTCCACACAGCCACCACCCTCTGAGTAAAGAAGTTCCCCCTCACGTTACCCCGAAACCTCTGTCCCTTAATTCTCATGTCTTGCCCTCTTGTTTGAATCTTCCCTACCCTCAATGGGAAAAACGTATCCACGTCAACTCTGTCTATCCCTTTCATCATTTTAAAGACCTCAATCAAGTCCCCCCTTAACCATCTGCGCTCCAAAGAATAAAGACCTAACTTGTTCAACCTTAACAACTGTAACATAGTTGCTGGAACCCTGGAAACATTCTAGTAAATCTCCTCTGTACTCTCTCTATTTTGTTGACATCCTTCCTATAACTAGGCGACCAAAATTGTACACCATTCTCCAGAATTTGGTCTTACCAATGCCTTGTACAATTTTAACATTACTTCCCTACTGAATGAAGATCGTTTTGAAAAATAGCAGCACGATGTTGATCAATTGGGCAAGTGGGCTGTGGAATGGTTGATGGAATTTAATGCAGAAAAATGTGAGGTGTTACATTTTGGGAAGTCTAACATGGGCAGGACCAACACAGATTTAATAGGAATCTGAGGGGTAACTTTTTCATACAAAGCGTGGTTGTTGTATGGAACAAGCTGCCAGAGGAGATATTTGATGCCAACATTTAAGAAACAGTTCGACAGATACGTGCTTAGGACAAGTTTGACGGGATATGGACCAAATGCAGGCAGGTGGGAATAGCATAGCTGGGTCATGTTGGCCGGTGTGGGCAAGATGGGTCGAAGTACCTGTTTCCACACTGTTTCACTCCATGACACCACAGTATGTAAAGAGTCAGATGTCCATGGTAAAGTTTGTAAAAAGATTTGTTTAAGCAATCAAATGTTAAGCATAACTTTGCATAATAAGAGTGCATATTTGGATGTGTATGAAAGAACTGCAGATGCTGGTTTAAATTGAAGATAGACATAAAACGCTGGAGTATTTCAGCGGGACAGGCAGCATCTCCGGACAGAAGGCATGGGTGACGTTTTGGGTTGAGACCCTTCCTCAGACAGACTTTCTTAGTCTGAGGAGGGGTCTCAATCCGAAACATCACCCATTCCTTCTCTCCGGAAATGCTGCCTGTTCCGCTGAGTTACTCTAGCATTTTGTGTATATATTTGGTTAATTTTATTCTTTTTTTGCATTCGAGTGGGACTTGGTGTGTGACGATACATGGAAAGAGCCATTTACTACATCACTGTACTTCTTCGGTTCTGGTGGTTCTAGTGCTAGATCAGACATGTGAGCTTTCTCCTTTGTATTCACAGATATACTCATCATAAATCTTCTCCATCACTTTTGTACCCCAAGGCAAGAAATAGGCTCGCAGCAATTAGATGGTTTAGTGTCCTAGTCATAGTCCCACAGCCCTTCCATCCAACTTGCCCACTCCGACCAACATGTCCCATCTTCATTCGTCCCACTGGCCTGTGTTTGGCTCATATACCTCTAAACCTGTCCGTTCTATTTACATGTCTAATTGGACTCCATATATATATTTTAACGGCTGAATACATCAAACGTGGCACAGTGACACAGTGGCACAGCGGTAGAGTTGCTGCTTTACAGCATAAGAGACCCAGATTCGATCCTGACCACGGGTGATGTCTGTATGGAGTTTGTACATTCTCCATGTGACCACATGGGTTTTCTTCGGGTGCTCTGGTTTCCTCCCAAACTCCAAAGACTTACAGGTTTGTAGGTTAATTGGCTTCAGTAAAAATTTGCAAATTGTCCATGGTTAGTAGCAAAGTGCTAGTGTGCTGGGCGGTCACTGTTTGGCGTGGACTTGGTCGGCCGAATAGCCTGTTTACGCATTATATCCCTAAACTTTAACATCTAAACCAGAAATGTGGTCTGTGGAGTGTAGTGTTGAATCAACATGTTTTGGGGAATTGATACATATTCAAGCCTGAACAAATTTGCTCACATTCAGGTAACTGCAGAGTACTTTTAACCTATTACTTGACTAAATGGGACACGTTGGGTCCATTGGAACACGGGAGTGTGGTCCTCCAATGCAATATTCCACCACTCATGCATAGCCCCCAACTGCGCAGGCGCGGCTGACGGATACCCGTTGTGATGCCCCTGATCCCCCATCCCCCCTCAACCCCACCCCCCATCCACTCCTGGCAGCTCTCCGGCGGCACGTGCGCAGCCATCCCCGCCCATTGGGTTCCCATTGTGACGTAGAACACTCAGATATTACTGCTCAGGTGCAGCTGACGGGCAAGGCAAGTGGAAAAGGGGTTTATTAATGCTTAAAATGTGAATAACTCTTAAAATATAACAATAATTAAAGATTATTTCTGTCCATTATTTCTTGTTGCGTGTTTTGTTGCATTCTGCAGCCGTGTGAAGGGGACGGTTTCAGGCAGAGGCCGTCGGGGGCCAGTGGGGGGAGCGTCTAGCAGCCAGGAGAGGAGCACGGCTTCAGTCGGGGGCTATCAGGGACCAGTGGGGGAGGGGGAGTGTCCTGCAGCCGGGGGAAGGAGACGGTTTCAGGCAGGGCCTGTTGGGGGCCGGTAGGGAAGGGGGGGAGCACTGCCGTGGCCCACCGCTTTCGAGGCCTACTGCTGCCGAGGCCTACCCCTACCGCTGACGACGCCTATCACTGCCGTGGCCTGCTGCTGCTTATCGCTGTTGTGGCCTACCGCTGCCTATCACTGTTGTGGCCTATCACTGTTGTGGCTTAGCACTGCCACTCCCCACCGGTGGGGTGTATCCTGCAGATGGGGATGGGGATGGCTTCAAGCGGGGGCCGGTGGGGGGGGGGGGAGCATCCTACAGCGGGGGAGGGGGAAGGCTTCAGGCGGAGGGGAGGAGCGTCCTGTAGTTGAGGGAGGGTGGACGGCTTCTGATGGAAAGAGTGCAAAGAGAATTTTGAAGATATTCAATCCAGGAACACTTTGTGTTTGCGATTAATTATCTGCTCAGATCTCCTGGTCAATCACGAATAAACATCCCTGCTTTTCTTTGTGGAGATGCCAAGAATCTCTTCACATTTGTCAATTATGACGGACCTTTAGACATACATCGTGGAAACAGGCCCATCAGTCCATCGAGTCAGTGCTGACCTGAAATCACACGGGTGTACACCAACTCCTGCACAATAGGCATATTTATTTTTTTAGCAATATTACCAAAGGCAATTAAACTACAAACCTGCACGTCTTTGCAGTGTAGGAGGTAGCCGTAACCCCAGGAAAGAATCCAAGCAGTCAAAGGGGGAATGTATAAACTCCGTACAGAGAGCACCCATAATCATGATCAAACCAGGGTCTCAGGCACTGTTAGGGAGCAACTCTACCACTGTGCCACCATGCCACCAAAGTACCACAAGTCTAGGAGACTTCAGAGCAGTTTGTACACTCCTATTGGCTGGGATTGTGGGTTTTCTCCGGCTGTTCCAGTTTCCTCACACACACCAAACACATACTGATTTGTAGGTTAATTGGCTTCAGTAAATTTGTAAATTATCCCTGGTATGTAGGATAGTGCTGGTGTACGGGATGATTGCTGGTAAGCATGGTTCTAAATACGCTCTTCTCAAGCTTATGTCTAGTTCAGTCAAAAAACACTGAGTAAAGCACAGGGACAACTAAACATTATTTTTCGATTGAACAGCAAATTCCCCTATACGATACCTAAACCACCGCTGTTTCGATCCTTGTCACTGCCTGGCCAAGCCCTTCAGCCTCGTGCAAGCAGATACACTCCAAAAGGTCACACAGTCCCAAGCGTTCTTCCAGAAGGTCGACCTCGATCTAAGATGGAGCTGTAAATCCTGGCCAAATTGGAGAGGCTAGGACTTTAAAATGTGGGAAAAGCTACAGGGCTGCTGGGAGATTTGGTCAATTTGGAATTGCTCTCTGGAGAATTGGGACAAGCTGCCAGTGGTGCCAGTGTGACTAGAGCCTAGATACAAGTTGCAATAAAAGAATACGAACATCTGAAGACCCTGTCAATTAGGTGCAAAATGTATAGAATGGATAGGATGGCTGCAAACCAGACATACACCCTGTAAATAATTGTAAATAATGTTGCAGAGTTCTACTTTGCCGAGTGTTGATTGGATGAGGTATTGAGCCTTGTCTGGGTTTCTTGCAGATCAGGGTAAATGTCTCTAAGTTGACTTCCTTGAGAAGTCCGGTTTGAATACAATAATAATAATAATAATAATAATAACAACTTTATTACGGACTCAAGGTCCAGACAAGGAGCAACATTACATTAAAAATGCATTGCATATCAAATATCATAAATATATATTAAATCATGGCAAATCACATAAAAACATCATAATTTATATATTTAAAAAACAATGTATTGAGCTGCTGAATTATTGGGTTAAGGAAATGTCTGTTATGTATGGGGTTAATCGATATCTGTAATTGGATTATTAAGCGACCACCCCCATGTGGTTCAGTCCCTTGAGGTCCTGGGACATATAACTCTGCTACAATGAGGTCCACCGTCAATCTTCTGGGAGAGCGCTTGGGACTGCGTGACTTTCTGGAGTGTCCCTGAGCGAGGCCTAGAGGGCATGATCAGGCAGATATGAGGATCAAACCCGCAGTGGGATAGGTACAGTAGTTGAAGCATGATTGCGCTTTTGTTTAAATAAAAATTAGTTATTCAAGTGTTTGATTCAGTGTTTTTACTGAAACTAGACTGGGGGGAAAACTTAGGGCGAGCAATTTACAGCGCCACCTTTTATAGGTCTGTGCACCTTGAGGGTCCAAACTACATATGGGTGGTCTCTTTACAGTCCAATCAAACATATTAATGACATCAATACATTATTGAAAGTTCCCCATACCAATTGCAGAGTCTCCCATACATTGTTTCTTGGAGAAGCTTCTGGAAGGAAGCTAACTTATCTGAATAATGCAACATTTACCCTGGAACCCAAAACAATCCTGCCAGGGCTTAACACTTTGGCCAATCAACAATCAGCAGGGTAACTGTCTTGCAACATTATTTACAATTTTTTTGTCGTAATCCAATCAACTTCATGCACTTACACTTCTTTGGAGGTCCTCTGCAAAAGTCTAATTCATGCTGACAATTGAAGAGATACTCATACATTTCTTATCTGCAACACTGATCTGGGACCGAGACTTACTGCCACCTTTCAGCAGCTTGCCTTTTTATATACAGAAACACAGACTTGACTAAAATGGCCCAGCAATGCATGAATCCTCTGCTAAATTCTGGTTCTATTCCTGCTCCGTTTTGGCCAGGATTTACATGGTAATGTGGTACAAAGGGCCTGTTTCCACACTCTCTCTCTTTAGGTCAAAAAAGGTTGACAGAAATGGGGAGAAGTGTTTAAAAACAGATTAACCATGATCCTATTGAATAGCGGCATGGAGTCCTGCTCCGACATCATACTTGTGGAAAACGTTAAAGGGCATGTCCCAATTGGGCGTCATTTGTGCTCAAGCAGATGGCGCGTAAAGATTTTGTACATCCCAAAATCCCGGGGCGCTGCGCACGTCACTGCCTACGTCACCATGCACCATGCGCGTGAAATGCGCACCATGCGCTCACCACGTGCGCAGCATGACACGCGCGTCATGTGTTGTGACGCGTAAGCAATGACACGTAAATTACGTGCGAATGACGCCTAAGTAGGACCGGCCCTTGAGTCTATTCGTTTCATTAGACAACGGAAGAGCTTCGATCACCCCGATGCGGGAGCTGCGGTCACCCTGACGCGGTGCTTTGATTGCCGGCTGCAGGAGCTTCGATCACCCCGACTGCAGATGGTTCGACTGCCCCGACCGCGGGACAATAAAGAGGGAAGAAGATTAGACTTTATTGCCTTCCATCACAGTGAGGAATGTGGGGAATCCGCTGTGGTGGATATTTTATATAGTTTTATATAGTTGTGTGTCCTGTTGCTTTTTTTAGTATGGCTGTATGGTAAATCGAATATCACTGTACCTTAACAGCTGCGAAGTGCAAGATAATTTGTTGGGAAAAGGGGAAGTACAAAGGGATCTGGGGGTCCTTGTTCATCAGTCTATGAAAGTAAGCACGCAGGTACAGCAGGCAGTGAAGAAAGTGCATGGCATAGAAACATAGAAACATAAAACATAGAAAATAGGTGTTGGAGGAGGCCATTCGGCCCTTCGAGCCAGCACCGCCATTCATTGTGATCATGGCTGATCGTCTGCTATCAATAACCCGTGCCTGCCTTCTCCCCATATCCCTTGACTCCACTAGCCCCTAGAGCTCTATCCAACTCTCTCTTAAATCCATCCAGTGATTTGGTCTCCACTGTCCTCTGTTGCAGGGAATTCCATAAATTCACAACTCTCTGGGTAAAAAAAGTTTTTTCTCACCTCAGTCTTTATTCTAAGACTGTGGCCCCTGGTTCTGGACTCACCCAATATTGGGAACATTTTTCCTGCATCTAGCTTGTCCAGTCCTTTTATAATTTATATGTTTCTATAAGATTCCCCCTCATCCTTCTATAAACTCCAGTGAATACAAGCCTAGTCTTTTCAATCTTTCCTCATATGACAGTCCCGCCATCCCAGGGATCAATCTCGTGAACCTACGCTGCACTGCCTCAATCACAAGGATGTCCTTCCTCAAATTAAGAGACCAAAACTGTACACAATACTCCAGATGTGGTCTCACCAGAGCCCTATACAACTGCAGAAGAACCTTCTGTACTGAAATCCTCTTGTTATGAAGGCCAACATTCCATTAGCTTTCTTCACTGCCTGCTGTACCTGCACGCCAACTTTCAGTGACTGGTGTACAAGGACACCCAGGTCTCGCTGTACCTCCCCCTTACCTAACCTAACCCCATTGAGATAATAATCTGCCCCCTTGTTTTTGCCGCCAAAGTGGATAACCTCACATTTATCTATAAATGTGTTGGCCTTTATAATAAGTATAAGAATAAAGAGGTCCTTCTGCAGTTATACAGGGCCCTAGTGAGACCACACCTGGAGTATTGTGTGCAGTTTTGGTCCCCTAATTTGAGGAAGGACATTCTTGCTATTGAGGGAGTGCAGCGTAGGTTTACAAGGTTAATTCCTGGGATGGTGGGACTGTCATATGCTGAGAGAATGGAGCACTTGGGCTTGTACACTCTGGAGTTTAGAAGGATGAGAGGTGATCTCATTGAAACATATAAGATTGTTAAGGGCTTGGACACACGAGAGGCAGGAAACATGTCCCCTTGTCCAGAACCAGGGGCCACAGTTTAAGAATAAGGAGTAAGCCATTTAGAACGGAGACGAGGAATGTGGCCCTTGTGGCTAAGGGGATCAGGGGTATGGAGAGAAGGCAGGTACGGGATACTGAGTTGGATGATCAGCCATGATCATATTGAATGGCGGTGCAGGCTCGAAGGGCCGAATGGCCTACTCCTGCACCTATTTTCTATGTTTCTATGTTTCTATGAATGGCAGTGCTGGCTCGAAGGGCAGAATAGCCTACTCCTGCGTCTATTGTCTATTGCCTATTTAATTTAGTTTATTATTCTTACACGTCATTGGAGTGTGGGAGGAAACTGGAGCACCCAGAGAAAACCCACGTGGCCACGTGGAGAAAGTACATACTCAGTACAGACCGCACCCATAGTCAAGATTCAACTCGGGTCTCTGGCGCTGCAAGGCAGCAACTCTACCATCTACCTGTTGTACTTGAGTTTGGTTGGATTGTATTCATGTATAGTACTATCTAATTTGATTGGACAGCAAGCAAAGCAAAGCTTTTCAACTGTTGACAGAGACACTAAGTGCTGGAGTAACTCAGTGGGTCAGGCAGCATCTCTGGAGGGAAAAGGATGGGTGACATTTTGCGTCTGGACCCTTTTTCAGACTGAAAGTAGAGGGGTGGGAACTGGAGGTAGGAAAAGGCCAGAATAAAGTCGGGTTGGCAACAGATGATCAAGGAAGGGTGGAGCCCCATAATGGTCCATTGTTGGCTGGGGAAGAGGTGATAAGGAAGGTGGTACAAGGATGCGAACAGTGGAACTTCAATTCAAGAGACTTCAAGTGTCAAGAGTGTTTTATTGTCATATGTCCCAGATAGAACAATGAAGTTCTTACTTGCAATTGCACAACATTTTGAATTTGCCTGGGTACACATGACAATAATAAAGCTAAACCTAATTCACTGAATTCCTCCAGCACTTGTTCTTTTGTAATTAACTTTAGGGTTTTTTTTTGTTTCCTCGATTTAAAATTGTTTTGACTGTGAGTTACCGCACAAAACGTTCCTTGCCCTTCCAGTTGAAGCAAGTGGCAAATAAGCTGATCTAGATTCATCTCTCTCTCAGGTTTGGCAAGTACACTGCGTGACTACAAATGCATGGCATTTGCAATGCAGTCTGGAGTCTGGACGGCGTCCATCAACAAATTGACACACAATTGTAAAGAAAGGTCCAAAGAAGGGTCTCGTCCCAAAAGGTCACCTATTCCTATTCTCCAGGGATGTTGCCTCACCCGCTGAGTTACTCCAGTATTTTGTGTGTCTATCCTATGCACAATTGTATGTATGACGAGTTTGTGGATCTCACACAGCAAAGCGCAGATAGCTTAATAATTCATCACTGCTGCCAACAAGAAAAAGAAACACAAATTCAACCTTCGTCTTGTAATCACAGGCAAATTTGCGGGATAAGGTGGAGTTGCGAGCAGATTTAAATACATAATTTGGAATTAAATTATTGGCATTTAGTTATCTCCCAGCAGATATTTGTTCCAGTTTGCAGGCAACGAGTTAGCAGGTGGTTGCCGGTGCAACTAACATGCGGGATTACGAGGAAATTACAGCCTTCCTGGGGGAATGGGGACCCTTCCAAAGACTCATCTTCCTTCTCCTGAGTGCCAGCACGTTCCTCAATGGTTACTGCGGATTGTCCATCATTTTCGTCGGAGATATCCCCGAGTATGTCTGCCTGATTCCCGGGAATCTCAACCTCAGCCAAGCCTGGATGAACAAAGCCATCCCCTTGGTTCAAAAGGGAAGCGAAATCCAGTACAGCCGGTGCAGACGCTACCGGTTGGAATCGATAATGAACCTGTCCTTGACAATTCCCGATCCGGATCTCTTCAATGTCTCGCAGATTGAGAAGGAGCCGTGCCTGGATGGATGGGTGTACAGCAAGGAGCAGTACATCTCCACTATCGTCACCGAGGTAAGTACCTGGAGCGAGACACTGCCCACAGTAGTTAATCCCGAATGTTGGATCAGGTAATACTAGTGTAACAACTTACATACATTATGAATAGACACAGAATGCTGGACACAAACTGCGCACCAAATGCTCCAAAGACGGCCTCTCAATGTCTTGTACAACTGTAACATAGCATGCCAACTTCTACACTCATTACCTTGACTGATGAATGCCAATGAACCAAAAGCTTAGAGTGTAGGAAGGAACTGTAGATACTGGTTTACACTAAAGATAGACACAAAATGCTGGAGTATCTCAGCGAGACAGGCAGCATCTCTGGAGAGAAGGAATGGGTGCTGTTTCGGGTCGAGACCCTTCAGACTGAGAGTAAGGGGAGAGTGATACAAGATATGAAATGGTATGAAGAGCATGTACGGCATGAAAAGAACAGATCAAAGCTGACGATGACCAAGGAAATGTAGAATGATTCATTGTTGGCTGAGGGGAAGGTGACAATGAGGCATAGAAACAGTAAAATTAATAAGGAAGACGGTGAAACTAGTAGTAGAACTAGGGTGGGGGAGGGATGGAGAGAAAGAGAAAGCAAAGGTTACTTGAAGATAGAGAAATCAATAGTCAAAGTTCCTTCCTGCACATTTCGTCTGCACCACTGCGACCAGCATCTGCAGTTCCTTCCAACATACATTGTGCCATTTTTCGTAAACTAGCATCTGCAATTGGACATAGATAATGCTCAAGACCCAACTACGGATAAACATAATAAAATAATAATACTGAAATTTAAATTAAATAAATTATTATGAGAGAAAGTTATAAGATTATCCAAATTACAAGACAGGAACATTTTGAATTTGGGGATAAGCCCCATAAACTTCTGGCACATCAGTTAAAAAAAACGAGAAAATGAACACACGATTTATTTATTTATTTATTTATTTTTTTGTAATAATATTTTTATTAAAAGGAATCCATCATAACAACGGTATTACAATTTTTCCAATACACAACCAACTTATTTAAATAGTATACGAATGTTACGAATAGTTCTTATCAACTTCTATTTTTTTTAAAGTAGAAAAAGAAAAGAATAGATTTTAATCAATAAGAATGGTGATTAAATAATAATTTTGATTATAAAGAAAGAGAAAGAGAAAAGAGAGGAGAAAAAATATATATGTATATGTACATATTCTTGTTATATGTATTTAATTAAAATAAAGTATTATATAGAAAAAAAGAGAGATTATACTATACATCTTAATAGTGAATAACACAATTTCAAATAGCGATATTAATGGAGACATGTATACAGATCAAAAAGAAAAACAGAGTTATTTTCATCTAATCCTGCCGGGTACCCATTGAGTTGTGATGCCAAGAACAGCTACCCCTTCAAATATTCTGTATATGGAGACCATATCTGTTCAAAGAGTTCGTATTTGTCCATTAGGACAAATCTGATTCTTTCCAAATGCAACGTCTCCAACATTTCCACTGTCCACATTTTAATTGTGGGGGATAATGTTCCCTTCCAAAATTTCAATATTAATTTTTTCCCTATTATCAAACAGTAATCCAAGAAATTTATTTGGTTTACTGTTAATGTTAGATTTGAATCCGGAACTCCTAATATTATTAATTTTGGATCTGGGTCTAGTTTAATTTTAAGAACTTCAGAAATAACTCGAAAGATTTCTATCCAATAATCATTAAGTTTTATACATGTTACAAAACTATGCGTTAAATTAGCTTCCAAGTTCTGACATTTATCACAAATAGGAGAAATGTTAGAATAAATTCTATTTAATTTTGTTTTTAAATAATGTAATCTGTGTAATACCTTAAATTGTATCAATATATGTCTAGCGTTTAATGAGCAACGATGTACACATTGTAGGCTTTCTTCCCAAATTTCCTTCGTTATACATAAACCCATTTCATTTTCCCATGTTTGTCGATATATTTCCGAAGTTGGGATTTCATTATCCAAAATAGTATTATATGTATACGCTATTAATTTTTCTGTATTTGGGTGTTTATTAAACAATTCATCTAATAATCCTGGTTTTCTATTTTTATAGTCTTGCGTATTTGACTTAATATAATTTCTAATTTGTAAATACCTAAATATGTTATTTGACTGCAATCCATAGATATCCTGAAACTCTTGAAATGAAAGAAATTTTCCTTCCTTAACCATATAACAATTACAGCACGGAGACAGGCCCTCTCGGCCCTTCCAGTCCGTGCCGACCATTTGTTTTCCCCTAGTCCCATCTACCTGCACTCAGACCATACCCCTCCATTCCCTTCACGTCCATATACCTATCCACTTTACTTTTAAATGTTAAAATCGATCCTGCCTCCACCACCTCTGCTGGAAGCTCATTCCACACAGCCACCACCCTCTGAGTAAAGAAGTTCCCCCTCACGTTACCCCTAAACTTCTGTCCCTTAATTCTCATGTCATGCCCTCTTGTTTGAATCTTCCCTACCCTCAATGGGAAAAGCTTATCCACGTCAACTCTGTCTATCCCTTTCATCATTTTAAAGACCTCAATCAAGTCACCCCTTAACCTTCTGCGCTCCAAAGAATAAAGACCTAACTTGTTCAACCTTTCTCTGTAACATAGTTGCTGGAACCCTGGCAACATTCTAGTAAATCTCCTCTGTACTCTCTCTATTTTGTTGACATCCTTCCTATAACTAGGCGACTAAAATTGTACACCATACTCCAGAATTGGTCTTACCAATGCCTTGTACAATTTTAACATTACTTCCCTACTCCTATATCCAATGCTCTGATTTATAAAGGCCAGCACACCAAAGGTTCCGCCTTCAGGGAACTATGCACAGTTATTCCTCGATCCCTCTGTTCCACAGCATTCCTCAATTCCCTACCATTTACCATGTACGTCCTATTTTGATTTGTCCTGCCAAGATGTAGCACTTCACACTTATCAGCATTAAACTCCATCTGCCATCTTTCAAGCCCACTTTTCCAAATGGCCCAAATCTCTCTGTAGACTTTGAGAATCTACTTCATTATCCACAATACCACCTAACTTAGTATCTTCTGCATACTTACTTATCCAATTTTCCACCCCATCATCCAGATCATTGATGTACATGACAAACAACAGTGGACCCAACACGGATCCCTGAGGCACCCCACTGGTCACCGGCTTCCAACCTGACAAACAGCCATCCCATTACTCTCTGAATCTCCCATTCAGCCACTGTTGAATCCATCTTGCTACTCCGCCATTAACACCCTAAGATTGAACCTTCTTAACCAACCTTCCATGGGGAACCTTGTCAAGGCCTTACTGAAATCCATATAGACAACATCCACTGCTTTACCCTCATCAATTTCCCTAGTTTACCGCTTCAAATAATTCAAGAAGGTTTGTCATGCATGACCTTCCAGGCACAAATCCATGTTGACTGTTCCTGATCAGACCCTGTTTATCCAGATGCTTATATATATTATCTCTAAGTATCCTTTCCATTAATTTGCCCACCACTGACGTCAAACTAATAGGTCTATAATTGCTAGGTTTATTCTTTGAACCCTTTTTAAACAATGGAACAACATACGCAGTACGCCAATCCTCCGGCACTATTCCGTTTCTAATGACATTTGAAATATTTCTGTCATAGCTCCTGCTATTTCTACACTAACTTCCCTCAATGTCCTAGGGAAAATATCCTGTCAGGACTGGAGACTTATCCACTTTATATTTTTCAAAAGTGTCAGTACTTCCTCCTCTTTGAATCTCATAGTTTCCATAGCTACTCTACTTTTTTTCCCTTACCTCACAGAGTTCAATATCCTTCTCCTTGGTGAATACGAAGAAAAGAAATTGTTCAATATCTCCCCCCATCTCTTTTGGCTCTGCAGATAGCTGTCCATTCTGGTTCTCTAATGGTCCAATTTTATCCCTCGTTATCCTTTTGCTATTAATATAGCTGTAGATAATCCCTTTGGATTTACTTTCACCTTTCTTGCCAAAGCAACCTCATATCTTCTTTTAGCCTTCCTAATTTCTTTCTTAAGATTTCTTTTTTACATTCTTTTATACTCCTCCTAGCACCTCATTTACTCATGCCTCCTATAATTATTGTAGATATCTCTCTTTTTTCGAAACAAGTGTCTAATTTCCCTTGAAAACCATGGCTCTTTCCAATTTTTACTATTTCCTTTCAACCTAACAGGGACATAAAGATTCTGTACTCTTACAATTTCCCCTTTAAATGTCCTCCATTTCTCTTCTACATCCTTCCCATGAACCAAAGTGTCCCAATTCACTCCTTTAAAATCCTCACGCATTCCCTCAAAGTTAGCCTTTCTCCAATCAAAAATCTCCACTCTAGGTCCTGTTCTGACTCGCTCCATAATTATATTGAAATTATAAGGTGAAATTAAAAAGGTGTTCTATCCTTTTAATTCCTAAATCATTCCAATGTTTAAACCCCTTGTCCAATACAGAGGGCTTAAACAAAGGATTATTCATAATTGGCAAACAAAGTGACAAGTTATCCATATGTAGGGTCTTAACTATTTGTTTCCAAATACGTCTATAGCTATGAATTATAGGGTTGTTACCATACATTTTTTTTGTACTTCCCTTGATGCAAAAAGAATCGAACCTACATCAAAAGGCAAACAGTCTTCCTTTTCCATATTTAGCCAGCTTGGTTCATGATCTAAATTTACCAACCAAAAATTCATATTCTTAATCTGAACTGCCCAGAAATAATATAGGAATGTTGGTAGTGCTAGTCCACCATTTTTATTTTAGATTTTACATAGATGTTTTTTACTTATTCGATGGTTTCTATAGTCCCAAATAAAACTAATTAACCAAAAGTATCTATATTAAAAAAAAAACATTTTAGGGAGTTATTTAAGGGATTGCTTGAAATAAATATAAACAATTGTGGTAAAAAAATCATTTTTTATAGCATTTATTCTACCGATCATTGATATAGGTAGTGTTTTCCAATATAAAATATATTTTTTTAGTTTTAGTTTATTCAATAATTGAGGGTAATTTATATTTAAATAGGACAGTTATCGATTTAGATACGTTAATTCCTAGATATTTTGAGTTTGTCCGTGACTATTTTAAGTGGGAATTGTTCTAATATATTTAATTTTATTCCAGTTATAGGCATAATTTCACTTTTATTCCAATTAATTCTATACCCAGAAATGTACTAAACTTAGTTATAACATTAAATAGATTGGGAATACTAATCTCCGGTTTTGTAATATAAATTAAATATGTCATCTGCGTATAGAGATATTTTATTTGTTGTAGTTTTGGTATTATATCCATATATTTTCTGGTTCTGATCTAATCATTTCGGCTAATGGTTCTATTACCAGAGCAAATTAGTAATGGTTATAACGGGCATCCTTGTCTACAACCCTAAAGAGTTTAAATTTTGCTGATAGCAATTTGATTTGTTAATATTCTTGCAGTTGGATTCGAATATATGATTTTTACCCATTTGGAGAATATATCCCCCAGTTGGAAATTTCTGCATTATTTTAAATAAATATGGCCTCAACCTGGTCAAATTGCTTTTTCAGCATCTAAGTATATGACAGCTAGTTCAGTATCATTCACTCTTTTTGAGTACATGACATTGAATAGACGTCTCAGATTATAGGATGAATAGCGTTTTGGAATAAAAACCTGTTTGGTCATGATTGTATTAATTTATTAATCGCTAAACTTTAGCCTCCGAGATAAAATTTTAGTTAGTATTTTTTGATCAGTATTTAAAAGAGCTATTGCTCTGTATGATCCAGGGTCTTCCAAATCTTTTATCAGCTTTAGGAATAAGTGTAATTGTAGGACTCATTTAATGATTCTGGTAACTTTCCTTGTTCATAAGCATATTTATATATTGTATGTAAGCGTGGAGAGATCAGATCATGAAACTTCTTATAAAATTCAACACCTAAGCCATCAGGGCCTGCAGCTTTTCCGTTTATTTAATGATCTAATTGATTCTTCAATATCTTTTACTGATATATCAGCGTTTAACAAGTCTCTACCTTCCTGATTCTAAACTATTTAACATGACATTCTTGTAGGAATGTTTCCATTCCATCTGATTGTCCTGCTAGTTTAGATAAGTTAAAGAATTTGATAATATTGTAAAAATGTGTCATTGATATCTTTTGGTAAAGTCAATATTTCTCCTTGATCAGATTTAATTTTATGTATCATTTTCTCCTCATCTAATTTTCTAAGCTGTCGTGCCAGTAATTTTTGTGGTTTATTCCCAAATTCAAAATGTACTTGTTTAGTCTGTTGAAAAAGTTTAATAATCTGATTTGAGTATATTTTATTTAGCTTATATTTTAATGATGCAATTTTATTACTTAATCCCTTAGAAGGGGATATTGCATTTTCAATATCTAATAGTTTTATTTCATTTTCCAACTTTTGTTGAGTCTCGATTTTCTTTATTAAAGTATGCTTGTGCTGATATTATCGCACCACGCATAAATGCTTTAAATGTATCCCAGAGCAATGATGGTGAAATTCCAGGTTTGTCATTAGTTTCAAAAAATAATTTAATCTGTTTTACCAAGTAATCATAACAAGCCCTACCCTTTAATATTTGAGGGTTGAGTCTCCAGTTAGAGGTTTTAATAGTTATGTCTTTTAATTTTATCTTAAATGTTAATGGAGCATGATACGAGATAATAATATTATGATATTTTGAGTCATATGTAAATGGGATTAGTTTGAGTCTATTAAAAAATAGTCTATCCTCGAGTAGGTTCCAAATACAGGTGAAAAGAATGAATATTCTCGACCAGATGGGTTATCAGTTCTCCAGATATTCCTTAACGTTTGCTGTATTATAAAATAATTTATAAATGTACTTGACTTAGAAGTGGTTTTCCTTTTCGTTGATGATCTATCTAAATAATTATCTAAGGTACAATTAAAATCACCTCCAATTATTAGATTTATGTTTGAGTGGATATAGGGATATTGTTAAATATTTTCTTGAAGAATAATGGATTATCAAAATTAGGACCATATATATTCATAAGGATTACTTTTTTAGAATATAATTCACCTGTATTTATTATATATCTACCCTCAACATCTTTTCTATTATTGAGCTTTGTTTAAAAGGTATACCTTTCGAATAATTATTGCTACCCCTCTAGCCTTATGTGTAAATGAAGAGTTTTTTTTTTTGATATTACTTTGGAAATCATTTTGCTGTTAATCTATTACTGAGCGTCTTTTTTAAGGTGTGTCTCTGGAGAAAAATAATATCAGAATTTCAATCTATTTAATTGAGCTAAAACCTTACCTCTTTTAATTGGTTCGTTAATTCCTTAACATTCCAACTACAGAAGGTGATTCCATCATCCCCAATCCGAGTGTTTATATCATACATTTTATTATTAAGGTGGTTTATAGTGGAGTAGATGTCTCAGCTCATCCAACCCAATCCTATACCAGACATCAGATCGATGAAATTTAATATCTGTGACATTATCTTATACACACGTTCTCCTTGAACTAACTATATAATACCAATCATACTCAATCCATATAGTATAATATGAAATAAAATACATAATAATAAAATAATAATAAAAAATGGAAGTAAAGTAAGTGGTGTTAATAAAGTGTAAAGGGGAAAAAAATAGTGACTACAACTATAGTTAGTGTAGTTAGTGTTAGTGTAAGCACACTAGCGTGGCTATAAGCTGCGGACTTCCGTGAGAAAAAAAAAAGTTGTTAATAATTCCAGCTCTGTTTTTGCCATTAAGGGCTATATATGTCGGGTTGGGGTATTAATTTATATACTAAGTGATTAATAATACTACTAATATCAATTACAATTAGTATCGTAGCACTTATTAGGAGAGCTAACATTCATTTTTGAGGCGTAGTTAATACAAAACTATATTTATTAATAATCCAATCGATCCCTCCCTGACCCCAAGATAGGAGTCCATGTCCATTGTTCCGTCTCCTTCCCTGCGAGTCCTTCCTTCAATGCAAATCCTCCTCCTTTTCTGTGGGTGGACTGTATCATTAGATAAGTGATCGTTAATCAGTCTCATCAAATAAGTGATCAGAAATATTCAGTGTCCTTCATCTTCATCTTCTTCTTCCTCTACTTCTCCCTCTTCCAGTTTCTTCTAAAATCTCTCGAGGCGATATTAAGAGCTTCTGTTTATGTTTGGTGAAGCGGTGCTCCTATTATCATAAGTTACCCTTAATGATGCCGGGTACATCAGGCCATATCTCAGATTCTTTATGTTCCTCAGGATACCTCTTGTTTCTGTAATAAAGCTTCTTCTCTTGGGCCACTTCCGCAGGGTAGTCTCTAAAAATACTGATGTTGTCTCCCTCATATTTGAGATTTTTCTTTCGTATTATTATCTTCATCATAGCTTCAAAAACATTGTTCGTAAGCCACCTTCACAATCATCTGTCTGGGGGGAGCATCCTTCCTAGGGGTACGTCTCAATGAAAATGTGTGCTCGGCCCCCAGCCAGAGGTTCTTGGGTCCAAGTTCAGAATATCTTTTTAAAAGTTTTGCAGCAAATTTTCGTGGGTCTTGATTTCCCTCTCGGCCTTCACTCAACCAAACAATACTCAGATTCTAAGCTTTGAAGTCCTTCCAAGTCAATGCATTTTCTCAGTTACATTATTTAATAATTCTGATAATCGCTTGTTCTCGCTAGGCGCTTGGCGGTCGGATTCAGTCGTTCTTGTTTAAGTCTTTTTGTTGGTTAGTGAAGGTTTTATCGGTTTTCCAACTTGGTATCCAGCAGCACCTCATCTCACCAGTTTTAAGGTTTACAACATCATCTGTTGTTGCGAAGCTGTATCCGCTTTAGTCTTTCCATTCGTTCCATCATAGTTTTACAGCTGCAATAACTTCCTTTTTGGCTCTTCTTTAAAAATTTCAGATACACCAGATGTCGGCTCTTAATGTCTTTATTTCTTCTTTTATATTCTTTTTTCATATCTTTAAGCTTTTGTTTTCAACTCAACATAATGATTTTTTTGATGGTGTCCATCTTTAAAATATCTTCTGGGAGGCAATCAACTCGAGCCCGAGGCTCCCAGTGAGGCCTACTTCCTTTTCACAGGCTTTTTCCCTTGGGGTTGGGGGGGGGGCGGGGGGAGAGACAGCAGCGTATGCATGCACATCAGGACAAGAGTGAGATTTTTGATTGGTGAAAGGCTAACTTTGAGGAATGCGTGAGGTTTTTAAGGAGTGAAATTGGGGTCACTTTGTTTCTGGGAAGGATGTACAAGGAAATGGAGGAATGTTAAAGGGGAAATAGTAAGAGTACAGAATCTTTATGTCCCTGTTCAGGTTGAAAGGAAATAGTAAAAATGGGAAAGAGCCATGGTTTTCAAGGGAAATAGACACTTGTTTCGAAAAAAAGGAGATATCTCAATTAATTATAGGAGGCATGAGTAAAATGAGGTGCTAGAGGTGATATAAAGAATGTAAAAGAATTCTTAAGAAATAATTTAGGAGAGGCTAAAAGAAGAATGTGGTGCTTGGCAGAGAAAGGTGAAATTAAATCCAAAAAGGGTTTCTACAGCTATATTAATAGCTAAAGGATAACGAGGGATAAAATGGACCATAGAGACCAGAAATGGAACTGCTATCTGCAAGCCAAAAGAGATGGGGGAGTTATTGAAACAATTTCTTTTCTTCGGTATTCACCAAGGTGAGGATTTGAACTATGTGAGGTAAGGGAAAAGAAGTAGAGTAGCTATGGTAACTATGGATTCAAAGGAGGGAGGAAGAGTACTGACACTTTTGAAAAATATAAAGGTGGATATGTCTCCAGGTCATGACAGATATTCCCTAGGACATTGAGGGAAGAGTTAGTGTTAGGAAATAGCAGAGCTATGACAGAAATATTTCCAAGTTCATCAGAAACCGGAATAGTGCCGGAGGATTGGCGTTCTGCGCATGTTGTTCCTTTGTTTTAAAGGGTCTAAAGAATAAACCTAGCAATTATAGACCTATTAGTTTGACGTCAGTGGTGGGCAAATTAATGGAAAGGATACTTAGGGATAATATATATAAGCATTGGATAACCAGGGTCTGTTCCAGGAACTGTCAAATGGATTGTGCCTGGTTGTCATGTTTGACAAACCTTATGAATTTTTTGAAGCGGTAACTAGGGAATTGATGAGGGTTTTAAGAAGTGGATGTTGTTCTATATGGATTTCTGTAAGGCCTTTGACAAAGGTTCCAATGGTAGGTTGGTTCAGAAGGGTTCAATTTTGGTGTTTTGTAATGGCGAGTAGCACGTTGGATTCAAACAGTGGCTGATTGGGAGATGTCAGAGAGTAATGGTGGATGGGTTTGGTCAGGTTGGGGAGCCGGTTGTCCAGGTGGGGTGCCTCAGGGATCTGTGTTGGGTCCACTGTTCTTTGTCATGTACATCATGATTGATGATGGGGTGGAAAATTGGATAAGTAAGGATGCAGATGGTTGATACTAAGATAGGTAGGTATTGTGGATAATGAAGTGATTATCAAAGTCTACAGAGAGATTTGGGCCATTTGAAAAGTGGGCTGAAAGATGGCAGATGGAGTTTTAATGCTGATAAGTGTGAAGTTCTACATTTGGCAGGACAAATCAAATAGGACGTTACATGGTTAAATGGGTAGAATTGAGGATGCTGTGGAATAAGATGGGATCTAGTCTAACTGTGCATAGTTCTGAAGGTGGTAATTGCATGTTGTTGGGGTGGTAAAGAAAGCCTTGGTTGTGCTGGCCTTTATAAATCAGAGCATTGGATATTTGGACAGTAGGGAAGTAATGTTAAAATTGTACAAGGCAATGGTAAGACAATTCTGGAGGTATGGTGTACAATTTTGGTCGCCGTAATAGAAGATGTCAACAAAAAATAGAGAGGAGTACAGAGGAGATTTACTAGAATGTTGCCAGGGTTCCAGAAAAATGGTACAGAGACAGTTTGACAAGTTAGGTCTTTATTCTTTGGGAGCGCTGAAGGTTAAGGGGGGAATTGATTGAGGTATTTAAAATGATGAAAGGATAGAAGAGTGACGGGGATAAGCCTTTTCCCTTTGAGGGTAGGGGAGATTCAAAAAAAAGGGGGGGGGGGGAAGGCATGACAGAGAATTAAGGGAAGAAGTTGTGCAAAGAGTAACGTGAGGGGGAACTTCTTTATCAGAGGGTGGTGGTGTGTGGAATGAGCTTCAGCAGTGGTGGTGGAGGCAGGTTCGATGTTAAACTTGTAAAAGTATAAGTGGATAGGTTTTAGTATATGGACGTGAAGGGATTGGGAGGGTATGGTCGGAGTGCTGGTAGATGGGACTAGGGGAATACATATGGTCGGACGGATGGACGGGACGATGAGGACCTCGTCTTCCGTGCTGTAATTGTTATATGGTTTTATGGTTTTAAGAACAAATATACGAAAACCTAGCAGAATCAACAATTACATTAATACTTAAGAAAGATACATGATGTGGAAGAACCCGGATCATATAGAGCTATTGTGTTTTTTAAAACAACAGATTCAAAAAATATTAGCGAAAAATATTAGTAGAAGATTTAATGTAAGTATGCTAGTAAATTTATGAGATACATCCGGATCAAACAGTTGGGCGTTATCCCTAAGAGACAATCATTTATAATTTGAGACGTTGCTCAAACATAAGTGGGTGAGTTCTGGAACTCTCTGCCACAGAGGGGTAGTTGAGGCCAAGTTCATTGGCTATATTTAAGAGTGAGTTGGATGTGGCCTTGTGGCTAAGGGGATCACGAGGGTATGGAGGAGAAGGCAAGGTACGGGATACTGAGTTGGATGATGTCAGCCATGATCATATTGAATGGCGGAGAAGGCTCGATGGGTACTAATGGCCTACTTCCTGCACTTAATTTCTATGTTTTCTATGTTCTCCTATAATGCATTAACCACCAAATTGAAGATCAAAAACTAATCAATTATTTTGTTGGACGCAGAGAAAGCATTCGATCAGGTTGAATCGGGATTTATATGGTTTAGAGGGTTATTGCTAAGATTTCAACCGGGAAGAGCATTTCATTCTATGGCATTAAATTATTATTAATAAACCAACGGCCAGAAATTATTAACTAATAACATTTTATCTACGAAATTTTCAATTGTTCAAGAGGGTAATAGACAAGTATTTTCATTATCACGCTGTTATTTGCCCTATAATTGAAAAACGCTAGCGGAAAGATTTAGAACTCATTCCGAATAAAATATCCATGGCTATAATACCAAAATATTTCAAACAATAAAATATCATTATATGAAGATGATGTACTATTTTGTACATCACAAAACCTCATATCACTATACCAAATATTTTTAAAATAATCATAGGATTTCGGATCATTTTCAAGAGGATATAGAATAAATTGGAAATAAAAGTGAAATCATGTCAATAAAACCGAAAGATTCTACCACATCCTCTTACAGTTTCCCTGTTTAAATTGGCTATGGAAAATGTTAAATACTTGGGTTATTTGAAATCACTAGAAGATATCAAGCATGTTTAATGCATATTATAACCTTTACTTAAGAAAACTTAATTAATTTTTGAAAAACATTCTGATGTCCTTAATGGGCCGTATAAATAAACGCCATTAAAAAATTGATTTTTCTATCACAAATTTTATACTGTTCCAATCAATTCCAAATAACCTACCCAAATAGTTTAAAAAAAATCTGACTCAGATATTACAAATTTTATTTGGGATTATAAACCATAGAATACAAAGGATCACACTTGAATAAACTCAATAACAGTAGGGGGTTATTCACTCCCTAATTTCATGTCTTATTATTGGTCTGTAAAATATTAGAAATATGATTCACTTGCTGGATAATTCTCCCAGCATACCGGATTGGATTATTATGGAGAAAGAGGACTGCTCCGTTGGAAATTTTGGAGCGATCTTCTTGCCACAATGACGTTGAATAATACAAATTACAACAAACATCCAATTATACATTGTACGTTAGAATTTGGAAACAAATAAAATACAACTTAAAATTAAGAAATTTAATATTTCCTATCTCATAATCAGTAAAAAACCCTTTGTTTAAACCCTCATTTATAGATAAAGCATTTATTACCAATGGGATGAAGAGCAGAAATTAAAACCTTGGGAGATTTGTATAAAAATTGCAACTAAAATACAATTTGGGAAGCAATCAGTATTTTAAATAGTTCCAAATTATGTGCTATCTGAAAAAATACACCCAAAACAATATCACAATATGCCATAAGATTTACTGGATGAAGTTATGAATACAAAGAGCTAAATCAGCCAAACCTAATATCATATATATATAATATTAGTTAAATTGCAGAAATACCAACAACTGAAGGCATCAGGAAGAGACTGGGAAAAATAATTAAGTGTAAAAATTTCCAAAGAAAAGGTAAGAGTTAACTTATTAAATGTGCATAAATGTTCAATTTAATGTAAAAACACACTTTAATTACAATTTTATAATCTTACATAGATTTATACTCCCCCGATTCAAATCACTAAATTAGTAAACTTTTTCCAACGTCTCACCTAATTGCGATATATGCCAGTAATTTCAAGAAGCTACTATAGCGCACTCATTTGTCTTTTGTACAAAAATTCAAAAATTTTTGGACTTGAAATTTTTCGAAATCTTCTAAAATTTATTAAAAAATAAAACTTACTCCATAGGGCAGATTGAATTATCTTGGAACAACTGAAGGTGGCAACGAATTAAATGTGTTTCAAAACAATCTATTTGAATACGGCTTAATAACAGGAAAAAAGCTTAATCTTAAAATTCTGGAAATATGCTCCCATACCATCAGTAAATATGGGATTTCAACTATGTTTGAACATTAAATCTGGAAGATATGAGACTTCAGCCTGCAGGAAATCAAGATTGTTTCTAAAAGACGGTGGTCAGATTTATAGATCTACTACAAGGATACGGTTTGCAAGAGTACCTCAAAAGGTTCGGCGTCGGGTGTTGGTAAAGGGGGACGAAAACTGTCGAGTTGGTAGATTCCTTTCCGCGTGATGTTTATAATAAAGTAATTGGCTTTTCCTTTTTTCTTCTCTCTCTCTTTGTTTATCTTTTTTTTTTTCTTCTTCTAGCGACTTCTTAATCTTTCCGTTCTTACACTCTTCGGACCAGGGTTTTGTTTTTCTTTCCCTTTGGCACGCTTCTTCACTTTCACAATTCTTTTTGATTTTCTGTTTCTATTTCCTTTTTTTTCCTCTAAAAAGCCTTTAAAAATTTTAAAGGGAGTTTGCAATGATTGTAATAAAACATATGGGATGTACACTGATGTAACCTTACTGTACCTCTAATAAATAAAAATATATTTATAAAAAAATACTAGCATCTGCAGTTTCTTGTGTTTACATTTGTTGAAGCCTTATAGTCAAACCAAGCGAAACTGCAGTCAGACACAAAACGCTGGAGTAATCAGCGGATTAGGCAGCATTATGGAGAGAGGAATAGTGCGTTATGGGTTGAGAACTGCAGATGTTTGGCTTTACACATATGGACAACGTTTCCCAGGAGCAATCAAACGCGTCAGGCAGTTATCTCAGCAGAACATGGATAGGTGGAGATGATATTTGAATCGCGACGCTTCAGAAGGATCCCAACCAAAAATGTCACCCATTTCATGTTCTCCAGAGATGCTTGCATGAACCGCTGAGTTACTCTAATATTTGCGTTCCTTTGGTTGAGTATTTTGTTTGGCCTGTTTCTCTGAATTTGGGGGATGTTTCGGTCTGAAGGGTCTGCATCTGGGTTTAGGTTTATTATTGTTGGCCTGTGCCAGGTTCGTGTGTTGCCTTTGTTATGCAAACTATCGCACAGATCAGATATATTGCAACCTAAATAGAATTCAAGTCAAACACAAGTACCCCCCACACCTACCCCCCCCACACAAGACCACAATGATGGACACTCAAAAACCACCAAATTCAAGTGCAGTTCATGCCATTTCAAGCAGGGTGCAATGCCACCAAATTCAAGTGCAGTTTCATGCCATTCAAGGAGGGTGCAAGGCACCAAATTCATATGCAGGTTCATACCATTCATAAGCAGGTTGCAAGGCCACAAATTCACATGACGTTTCATTACCATTTCAAAAAGTGTGCATGGCCACCAAATTCAATGCAGTTTATACATTCATGCAGGGGCAAGGCCACCAAATTCAAAATGCAGTTTCATTCCCATTTCATGAGGGTGCAAGGCCATCGCATTCTCAAACTTGAAGTTTACACAACCAAAACAAGTTTTCTGAGTCCTCTTAATAGCCAGCCAATTGCGGCAAACACTTCGCAAGCCAACAAAACCACATATTCTGGAAAGCCCTTTAAAAAGCAAAAAAAGCCAATTGGATCTTTTATTTTTAGGCAAACACTTTGCAAGCAACAAAAACACGTTTTTTGAGAGCCCTTTAATAGCCAAGCAATTGGGCCAAACACTTTGCAAGCCAACAAAACATTATTTGAAAGCTCTTTAAGAAGCCAAAAGCCAATTGGGCAAAACACTTGCAAGATAAGTGATCATCAAACCAATCCGTTTCTGAAACCCCCCCCGACCACTCCCCCCCTTTTAAAACAACAAGCCCAAAACAATGCACACATTGGCGCACAAACCCACCCTTTCCCTCGCCAGATCCCCAACCCCTCCCCCAAAAACATTTTCCTGAAAGGCCACGCGCGCTCTCCTTCTTCCACTCCGCCCAACAACTCTCTCTCTCGATCCATTGGGGTCAAACACTTTGGTTGCTAGGCCATATCTAAAAACAATTTTCCTCGAAGAATGCCTTTTGAAATAGAAAGCCTATTAAGGGCCAATGGATGTCGCAGAACACGGTGTTTGCGAAACCAACGAAGAAGATCATTGTTTCTGAGAAGGCTGTTGTAGTAAAGCCAAAAGAAGCCTGAATTGGGTAAAAGCTGAGTTATTTTTAGCGAAAGCACATTTGAGATAAGACCGGAAGCAGGAAAAACACATTTTTCCGCGAATGAAGCACTTTTAAAAAATGCAAAAAGCAATTGGTGAGTTCATAACAGCTTCTGCAAGCCAACCAAAAATCAGAGTTTTCTGGAAAGCTCTCAAAAAAATGCCAATAAAAGTGCCAAATGGGCAAACATTTTGCGGGAAACTTGAGCAAGACAGAATGACACGAGTTTTACTGGAAGAGAGCCTTTAAAAAGCAAAACAAAAGCCATTTGCCCAATACAACTTTGCAAGCAAAGACAAACAGATTTTCTAGAAAACACTATCCCAGGGGTCACTGTGGAGTAGAACTGTTCACGCGTTCCAGTGTTATTCGCAGCCTCAGAGAAGCCGTGATGATCTTGCTTCTCTCCATCTGGCAGAGACTGTTGTGAGCCACCAATGCTTCCCGGAGTTTTAGCAGTCCTTCTCGGAGCTGCTCTGCCGCCTAGTATTTGGGTGGACGTAGACAGAGGATAGATGTGTGAAATTATTTTTAAGAGATAAACATATATATTATCTTCCCGCTTGACTTTCTCATTCTGAGATTTTTTTGAAAAATCCTACAGTCCAGTCCAGGCCGGGTAGAAGGGGGAGGGGGGAGTGGTATTAGGAGCGAGCCGACAGTATATATGATGGGTGGGCCAAAAATGATGGCCCGTAAGTATGGGGTATATGCGGTTGCTACGGAAATCACAAAACAGTAAGTCAAAAGTTGTCAAATCTGTATAGGTTTTAAGTAATATAGATATATATAGTGGCACACTGCCAATCAAATGCTATCTATTTTATTTATTGGCCTTGATGTGTACTACAAGAAAATGTTTGAGATCTATCAAATTAGAGATGAAAGAAAAGATCACATGTGTTTAAGTAGAGTGCACTTATGCAGATTTTAATAAGTAGGCCTGATTTTTGGAGTACATTTTTAGGGTGTCGACTCATGTTTTAGAGAAATGACAGCTTATGTAGGTTAGTTAGAATATAATAGGCATTAGCACAATTTAGGCGGTTGCCAGAGGGTCAGCCATTATTGCCCTGTTCGAGCTCGTGTTTTTGGCGATAGCTGGATGTGGTGTAGCACAATGATTCATTATTTTAGGTGATAATTGGCAGATTATCATGACTATCACTAAGACCCCATACCTTGTCTTCTCCCCATATCCTCCTTCGACTTTGCTATCTTTAGAAGAGCTTCTTTCTAATCTCTCTATTGAAAAACATTCAGAATAATTTTGCCTTCCCCCTAACTGCGCTCATTGGTGCATTGAGGCTAGAGAATTTCACTAGATTCACTACAACTGCTACTAGGGTACTAAATAAAGTTATTTCCTCATCTAGCCGCGTTTAATATGGCGGAGGCTTATCAGCATTATTCTTTGGTAAGACTTTTGGCTCTAAGTTCTGTGAACTCCGCGCAAGATCGGGGGAACATGTTTCGCCGTGCTTCCAGCGTTATTCTTCCTTTATATTCTTCACTATCGTCCACTTATATTGTTGGCTAGCCTTTTACTTGTCGTTACTTGTTGCCTTTTTTATTTACCTTCTGATGTTATTTGAATGTTTCCAATCAGTTTTTTGGTGCCTTAAATTATCTTATCGTCGTGGCGGGCTGCTCTTGGCTGCCGACTCAGATCTTTTGCTCTATGTGTTTGTACTTCTGTTTTATTTTATATACTGTCGCTGTTGACTTCCCTTATCTAGCCATGGATCCCACTGGTACTCCACTTTAGATAGTTGTTTCTTTCTCTTGGAGTTATTGAACTGATCCTGAGACCTTCTGTATTATTTCAGAAATACCTTCCATTGTTGTTCCACTGTCATCCCTACTTGGGGGTGCTTTTCTGTCAGCTTTGTTTTCCAGCTCCGTCCCCTCAGTGGACTCCTAAGAATATCACTGTTGTTGCGTTCAATCCTATAATTTGGACACTAGGTTTACCAAAAAAATTGTTCTCAAAAAATTGTGTTTGTGCTATCATGTTATCTGTTGTTGTTGCGGGGTTTTTAGGATATCACGCCACACAAACGCAAACATACAAACAGAAGTTTTAGTAATAGACCCTTCGACCATGGTGGCGCAGGATACCTATTGGACCTATGTGCCCCAGAGGTCGCTATATTCCCACCGCTGCCCTTTGACCCAGATAAGGCTGGCACGAAGAGGCAACGCCTGATGTGTTCCCTTTGTGTGAAAATTCAGAGTTCTCCTTTGTGATGCCTGAGATCTTTCCTCCTCATTCCCCCTCATCCCCCAGCACTCCTCATCTCCCACACTTTCCCTCCTCTCCTCCCAGTGGACACCCCCTGCCTATCGCCTCTAATGCCGGCTGACTCT